>OY829541.1:4655884-4918384 GCA_963691705.1 Viola odorata
AGCGCTACGATCCCGGTATTAGTAGCGGGTGATTTCAATGAAACTCTAGTCCCTTCAGATCGCTTGCATGGGGGGGGCTACTCTCGGGGTATGGTCCAGTTTCAGGATTGGGTGGACAGGTGTGGATTGCAAGACATTAGGCTAGTAGGGAGGCGTTTTACCTGGTCTAATGTCATTAGCGGGAGTAAAATAGATAGGGTATTTGTTCAAGAAGGGTGGATGAATTGCATTAGTGATTGCGAGCTATCAGCTCTTGAAAAGAGTGGATCAGACCACACGCCTTTATTCCTAAGACATGATAGGGTTGATTGGGGCCCCAAACCATTCAGAGATTTAGCTGTGTGGTGGGAAGACATAGGGTTCAAAGATATGGTGACTGGTTGGTGGTCAGAAGCAGGAATCGAGTTCCCAGGTAATTATCGGGTTATTCATAAGATGCGATACTTGAAGAAGAAAATTCAGATTTGGAATAAGGACGTATTTGGAAATGTTGAGTCCAATCTAAGAGAACTACAGGATCGTCTTGAGGCATTTGATCGACTCGGGGACGAGCGGCCGTTTACCCAGGAGGAACAGAGAGAACACAACGACATTAGGCTTCAGGTTTGGGCTCAATAGGATTGGGTTGATAGATATTGGCAACAAAAGAATAGATTAAAGTGGAATATTAAGGGGGATCGAAACACTGGGTATTTTCATAGGATGGCAAAGATTGCAGTGAAAAGGAACAACATTAGAGAGATAATGACGCCTAATGAAAGACTCACCGACCCGGGGGGCATTAAGCGGGCAGCTGTTCAGTACTACGAGACCTTTTTCAGATCCGTCCGTTGGAACAGGCCTCGGATGCAGGATTTGGGATTTCTGAAACTGACTGAGGATGAAGCGTCAAGGTTGGAGATGGAGGTGACTCGTGCAGAAATTTGGGAAGCGGTTAAAGATTGTGACGGTCAAAAAACACCAGGGCCGGATGGATTTTCTATGCGATTTTTGCAAAAGGCATGGCACATTATCGGAGATGACTACTGCAGATTGATTCAGGAATTCTTTAGGTCAGGGAAATTCCCATCAGGGGCAAATTCTTCGTTCTTGACTCTCATTCCGAAGATTAACGATGCGAAGAGGTTCAGTGAATATCGGCCTATAAGCTTAGTCAGTAGTTATTATAAGATTGTGTCCAAGGTCATGGCGAGGCGGTTGAGCGAGGTAATTACAAAAGTCATTAGTGAAGTGCAGCATGGTTTCATTAAAGGAAGACAAACTCTAGACTGTGTCATGACAGCAAATGAGGTGGTCCATTACTTGCAGGAGACGAAACAACAAGGGCTGCTTTTTAAGCTGGATTTCGAGAAGGCATATGACTCCGTCGAATGGGAATACTTAGATGACGTGATGAGGCATATGGGATTCAGAGGGAGGTGGAGGAATTGGATTAAACAATGCATTAGCACGAATAAGGTTTCCATACTAATTAATGGGTCACCTTCTGGCCAATTCTGTGTGGGTAGAGGCCTTCGGCAGGGATGCTCTATGTCGCCGTTCTTATTCAATATTGCAGCGGAGGGTTTGCATCGTCTATTTGTTAGAGCAGAAGAGGTTGGGATCCAGAGAGGTATAGGTAACCCATCAGTAGGGTGGAATCTGAGTCATCTTCAGTTTGCGGACGATACTTTGGTTTTTGTGAATAACAATGAGGAGGAGATCCGGGGAGTGAAGGGTATTTTGAGATGGTACGACGCTTATTCAGGACTTCGAGTTAACTTCCACAAAAGCACCTTGGTAGGAGTGAATCTGAGTGAGCAAATCGGAGGTATCTTAGCTACTCGAGCTGGTTGTAAGTATGAGGTACTCCCTTGTAAGTACTTGGGATCTCTGGTGGGCTTTAATCCGAGACGAAAATCAGGGTGGGAGTTCCTTATCCAGAAAATGAGGAAAAAACTTTCAACATGGAAGGGGCATCTACTCTCGATGGGGGGCCGTGTGACGTTGATCAAGTCAGCGCTAGCGAGTCTACCTATTTATAACATGTCTATTTACAGGATGCCTAAGTCCGTCGCTATTCAGTGCGAAGGAGTTATGCGGCGCTTTCTTTGGAGTGACTGCGATATTAACAAGGGGTTGGCTAAGGTGAACTGGAATGAAGTGACTCGGTCGACAGCGCTAGGGGGATTGGGAATTGGGAGGATACAAGACCGGAATATTTCGCTGCTTTTCAAATGGGTGTGGGAGATGCTGAGGGGTAGCAGGAAGTTGTGGGCGGATATCGTTCGTAGGCAATACAACCTCCTTTCAATTGGAGACTTGTGGAAGGAGAGGGAGGGGAGGATGTCCCCAATATGGCGTGATCTTTTGGGAGTTTGTGGTCGAGGAAGTGCCTTTTTCGACCTGTGGACCAACAACACTTCGATAAAAATTGGGGACGGGAGAAACACAGTCTTTTGGTGGGATACTTGGGCAGGTAAGAAGCCATTGGCCTTGGAGCATCCTCGGCTATACCATATATCGACCAATCAGTATGGGACGGTCAATGAATTTGGTACATGGATCGATTCTGTTTGGGAATGGGAAACTGTGTGGAGGCGCGGTTTGTTTGAGTGGGAGAGAGACGAGTGGGTATGTTTGAGAGCTCAGTTACCTCTTCCCTGTAGGAGATATCAACATCAGGTTCTTCGTTGGGAATTAGATCAATCGGGGACATACACGGTGAATTCAGGGTATAAGAAATGGGAGGAATAGGTTTGAGCCAGCTCCTCTGCTTCGGTCTTGTTGGACTGGTCTAGCTCCATACCGAGTGGAATTTTTCCTTTGGTTAGCACTGCGAGAAAGAATTGTCACTAGGACTTTCCTAATGAAGCGAAACATGATTCCTGATTACTTGAATGTCTGCCCAATGTGCAACAGTGAACCGGAGAATGTTACTCACCTTTTCTTGCGTTGTGAGGTAGCTTCGGGTATTTGGGAGTTTATCATGCGTTGGCTTCAGGTGGTTTGGTGTCAGCCTCAAAATCTTTCGGACCTGTGGCGAACGTGGGAAAGTTATTTACCTTGTACAAACAAGCAGACCGGTAGTGCTTGGAAAATCCTATTCTATGCAGTTATTTGGACAATATGGAAGACACGCAACGAAGTCGTGTTCAGACAAAAGGAGTACAGTGACTCGAGGTGTCTTAATAGGATTTATTCTTTGTGGCATTGGTGGTTGAAAAGTAAGGACAACGGGTTCGCCTACAGTTTGTCCGATGTCCTTCAATCCCCGGCATGGTTACTCAATCGGTAAATCGAAGCTCGGTTTTCTCAGATGTAGGTTGATGAGAAGTCAGGTCTAATAGTGGGCTAGGGAGTCAGTCCTTTGCCCTTTTCTTTGGGGCTTCGTTTGTTGTTGAGAACGTTTGTCGCACTGCTATTGAAGCAGTGTCTTGTAATCTTCAGTCATGTTCTTCATGACAATTCATTTCAATATAACTTTCTGCTGATTAAAAAAAAAATTAGTAGCCCACAAGAGAAAAGACCTTATAAAAACAATGTAAACAGGTTCTTAGAAGGGCACACTATTGATGTTAGTAACTCTAGAGCAACTAACCTGAACTATGTTCTCCATCAATCAAAGAATCATTTTTGTCCATCGGTGGCTTCTCATAGTGTTTGATAGGGGAAGTGCGCTGGACCGCCGTCTCTTCCAATGATTTGCATTTATCTGTTGTTCCCACTTCGTCCTCAGAATCACTCAAGACTTCGGTCCTAACAGTCCCTTCATCATCACTATCCCGTATAACTTGATTATCAAATTCATCCATCAATTGGGTGTCCAAATACTCAGGGAAATCAAAATCGCCTAATAATTGTGTTTCACCGCCAAGATTTAGGACTTGGGTCTCAAATGCATCATCAACTGGGAGACTGCCCTCAAAAGGCAAAGGGCTTTGTATGAACTGCAAGCATTCAGCATCCTCACCTTTTGCTCCTAATCATTATTTAAAAAGAAAACATTGATGTTTTATTCCAAAGAGAGCTTAATTATAAGAAAACTGCATGTAACGTGCGGCTAATTCTCTGTTTTTTCAGAGTCAACTCATTATTAGTAGCCCACAAGAGAAAAGACCTTATAACAACAATGTAGAGCAACTAACCTGAACTATGTTCTCCATCAATCAAAGAATCATTTTTGTCCATCGGTGGCTTCTCATAGTGTTTGATAGGGGAAGTGTGCTGGACCGCCGTCTCTTCCAATGATTTGCATTTATTTGTTGTTCCCACTTCGTCCTCAGAATCACTCAAGACTTCGGTCCTAACAGTCCCTTCATCATCACTATCCAGTATAACTTGATTATCAAATTCATCCATCAATTGGGTGTCCAAATACTCAGGGAAATCAAAATCGCCTAATAATTGTGTTTCACCGCCAAGATTTAGGACTTGGGTCTCAAATGCATCATCAACTGGGAGACTGCCCTCAAAAGGCAAAGGGCTTTGTATGAACTGCAAGCATTCAGCATCCTCACCTTTTGCTCCTAATCATTATTTAAAAAGAAAACATTGATGTTTTATTCCAAAGAGAGCTTAATTATAAGAAAACTGCATGTAACGTGCGGCTAATTCTCTGTTTTTTCAGAGTCAACTCATTATTAGTAGCCCACAAGAGAAAAGACCTTATAAAAACAATGTAAACAGGTTCTTAGAAGGGCACACTATTGATGTTAGTAACTCTAGAGCAACTAACCTGAACTATGTTCTCCATCAATCAAAGAATCATTTTTGTCCATCGGTGGCTTCTCATAGTGTTTGATAGGGGAAGTGCGCTGGAACGCCGTCTCTTCCAATGATTTGCATTTATCTGTTGTTCCCACTTCGTCCTCAGAATCACTCAAGACTTCGGTCCTAACAGTCCCTTCATCATCACTATCCAGTATAACTTGATTATCAAATTCATCCATCAATTGGGTGTCCAAATACTCAGGGAAATCAAAATCGCCTAATAATTGTGTTTCACCGCCAAGATTTAGGACTTGGGTCTCAATGCATCATCAGCTGGGAGACTGCCTTCAAAAGGCAAAGGGCTTTGTATGAACTGCAAGCATTCAGCATCCTCACCTTTTGCTCCTAATCATTATTTAAAAAGAAAACATAAAACTATATAAGAAAAAAACTGGAAACATCAAAGCATATCACCATTATCGAATATATATATAGAGAGAGTAAAAAAATTGTGTTCTAAACAAAGAAACTCACTGCTCAGTGGAAGTTTCATTGTATCAAGGACTTCAGGCTGAGTTTCTGCTGTTTGCAAGATTAGTGCAACTGGTTAGATAACAAGGAACTCACTGATCAGTTCCTCTGTGCTCTAGAGTTGTCTTGAATACGCGACTTCAGGTGAAATTACTGGAATGGAATACTAGTAGAATGGATAGTGTGCAACTACTAATTTTGTGTAAAAGTGGGGTTTGAAATCTTAAAAGTGGTGAAATTATTATCCAATTTTTTGAGATAATAATAATTATTACACCTTCACCATTATTTTATATTTATTATTATAATAATATTTGACATTATTTTATATTTATTATTTTAATAATATACAGTTATCTCTCAACTTTCAAATCTTAAAAATTTGATTCAAATAATAAAAAAATGTCATAATACATAATAACGGATGATTCAAGAATTTAATGAAAGTTTTCGAATTTCAAGTCAAAAAAAATAAAAAGACAAAATCTTTTGTGCAGGATCTCAACAATTCTGCAGTAATCATCAACTTCAAAAGCATATCGAGAAATGAATCCAAGGGTTCGTGTGTCTCGTTCCTATTTTCACCTAAACATTCCCCAAAGGTTTCAATTAAAATATTTTAATCAACGAACAATTTTTACAATCTCAAGTCTCAACACTTAAGGGACAATTTAGGCATTATCTTCAAATAATAACACTAGTATTGAATGTAAATAAAAAAAATGAAAAAATAACTACTTCAAAAGAAATATAGAACAAGCTACCAGATGAGGAAAAAAAATATATAAATAGATTTTGGAAGATAAAAGAGAGGCATATCCGCATATGGGATGGGAAAGGTGGCGGATGATGGATGATGTTCGATGATGCATATGTTGGATGATGATGATTATTTTTAATAAGCCATGGATGATGATGGTTAAAAATTATTAAATTTAGGTAACTATATCTTTTTAGCTGAAACAAAAGTAGTATTCAACATTCTTTTTTGAATAAAAAAGTAATTATATATTATGATTGTTTTTATTTCAAACTCATTATTGTTTGCTTATAAAAAAAAATGATTGATTATTTAATTTATTAGTTGAGTTTTAATTATTAGACGATATATCACTACAAATTATAGAAAAGTCCACAATGTTGATCCTCCTTAAAAAATGAAATAATTAAGTGATTCTTGTAAATAGCCTGTAGAAATATGGATCAGTGATTGCTAAAGGATAAAAGACACCTAAAATAGGAAGACAGAAATGATTATTTAATGTTAAAAAATTATTTCCTTAATTTGAATATTTTAATTCAAAAAAATATTTAATAAAATATTGAGGGAATAAATTAATAATATTGGAACGGAATTTCAACTGCAGCTTATTTTAAATTCATCACTTTTTTTCTTTTTAGTCTCCCTCAATCATATTTAGTCTTTTGGCACCTAAGGTCCTTGAACAGAAGAGTAAAAGGGCAACTGATTACCATCAAATTCATTCTTCACTGAATAGTAGTAGAAAGGAAAAAGTTGGAGAACTTCCTAGGTACAGCTGAAAAAAATGAGGCATGTGGTGAGGAAGTAAAGGCCAAACAAAAGTGAGGAAGTTTGTTGACTGTTGTTGTCCACTAGGCTAGATTAGAAAGTAAGACAGGTTGCAGTTTGCACCGCCACCAATGGTAGATCATAGGAATTTTGAGCAACCCGGGTTTGGCCTAGTCAAAAAGTAGCTGAATATCCCAGAGTGGTGAGAGTGTTAAGTACTTTTCTATATGAATAAAAATATAATAAATTTGGGTGAGAGTGTTTACTAATTAAAATTGTTATTTGTAAATTACATAAAGATGGGTTTGGGTGAAGAACAATATATGAACTAATTTATACATTTATTACAAATAACAATATTAATTAGTAAACAAATTACTTTTTAACACTAGTTAATAAAGAATGTAAGAACACAAATGTGTTTATAATAAGAAATTTAATATTATATTCCATTGAATATAATTGTTGTAGATAACCATTTTAAGATAGATTCTGAAAATAAATCTTTTTCAAAGAATGTAATTACTAAAATATCCCCTACCTACCTTCTTCTATTCTTTTTTTATTATTATTAAATTGTGATTCTACTCTCTCATTCTCCCATACTTAATTGACTATAATCTTTCATGTTTTCTAATGGAGGCAATTGTACGAGCATTCGTCTAGTAGATCTGTGAAATACTAGTAGTAAATATAAAATACACTCTTTGGATTTAGTTGCCATTTTAAAATTAAAATTTTACGAAACCAAAATAAAATTATGTGTAAATTTTAAAATTTGAAGTGTTCACCTTCCTTTCCTTGTGCTCTGCTCCGGTCCGGTGAAATTTTGTTGCTGCTATTTCTTTGCAAGTTTAGTGGGCCGTTCAGAAATGGCAATGGCGGCAACAGCGACAGCGAGTGCGTTCTCAATAACGCCGCACAATGTTACTGACCGCATTGAAATCTAGCTCAAAGATAAAGTAGTCCCTTTGAAATCAGAACCTAAACATATTGCATCCAAAAACACCAACTTCACAAGGGGACCACCGAGGTGCAGTGAAATCTTCAACATACACTCGGCCACTTCAGTACACAGAGTTCCATAACTAACTTCAACATATTTTCGCAAATCCTTGGTTACACCAGTGAACAGTCACTTCGGCAGAAGTTGGGCAGATCTTTTTTTAGGTTGCACTCAAGTGACTCAACAGACTCTGTTGTCTTACCACTTTGTACAATTATTAAGCTACATGCATTTTCCATGCCATCTTACTCAAACCACAAATTGTCTCGTCTTTTGTTCATGCTCTTTTAACTTCACCGCGGCAATGGCTTAGCGGATGCTAACACATCGACCAGACACCCTTCGGCCATTGCTTAGCATTGCTTAGCATTGCTAAGCAATGGGGTGCCCCTCGAATATTGTTGCGCATCGCTAAGCCATCGTGTTTCGGTGCCCATCGCTCATTGCTACTCCATGACAAAAATCTTAAGAAAGAAAAGACGAATGAAAGAGAACAAATTATTAACTACTTCTACTGCAGTCAAACCCATTTCATGGGATAGCTTCACTACTACCTAGAACTAACTTCAATGATGTTCTTGGAAGTTTATGCTTGATGCAAGTTAATTTATACTGCTCATCTCCCTTCATCAAACTTGTGAATAAAAAGATGAACAAGCAGAGGAAGCAGGTATCATTATCATAAGTACACCTTTAATATTCATTTCTTTTATATACATGCACACAGATGCACATCACATACACACATACATACAGAGGGAAGAAATTTTAACCTTCTAAAACAGGGTTCTTTGCAATATATCTAAAAATCATTGCAATAAAAGCAAAGGGTCTCACCGTAGGAGTAGGTATGAACCAACCATGCTCTGGAGACCAATCCAATGATGGCCGCAAATCCTTGCAAGACGCTTCATAACATTCCCCTTCACCAATAGGATCTGGCAGCAAGTCAACCTATAAACATGAATATATAAAAATCGTTGATCCAAACTAAGCAAAATAGTTTATAACCTTAAAAGGCATGCTCATCCAAGTCCAGCACCTCAAAGTCCGAGGCATACACCTTGAGATATTCCATTAAAGCCCACAATTGCCTCGATTGGGCCTCCAATCTACTGCTTAAATCATTAGCACTGTTCACAGGTGCTACGACCTACCATATCTTTAACTCCTCCACTCTCCCAGCAGAGATCAATTGACATTTTGCGTTTGATTGAGCAATAGACTGCTCCAATTCAGTTGCGTCAGTTTCACCTTTAATGCCTGAGACCAATTACGGGAGCAAAGAGTTAACATGAGACATGAATTGCTCCTACTAATCACCAAACTCAAATAAATACATAGTCCATACCATTCGTTGCAGCAGAAGCAACAATGTTAGTGACGGGTGGAACGTTTAGATGAAGAACCGACAGAGATTTGATATCAGAAGCATTCAGGCAACTGTCAACTTCCCATCTCGCATCATAAGATGGTGAGATTTGAATGGGAGAATCCACACCAAACATCGCATTGGTATTTCTGCACAAGAATAACAGGGTCATATGTCGCTAAAGGTGTAGGCACAGGTTGTGCAGCTGATTCATCCTCATTTTTCTTTGTATTACTCATCTCTAACTTGATTCTACACAAAACACGCATACCCACCAAAAAAAGTTCAAAACATCAATATCATTTCAAAAACCAAAAATGGGAAGGAAAAAAAAAAGGTTTTTAGGAATCCATAAAACCAAAGGATTACCAAACAATACAAATTCAATAACAACCCTAACGGACATTGTTGAAAACTACAGAAAATCCACAGAAACCCTAGAAAATGTCTGTCTATAAATTGTTGCACAAGAAAAACGAACAAGGATTATTAATTGTTGGCAATAATAACAAAGAAAAAGAAGGCATTTCTTAGAAAATAAAGGAAGAGGGAAGGAAGAGACATACCTGGGGATGATGGGAAGGAAGCAAAAGGAGGAGAAATGAGGATGATAAACAAAGAAGATCGTTTGGTATTAATAATCATAGAATAGGTTACGGAGAACAAAATGCAGCAAATCCTTATCTGGAGGGGAGATTTTTTGATTTTTGATTTTTGATTTTGATTTTTGATAGAAATGGAATGGGAAAAAAGCTGCTAGTAGAACTCGTTTTTTTCTCTTCAATAAATTTGCTCTCCGCTCTTGCCACACTTTCCGCTCCTCTCCAGTCTCCTCATTATTCACGTCACACGTGTCCGCTTACCATCTTTTCATTTTTTACGTCCTCACGGTCTACAAACCCAACTCATTTCTCAACACACAACCTCCTTACAAGCCCGTTGGGCCTAAGGCTCTAGGGGTGTGGGTGTCCATCGGTCTTAAAACCCAAAACTAGTAAATATTAATTATATTATGTATATTACTCCATGTTTTCCCAAATTCATTAGGAATTTTAAATTATTATTATTATTATTTTATTTAAATTTAATGCACTCATTTCTTGTAGCACCATGTTACATGGACTTGCCTTTTTTATTCTTGCTAAACTTATTGCAAATTATAATTAAAGCATATATTTATTTAATTAGGTTGATGCTAATGGTTGGTTTGTAATTCCTAAAATTTGCCTTTGTGATACCAGAATGGCGTGGAACATCTACGTCATTCGAGATATGAGTTCGCCCAATTTCAGTGACTGGAATAACATTACTCTTAACTATTTTCTGAGCAATACTTCAATTTCAACACAAAACTAACCATTGTGATTTCTTTTTTTAATTACAAAATCTATCACAACTTATATTTTTCTTCTCATCAGATAACATTGTCGGACGAATGCGGCCGGCCAAGTGACCTAAAATCTAAAACATTGTCAATATTCTATCATGGAGTAAACAAAATCTCGTCGTTATTGTGTACATAATAATATTATATGCTTTTGGAGATATATATATATATATATATATATATATATATATATATATATATAGTTTTTATTAATTTAGTAATAAATTCTTAAATATATTGTGGGTTATTCTCTATAATTTAAGAGTACCTAGTTGATTGAAAACATATATAAGAACTAACTTGGCATTTCATAAATGTACCATTTAATCTCAATTACAAGAAAAAAAATAGGGTACCCTTATAATTTAAAGTAAATAGGAAATTAAAATAAAGATATTACATAAAACTTTAAATTCAATTTCGAGATCCTTTCGAGAAATTTGTTCGTTCCATTAAGAATTTGACACGATCCAGTGATTTAGGAGCTTTTTTTGGGGATTTTAAGGGTGAGGTGGAAACATATTCACCTGTACTACTGTTTGTATCGTACCATTTTGAGGGAAACAAACACTGAAAGGAACAATAACCTTTTCCCCAAGTATAAACTTGCAAACGCAGTAACAAAGTTAGCGAAGTTCCTGCAATAGATTTTCCAAATAAACAAGTATGGTCTATGAATTAACAGTAGACTAACAAATCCAATGGAATCAAGTGCCACTGCATGCTCGTCTCCAGCAGACACATGAACTACATGAATATCATTTCTCCTAAATGTCTGGATTGCCCGTGGTTGGTATTCGTTGTGTTACAGCTAGGACATAACTGGGACCAGGGACGGATCCAGGAATTATTTCCAGGGGGGGCGCGAAAATTTTTTTTTTAGAGTATTTTAAAGGGAAGACAAACGAGCTGAACGAAAAATTAGAAAAATGCTTAAAAGTATTTGTATCCGTCACTAAATAACATTTGATGATATCGATGGTGCTTCACTTCGACTTTTTTGACTTTTTCGCAAGTCGTTCTTCACTTTCATTTGAACCAACATTTGATGATATCGATGGTACTTGAGTAGATAGTTTAATCAAATATTTGTCCATATAAAAAAAAAATTAATACAGTTAGCATATTAATTTAATGAATTTAGTTTCCTATAAATCTCTGCTTCCCTCTTGCTACTGTTTTGCATCTACTTCACAAATTCATTCCAAAAAAAAACTAAAATGATCCAAAATAATCTCTATAAACTAATTATTACCAAATATGTCCAACATTAAATGCAATGAATAAAGATTGCATAATCTCTACGAGTTTAAAGATCATGACCATGATTCATGAAGAGAGGGATTTGGGCTGGGCTGCATACTAAAAAAATTTGTTCCATTAGCCCAGGGTGGGCATCAGCCTACCCTGCCCCCTAGATTCGTGCCTGACTGGGACCGACCCTTTTGTGTAGTTTTTAATGCATATTTTGGATGGAAAATTGTGTGTAGTTGTCCTTTGATGTACAAGGGTAGCTTTTGTATTCATGGTGCATTTTTTGGATGCAAAACAAGGGAAATATATTTGCCAATTTTACATACATGTTTTCAAGGATATGTTTGTGTAATGTTTAAAAACCTGGATCCTTAAATGTTTATGTTATCATAATATGCTCTTCATAATATATTTGCCAATTTTACATACATGTTTTCAAGGATACATTTGTGTAATGTTTGTAAATGTTTAAAAACCTGGATCCTTGTAAAATGTAAATGTTTATGTTATCATAATATGCTCTTCATAATATATTTGCTAATTTATCTCGTAATCTTATAAATCGAACAAAGAAGAACAATGAACATCGAAAACTAAATAATTTCATTACTAATAATTAAACATTAATAATTAGAGTTTCAACTTGGCCATTACATCATAATATGTATGCCCTGCATCCTGGGCATCACAGAAACATACCAAAAACATCCAGAACAACCTGGGCATCACCATCACAAAAAGCATCCCTAAACTACTTCAAGAACTATTACTAACTGACTCTTGCAACTTGCCCACTTGACAGCAACTTCCTCTTCTGTTGTGGCTGTGACAATCTATGTCATCTGGACCAGGCTGTGAAGTACCTCCAGCGTCCTGCTGCATAATTTTAACCTACAATGTTGCAGACAATGGTAGCATTGAGACCGAGACTTTCAGACCAACGAAAATGGAAAAATGCAACACAACAAATAGAAACTCACTAAGTTCTGCATTTCATTTGGTCCAGTTGTTTGAGCATCTGCAAAAGTATCACCAAATTCTGGTCTATGACTCCAGTAGTCATATCAGCTATGTTATCCTGAAAGATTCAACAAGACGAACATGACTACCAGAACCAAGGCTAATCAAATTGCAGTTCAATGATTTCCTAGATGAACAAGTCAAAATACACGCCTCCTAGAAGAAGTCATTATCTCAATCTGAAAAAGGTGAAAAATAGCAACTAAGAATGTGCTAGCCAAAAGTAAGACTTGGAAAGAAAAATAAGAAAAATCTTACTTCAGCCTTTTGCTTTTTCCTTTTAGATCTACAGAAGCCATCCTTGCCCTCAACTTCACTATCTTCAGCACTGCAGTCTTGATCACCAGAGGAAGTGGAATTCAAGCTTCCTTGATCACCTCCACTAGAATACTCTTTAGTGAGATTGTACTCTGAGTCGGCCTCACCACTTTGCACAATGATGTTTTCTGGCTCCCACTCTATGGTGTCTATAAACTCAGGCAGAGACTCAAAGAGTACATCCAAGTCCACCAAAGGTAGCATTTGGTAATCTGGGTATAGGCTGAAATCAGGACCAGCAGCAAGCTTAGTAGAAAACGACTTCCACTCCATACCTAAAGCTCCTAGACACCGCTTCTGGTACATACTTTGATAAGGTTCTGCATAGGGATTCATCCCTAGTATCCCACAAACAAACACAAACTTGAGAAACAAACCACAAAACAGCATAGAAGTTAGGGCTGTGAAGCTGGTGACAAACCTAAGTCACAAAGGAGATCCTGCATGTTCCGTCGGTATGGGACAAGCTGAGTCTCCTGAATCAGACATTTTGATTCATTAAACTTGGCTAATATGAACTTCAGCAGTACAAGGTATGACATAATAATTCATAGAATTGCAACTAAATTATTTAAGATGTTAGTAAAATCCAATAATTTCATGTATGCATGGCAGAAAATTATTTTTTCCTTGGTAGGTGGTTCATGCACTAATATAGAAACTGCATAAAGCTAGCTAACCTGGTTAAGTACATTCCCATTGGTATCCTGTATCAATGGCTGATAATCACCAAGAAAGAACTGTTAAAAAAGGGCCAGATGGAGTAAGAAACATAAAAAAGTTTGCAAAAGACCTAGATTTAGTAGACCCCAGCAAAAGTATAAAGCAGTCATTCATGACATTTGAGCAAATACCTGATCATATTTGGCATCCTTGTGGGACTCGCCAGTGCTTAATATATATAATTGACCAACATCATCAGAAAGTATAATGGATGTCCCATCCCTATTTTAAGAGACAATATGGATATCATTGTGAGAATTTTATGTAGACATCCATGCAATTCTGAATAACATGCATAGGATATCATTTAACACGCACTTGTACTCAAATTTTCCATCAACTAATAAAAGAGAAAATAATAGGTTATCAACAAAGAATTTCTAAATTAAGCATATATTAACATGCACTCACGCTGAAAATTTCCCATCAACTAACTTGAAACGTGAAATTTCATAGATCCGGATGGGTGTGCCCTCCCATATCTAAAGGAGACATATTAAAGCAGTTAATATATAGAGAAAAATATTAGAAACTACAATGATCCTCAACAAACTACAAACTTACATCCCACACTATAGTTTGTCCATCATAGCCAGCACTCATCACAATTCGCGGGTTGAAAGGATGAACATCTAGAACATATGTCTGCCAATAATACAAACAGCACACTCTCAAACTAATCCAACATTAACATATACACAAATGAAAAGGCGGTGACATAAAGCATGAACAGTGGCAAAAAAAAACAGTGTCCTCTGTTAACAGGAATGAAAAATTCAGCTAAATCAGAAATAGTGGATTGGAATTTAGAAGGTGGGCTTGTCGGTGGACAACGTCAGCCCATGCAATGGAAAAGTAAGACATGTCACGGTTGAGAGGAAAAGCTGCAGCAGGAAGAAATCATGCATAACAATGCATAGTTGGTCCTTCTTAAAATATATAAAGCAAAAAATTCAAGGCTTGAGCAGAAATATGCTTCTGAAATTCTTGGGCGTACACATAATAATGTAGACATTAGATATGAGAAAAGAAAGGAAAGGCTTTCACACCAGAAAGACAGGCAGAAGAAAAGATTGCAGCAGCAACTAAAAAAGAGTTAAGCACGAACTACTAATCAATCATATTAGGCATCCGGACTATCAATTAAATATAAACAGTAGATATTCAGGTGCCAATCTTATTTTTTATTTAATTAATATCCAACAAGGAAACAAAGTAAGAAGCTCTTACAGATTGAGTATGGCCAGTCAAGGAATGTACTAAACTACCATCGGTTGCATTCCAAACACATATTCCGCAATCTGCGTCGTAACAAAACGAATTTAGTCAACGCATTTCCTTGCATAGAATATAGAATATACGACACTAACCCCTAGTCTCTAGCTAAGGTTCTTCAACAATTAGGGATGGATGTGGCTTTGAATTATTCCACACACCGATACAGGGGGGATTTTTTATGGTCTGGATCAGTGAATCAGAGAGAAAGAAGACAAATACATAACATGAAACTTTGTAAACCAACACGCAGTATGCTAATTTTCTCTTGGTTAACAGTGACGAACAAAGCTACAAAACTATGAATAAAAATACGTAGTTTTCAGCTTTATGTTGCGAGTGAATGAAAACCACCCCATGTGTGATTGAAATTCTCTGCTTCTGACTTACAAGCCAATTTCAATAACAGTGATGGGTGCCGAAACCAGCAAAAATATATCATACAATTCACCATGCACAATTAATTAAAACTGTAGCAAGTGGTAAAAGGATCGAACCATAGGGATTTCTGGACAATAATAATTTCTGTTTGTAGACCAAAATTGTAATAGTGGTAAAAACCAATGAGTGGGATTTTGTGTGCAATTAATTTAATAAATGTAGAAAATAATAACAGTAAACAAGTGATGATTGGATTAACTCAGGTGATGACAGATTCCCGGTAAAGACTCTTTTCGGGTCACGATTCATAAATGTCGATCATTGATGCAAGTATTTTCAAAACCAAATTTAATAGAAAAGCTATAGAGACCAGCGGTACTCTGAGTCTCCTGCTCTCCTCCTACTCCTCAAGATTCCTAAGGCGGTACTCCTACTAGGATCCCTAACCGTTCAATAACTTTAAGGCAGTACTCCTAATAAAGTTTAATTGAAGGGTTGATTAAACACGGGGAGAGACCTTTCCCGATCTAGAAGAGAATTTCTTCTTCTCCTATAAACCGGATTCTACCCTTTTCTAATTAGCTCTTACACTAATTAGTTACCTACAGATTCCTATCAACGATGTAGAATCCAACGTTTCTAAGAAAAGATGTAATCATTCATATTTAAAATCAAGTTAGCTACTCTTAACCAAAACATGAACAATTTGACATTTAAATAAAAAGAATAGAAATACAAACTTGAATTTTATGAAGCTTAATTAGATCTCACAACATATGAATCACAACCCTCGAGCCTTTACCAAGAATAGATGGATTAGCTAGAACAAGACATAATTAATTCAAACAAGTTTTGTGCATGAATTAATTAAAATCAAGGAAAGAGGAAGAAATAAAATCGATTCCCAATAGAACCAGTAGCCGTCTGTTTTTAATCTAGGAAGAGAAGATGATTTCTCTTTGTTTCCTACTAGTTATTTAACAAAACCTATTCCAACTAAAATTCCTAGAAAGTAGGATTTAAATAATTATTAAACTAATTATTATGTTCTAATAATTACAAAATATTGTTCTTTTCTTTTTCCTGTACGCGTCCCTCTTCTCCTCATGGGCCCAAGCCCATGTCTTTGAATTTCCTTGATCTCTTGGCTGCTGTTGATTAATTTAGCCTTGCAACAATTAAACAGCATGGTCAAAATCAATTGGTTGAGTTTGCTACTGCCTTCTTTCCTCGTCTTTCACAGAACTTTAAGCTTTGTACCAAATTGGCATCCACAACAGCAAGAAAAGATGGTGATAAATTCAACATATTAGGACTCAATCAAATCCCCCACACTAATCCAATGCTCGCCCTCGAGCATATTATACTCAAAACAGCCCCCTAATCAGAACAGATGGTTTCCCACATGGCATACAGGAAAAAGCACACTCAGCACACAATCACAACATTCGACACAACCTCCTACCTAGATAGCATCCACATCAAACCCAAGGAATAACGAAACCAAGGGAGAAACTTTCCCATACCTAGCATAGTCGCAAGCAATCCTCACACAGAATAAAGTATTTGCACTCAAACTCAGCAAGGATAATGGCAAGGTGTTTACACTCAACAATGCTAATAACGATGCACAAAATCAGATTTGCAATAGCGACCCGAGTACGGAGAACACTGGCGCAGGCAATCAAATAATCATGAAAACTTTGCAAAGGGGTATCGCAAGAAAATTGTGTAAGAGGAGGGTTCAAAAGGGAGAGAAGAAAGGATAGAAGGCTTCTTAGCTGGAAAAAGCGAGGTGGCGAGAGATATCCTCTTGTCGGCAGCAGCGAAGGCAAGGCAAAGAGCGACGGGCGATCAGCAGGGGTATTTTCTTCTTCTGGGTCATGCGGTCAGTGTCTGTTCTTCTTGATGTTTCACTCAGTCTCTGGTTAATGCTCCTCTTCTGCTCAAGTATTTATTCTTTTTCTTTTTTTCTTTTTTTCTTTTTTTTTCTTTTTTCTTTTTTTTTCTTGAGCAAAAGAGGAGAGAACAAATGTTTTCACCTGACTGTTTGGATAACTGGAGCCGCTAAAATTCTATTTTCTGATCAGGCTTCGTGTGCGGCTGCTTTTAATGCCTTGTTTTTATCTCTTCAATTCCATATTGTTCGCTAACTGAGCGTCCGCTTTTATTTTCAGCTTCTATATTTCCATTTTCTTCTTTTTGAATCCGCTAATTTTTCGTGCCTTATTGTTGCAGCTTGATACCCTCACACTAATGATATTGCTTCTCTTTGCCCCACCTTGCCAACTACCAGAGAATATCTCTCGCCTGCTAAGAATAGAAGGAAAAGTCTCAAACAGTTAGAAGGGTGATGGAAAGAAAGGTGATATGAGTGGCAGGGGTAATATAAAAGCAAGAAAAAAGATAAGAAGAAAAATGCAAAGTTTTCAATCATTTCATTGTTTTCCCACGTCTAATGGTGCCTATACCTAGGGGTCTCATGCAAATCCAGCTAGTACAGAGTCATGCATCCACTCAGAAATAAAAATCTCGGCATGAAAGTTCAAAGAGCTCACACGGGTAAACAAATGACTGCTAGCGACTAAAGCAAGACATGGATATAGGAGCTAACAAGTAGTGTGACTGTGCGCGTGAATATGTGATGTGAGATGAGTGCTTCCTGTTAAAAATGCCTAAACCATCATTCAAATAAGGAGGGTTTTCAAAAACATGAGCAGTGTGGTTTTAAACATTCCAATAAATCGACATACCAATCAATCCACCGAAAATATACACAATCAGAAAAGCTCATGACAGCCAACGCAAACATATCCTAAACAGTCATGTCAAAACAGCCAACGCAAACATCTCAAAACAGTTATAATCAGCTCTAAAATACCTTCCCCTCCCTAGTCGACACTTTGTCCTCAAAGTGTGAGAGGAAAAGAATCGACGGAAAAAATAATGTACAGGAATATAAAGAGAAAGAAAGAACCCGGGGGTGATCATGGCTGCGGTGGGGGAGGTGCTCATGCGTACAACACCTCTATCAGCTTCTGATTGAGATCGTTGGTGTGTTTTTGTTCCTCCAGGAGTTCGTTCAGCTTCTTTTCTTTCTTGTCGAACAGCTCCTTGTAGAGGCTGGATTGCTCGTCCATCTTCCTCATCAGCCTGGACAAAGTAATCTGGTCTCCCTCGTGGCTGGAACGGTCAGCTTCAGCTTCTGCTGCTGGACTTGGAGAATGATTCTCTGTCTGGGCATGTTCAGTGGCAGCAACCTCTTCTTCTTCTTCTGCAAATCTGAACTCGACGCCTCTGTTGTTTTGTCCAAAGATATGGTCGGCACATGGCGTAAAACCTGTATTACTGCAAACAACACCATTTTCCAAGTGAAAGTATCCCATGGAATCCAAAGTGCGAAAATCAAGTAACTTTAAATCACAAGACTTGAACAAATTGGTTTGCATAGCATCAAATCCTTGTTTTATAGCAATAGCAGTAACTAAAGAACCCATTGGCATGAATTTCCTAGCATTTCCTAATTGCTGGCTAACCCAAAAACCTAAGTTTAGCTTGCGCTTATTCATCATGCACCACAATATGAAAAGCTCCTGTTTACTGATTATCCCGGAAACACCTCTCTTTCCAGAGAAGGTATAAGCCAGGTACCTATGTAACACTCTCAAGGGCAGGTCAGCTATGACATGAGCCTTAGCATGACGATAATGAAAAACAACCCTAGGTTTTCTAGTCAATTGCCTATAGGCCTCATCTTTGTTAAAGATGGAAGATTCAGGGTAATCAGACAGACAATTTACATACCAAGGTGAATTTAAATCACTCTCATTCACAAAACCAAGCAAGACATTGAATTCATTGATAGAAAGGTGGGAGTACTGGTTCATTAACCGAAAATTAACTTCCTTAGCACCACGACCCTTTCCTTAGTTGCGCACTACTAGTTCTCACATACGTAACTAGAAGTGGCCATCATAGCACAGCCATGATGGCAGCGCCCATTCCCTAACACGGAAGGCTCGCTCGCACACCTATGCCCGACTCGCATAGGAGAAGCTCACTTAGACAAGCATCCTCTGATATCCTGCCCAGGGGTTGGTGGAGAGCTATCACACCCAATTAGACTTCCCTCCAAGTACCCTATAAAGGGACTATCCGTCAAATCCATGCGCCTTCGTCGTGACTCAGGATCCATGTTAAGGCTAAGCTTGACCACCAAGGCTTAGACCTTAACACTATGCGCTCGCGCACCATCCTACCGAGACCCCAAGTCAGTCGGGAACACCCGCTGAATTTAAGCATATCAATAAGCGGAGGAAAAGAAACTTACAAGGATTCCCCTAGTAACGGCGAGCGAATCGGGAAGCGCCCAACTTGAGAATCAGTCGCCTTCGGTGCCTGAATTGTAGTCTGGAGAAGCGTCCTCAGTGGCGGACCAGGCCCAAGTCCCCTGGAAGGGGGCGCCAGAGAGGGTGAGAGCCCCGTCGTGCTCGGACCCTGTCGCACCACGAGGCACTGTCGGCGAGTCGGGTTGTTTGGGAATGCAGCCCAAATCGGGCGGTAAATTCCATCCAAGGCTAAATACGGGCGAAAGACCGATAGCAAACAAATACCGCGAGGGAAAGATAAAAGGACTTTGAAAAGAGAGTCAAAGAGTGCTTGAAATTGTCGGGAGGGAAGCGGATAGGGGCCGGCGATGCGCCCCGATCGGAAGCGGAACGGTCACTCTCGCGCTAGACACAGGAAGGAGTTTGTAGACTTTAAATGGACAAAAAAACTCTAATATAAGTTGTTTTAATTAACATTTGAACCAGATATAAAAAACAACTCAATCTCGTGCCTGCTTCATTTCATTCTTCTCAGCACCTTCTCACCCTAGCATCTGTCTCACCCTCGCCGCCTCTCTCACCATCGTTGTCACCGTCGTTGTCGCCGACTGAGGGAGCTCTCATCTCCGTCGTCACTTCTGACGACCTAGCTACGGCTCTCAAGTTCTGCACCGTTTCGTTGTCTTCGCCGGATAGCTTAGACAGACCTCACTCTAAGATTCTCAAAGCCGATTCTCTCTCAATTTACGGTATGCTGCACCTGCATCCTCCTTCAATTTTTTGTTCCTGCTAAGATTGTGTAATAATGATGTGCGACAGTGGTAATTTTTCTTTTTTTTAATAATTTGACAGCATATTTATCAATTATTTCTGGTTGCAGCTGAACTCAGGGAAAGTGGTTGCAGTGGGTCTAGGAACTCGTGGGAAAGATGGGAACTTTATCCCTGTTGCTGTGAAGGAAGAAGACACTGTTCTCTTGCCTGAATATGGAGGCACTGAAGTCAAACTTGGTGACAAAGAGTAAGTTCTTAGTGCCTGCTCAAATACCTATCTAGTTTCTGATTTGTGTGCAAGATTTGGGCTGCTTAAAGTTGAATGCTTGTGGATTGTATGGTTTATGCTAGTACTTAATTTGATTTGCTTCAGATCAGCTCTGCTTTCTCATTTTCAATCGAACCAAAAGGTGCTTTATTTTGTGTTTGGTGTTGTACAAATGTTGTAGCTTGTCTAGTTTTGTAAAGGAGTTTCATATGTTCGCACTGATGTTCCTTATGATTGATTGGGTTACTCTCTCTCTCTCTAACACAGCGCAACAAATCTCTCCACCGTCCTTTTCCTTTCTTTTTCCCTCCAACATCTGTAACCTCAGCTTCCAAATCACTCCCTAGCTCTACGACTCTTGTCTCCTGCACTACACTCATCCATCAGAAAAATGCCGTTTGCTACCTCGTTGTTGCTTTGACATCTAGGGTTTTTCTGGGTTCTTTGATGTAGAAGACATGGAGCGATCCAATTCCCAAGATTTCAAGGACATCACTGACACTTCTTCTTCTTCTGGTTTGTCTCCTCTTTCTCTTCTCCTATTGCTCTTCAGCTGTGTCGCACCCCCCTTTTTCGTTGAAAACGAGTAAAAGTTCAGGACGGGCCACAATGCGAGACAAGCGTTGGACTTGTCTTAACATCATGCAAAATGAAGTCGCCACCCTAATTTTCTAAAGTTTAGGGAACCTAATCGTCATGGCATAAAAATAAACAAACTAAGGCACAATGGTCTAAACCAAAGAACGATGGTTCGAGGTCGTATTATGGACTTGGGAAGGTGTTAGGCACCCAAGTCACATCCTAAAAAGGTTACCGGTATGCGAGGTATTTTTGAAAATATTTTGAACATGTAATTGGGACCCTTAAAGGTGACGTTACATCTTAGCGTTCGGGACTTGTTATTTCCGTTTGGGTTCGAGGGATGGGGTTACCATTTTTCTTGATGCTAGAGCGGACGTTCCCCCCTTATCATTGGGCCATGCATGACTTAGTTACTACGTGATCTATCATGGCAAAACTAGCAAGATACCGATTAATGCATGTACATATATTTTGCGTGGTATTGGGACCACCATACTCATATATCAATACATAGCAATTAATTTCATGGCATGAACAACAAGTGACGTAAACACGTTGTGCATGTGAGATTTATTTTAATTGTTTTAGCAATTCTATATGTCATGCATATGAATGGGTAGTTCTAACGCCTACTAGGGTGTCATGCATACGAGGTAATTTGAGGTTTTGACCTCTTTGATAAACATTCATTCAAAGTATACAAATAAATAGACATTAAAATAAATAAAAGGGTTTACGATAAACTTACCCGACTTGACGAACCCCGATCGATCCATCCCTTCAAAACCATGGTTAACGACAAGTAATAAATACATAGGTATAACCAAACATACATAATTTTTAACTACTTAACTAATTATTACAAACCAATAGTTGATAATAAAGACTACTTATTTGATTATTACAAATTGGAGGTCAGAATAATTAATCTAACTAATTGTTACAACAAGTGAAATAATTAATTAAAGTATCAACTAATTACAACGAGAGATAAATTAAGATAATTCATTGTGGGCGAAGACTTGAATTTTATCCTACAAAATGAGAATATTAGTGATAACTCGAGAAAAATAATAATGAAAGCGCATACAAACATTTATTTAATTTCTAACAAGCAAGCAATTAATTAAATAAATCTGACGAACAAGTAAATAAATTATTTACAAGCATACGGACATTTTGCGATAATTAAAATACGAAAGTAAACAAATCGTTGTACAAAACATGTGAAATTTATACGAAAATTACCACGTAAAATAATTAAATATATCGTTATCAAAACGCGAAATAGAATAAACAATTTATACGCATGGGATAATTATACGAATTTAAAATGCGCAAAATAAAAAGTAAGCAATTTATCATACGAGAATTAATCACAAAATAAAATAAACAAATTATACGCATATGAGCATACGAATAATTTTACGATTATTAAATATGAAAGTTACGAAAAATAAATTGTACGCGTACTAAACATTATATGAAATTTAAATGGGTCGGGCCCATGTTTGATTTTTGGTCATGCAAGAATGGGCTTGGAATAAATCCAAGCCCATCACCTTTCTTTTCCCTTTTCCCGCCTCACCTTTCTTTCCTTTTCTTCTTCTTTCTTCATTTGGGCTTGGCATAAGCCAAGCCCATGACCAATCATTTAATTAAAGCAGCACAGCCCTTTAACCTTTCCCTCCTTCAACTGTTCATCGTCTTCTTCATCCAACCGGACCAGAACAGTGCAGCAGCAACGGCAAACAGCAGCAGCAACAGCAAACAGCAGCAGCTCCGTCGATAGGAGCAGTACAGCAGCAGCTCGGCAGTAGAGCAGCAGCGGTGTCCAAGCGGCAACGGGGGTGGCAGAAAAATAAGAAAACATGCAGAAAAATATAGAGAGATTAGAGCAAGTAATTAATTAGCAGAGGCAACAACAATGGATTAAAAAACAGAAGTAATTAATTAATTACAACCAAGGCAATTAATTAATTAATTAAAACCAAAGCAATTTAAATAAATTGAAGATAGCAATTGGGAGAGAGCATGAAATAAAAAGAGAGGGGGAGGACTAGAGCCGGATTGGTCCCCCCCTCTTCTTCTTGTTGCTTGAAGGTCTCTATTTATAGAGAAAGACTGAGTCGGTTGTGGCTGGAGCTTGTGGCTGCAAATGGATGACGAGGCTCGGTGAGCTGGAGGGTGAATAGTGCCGGAGTGAGGAGCAAGTTTCTGTGTGTGGCCTAGGATGGTTGGATGAGATGTTTGTGATGATCAAATTGTAGTCGGCAAGGCTACTGGGAAGAAAAGTGAGGCAATTGGATATTTCATGCATTAATTGTCATTAATGCATGAATTTGGATACGAACGGGATATTTTGGTACGAGCGAAATCGTACGAAAGTGAAAATAAATCCGAGCCGAGGAAACCACGACGTGTAGAAAAATAAGACAAGAAAGCTAGTGTACAGTAAATAAACGAGAAGTTTGAGTTAACGTATTTATTTTATCTTTTGGAGATGTCAAAACGTTCGAACGCAAAATAAATGTCCCTACGACAAAAATTGAACGAAACTGAACGAGGTGGCGTTAAAGAGAAAAATATTACGTAATTATCAAACAAATAAATAACGCGTTCGACCCATGGTCCGAGGAAACTTACTCGGGACCGATAGAAGTTCGCGTAAAGACAGTCAAAAATACGAAAAACTTAAAAAGGCACAAAATGACACGGAATATTAAACAAACTAGCCTAGGACCAAGAATCGACAGGAATTTGACCTAGACAAGTTATTAAATGCGATAAACGTTAAATATGCAAAATTGTGATGAGAGAAATCCAAAATCAGGTAGCAACAGTTGCCCCCTCTTTACTGTCTGAACAAAAATACAGAGCAGCTGAAATTTTTGATTAGCAGTAAAGATGGTTGCCCCAAGTACTACCATGGTTTGAATACATCATAACCGGCTGAGATGTAGAATTTATGCAAAAAAGTAAAATATAGTCGCTCAAGGAGGAGTAATAATTATGCAGAAATGTAGAATTATGTAAAGACATGGTCGCTCAAGGAGGAATATTTAATTATGCAGAAAAGTAGTTGCTCAAGGAGGAGTAGTAGATAGACAGGAAAGTTGTCGCTCAAGGAGGAGTATTTTAGATAGACAAGGTGTATGTGGGGAATTTCAGAAACAATGCCAATTGCGGGAAAATAAATGCAAACTACTCGGATATTGAGGGAGAACGAAGAAATGCAAAAATGTAAATGACAACTTCTCTGATAATGAGGAAAGTTGATCTGGTCTTCTCTGATAATGAGGAAAGTTGATCTTCTCTGATAGTGAGGATTGATGTTGTCTTCTCTGATAATAAGGAAATGTCTCTGATATTGAGGAAAGTTGAGGATGAGAAGAGATCCGAGCGGGGATACCGCAATTGTCGGAGGTCGATGAAGATAAGAGATCCGAGCGGGGATACCGCAATTGTCGGAGGTCGATGCAGAAAACGTAGATTTGACATCCGATCAAGGATACCGCAATTGTCGGAGGTCGATGCATCAAACGTAAATTTGACATCCGAACGGGGATACCGCAATTGTCGGAGGTTGATACAGAAAATGTAAATTTGACATCTGAACGGGGATACCGCAATTGTCGGAGGTCGATGCAGAAAACATAACTTTGACATCCGAACGGGGATACTGCAATTGTCGGAGGTCGATACAGAAAACATAAATTTGACATCCGAACGGGGATACCGCAATTATCTGAGGTCGATGCAGAAAATGTAAATTTGACATCCGAACGGGGATACCGCAGTTGTCGGAGGTCGATACAGAAAACATAAATTTGACATCCGAACGGGGATACCGCAATTGTCGGAGGTCGATGCAGAAAACGTAAATTTGACATCCGAACGGGGATACCGCAGTTGTCGGAGGTCGATACAGAAAACATAAATTTGACATCCGAACGGGGATACCGCAATTGTCGGAGGTCGATGCAGAAAATGTAAATTTGACATCCGAACGGGGATACCGCAATTGTCGGAGGTCGATGTAGAAAACGTAAATTTGACATCCGAACGGGGATACCGCAATTGTCGGAGGTCGATGCGGAAAATGTTGATCTAGGTTCGTGCGAGGCTATCGCTCCCCGAATATTGACGTGGAAATGTGAAAGGTATGTTCGTGCGAGGCTATCGCTCTCCAGACATTGTGCTGAAAATATAGTCGCTCAAGGAGGAGTTATATAGATATGCAGAAAAGTAGTCGCTCAAGGAGGAGTATTTAGATAGACAAGGTGTATGTGGGGGCGTGACCTATCACAACACTAAACAGACAAGATGTGGAGACGTGACCAATCACAACGTTAAACAGATGGTGTAAAGGGAAAGTAAGTCTTACCTTGAACTTACCGTATGAACTGAAATTGAGAGTGGTTGGAAGCCACCCTATGAAATGAGTTGGAAAGTGGTTGAAAGCCACTGCATTTGATAGATGGGTGAGTGGTTGAAAGCCACCGCATTGGTGAGTGGTTGGAAGCCACTGCTTTGTCGAGTGGTTGGAAGCCACCGCGTTGTCGAGTGGTTGGAAGCCACCGCTTTGTCGAGTGGTTGGAAGCCACCGCGTTGTCAAGTGGTTGGAAGCCGCTGCGTTGTCCAGTGGTTGGAAGCCGCCGCGTTGTCGAGTGGTTGAAAGCCGCTGCGTTGTCGAGTGGTTGGAAGCCGCTGCGTTGTCGAGTGGTTGGAAGCCGCTGCGTTGTCGAGTGGTTGGAAGCCGCTGCGTTGTCGAGTGGTTGGAAGCCGCTGCATTGTCGAGTGGTTGAAAACCGCTGCGTTGTCGAGTGGTTGGAAGCCGCTGCGTTGTCGAGTGGTTGAAAGTCGCTGCGTTGTCGAGTGGTTGGAAGCCACTGCGTTGTCGAGTTGACCGTGAGGGAGCGTGATCCGCCGCACGAAGTTGTTTGGGAGTGTTAACGTACTCCATTTGATGTTGGTTGGAAAAATCCAAGACGGCGAGGGCATTACAACGATTTCTTCATCGAAGACCCAATTTGAATGCTGATTTCCATATCTGTACTCTGCAATTGAGAAGGAAACAAACACGAAGCAGCAACAGATGGAAAAAAAGAGCAAATGACCTATGTGAGAAATATCAAATATTTCTACATTTAACTCATGGCTTGCCCCCAAGTCTTTTTGCGTGGAATGAAAATGACCTCTTTGTTTAAGAAATTCAATTCAATTCACTTTTTCTTTGAAAGAATGTTCGTTCAAATTTTCGTTATATAAACATGATTGATACAAGTCTAGATAACGTCTGTGTCTTGTTTAGGAAATAACGACCTCAAGAACAAGACTTTCCCATGACATGCAGCTGTAAGCAATCCTCACCAGCTATTAGTGTTTGCGCTCACGCTCAGAAAACAAGGCTATGTGTTTACACTCCTAAAAATGCAATAAACATAGCACAAAAATTAAATTTGCAATGTCAATCTGAGTGAATAGACTTCAAATGAAGATGCACATGCATGGGTCTACTAATAATCTAAAGGACTTTGCGAGGGAGGAAGAAAGAGGAATTTGTAGCAAGGTATTGTGCTTTTTTTTGGCGAAAGTTTTATGAGTTCCGTGCTCGACGACTGATTGTGATGAAGTCAAATTGTGGTGAACGATGCTTGACGATTTGGTTGTGGCGAAGAGCAAAGTGCACAAATCTTTGAATCTTTGCTGGAGATGTTTCTTCTTGATTGTTTTGAAGGCACCATGCCCAAGCTCTTCAATATTCGCAGGATCGATATCTTTTCCTTTTGAGATCATTTGGTCATTGATGCTTGATCATTTTGTCGTGGATACTTGACCCTTTTTTTTTTTTTTTGCATGTACTTGCTTCTGCTGTTGTTTTGTTGATTGTGTTCTTTGAAATTTTTTTTGAACACTTTTTGATTTTTTTGATGATTTTTTTTTTTAGTAAGTAAAGCAAGTACAATCTTTATTTGGTTTGTCATCCTCTCTGTCTTTGGCAGAAGCCTCCAAGTCTTGGTTTATTTTGACCTTTTTCTAACGTTGTTTTGCCAATGATCCTCTAAGGGCTCCCTTGCCATTTCCTTGCTTGACGTGTAACTTCAATTTGGCGGTCCCAGTCGAGCACTAGTCACTTGGTCAAAAAGGCTTTTGGGTGTTTGGTAGAGTTGTACATGGTGTACAAAATATGTGTTTTGAGGGAAAAAATGTTAAAAATGAAAATGTGGAAGAAGAGTAAAAGCAAAGTCCTCTGTCATCTTACCGCTATCCCATGTCTGACAGTTCATGTACCCTGGATATTATGCAAATCTAACTAGCACCTAGTTTAGCATTTACACTCATGAAAGAAATAAGGCGTGAAGGCCCCAAAATACTCACAGGGATATGTTTTGTCACTGCTTACATCTAAACATGTCATAGATATAAGAGCTAACAGACAAGATCATGTGTGTTCATATAATTTCCAATGAACGCAAAATGATGAATGCTTTGACTTAAAAGGTTTCAGAAAATGTGGGATCTTTTTGTTTTCCTTCTTTTTAGCCCAAGTAATACATGTATAAAGAGGAAGTTTTGTGAAAACTAAGGGTTTTTTAGCCAACATTACACACGCACTCTTGCAACAATGTAAATAGCGGGAATTTTAAATTGCAAAAACGTAAATTACAGAAACAGAAATTGCGGAAACGGAAATTGCAAAAATGTAAAAGGACAACTTCCCTGAAAAATGAGCTTTGACATTTTTCAACGCCTTCTTTCGGTCGTCACTTTACTTGCTTGCCCCCAAGTTCACAAGTCTTGTTGTACATGAAAGGCAAAATTGCAGAAATGTAATTTGCAAAAACATAGATTGCGGAAGGGGGATTTGTAAATGTAAAGGACAACTCCCTTGAAAAATGAGCTTTGACATTTCTCAACGCCTTCCTTCGGTCGTCACTTCAATCGCTTGCCCCCAAGTTTACAAGCCTCGTTGCACCTGAAATGCAGAATTGCAGAAATGTAAATAGCGAAGACTAAATTGCAAAAGTGTGAAAGGACGACTTCCCTGAAAAATGAGTTTTGACATTTTTCAACGCCTTCTTCTGGTCGTCACTTCACCTGCTTGCCCCCGAGTTCACAAGTCTTGTTGTACCTGAAATGTAAAACTGCGAAAATGAAAATTGTGAAAACATAAATCACAGAAGCGTAAATTACGAAAGGGGAAATTGTAAACACAAAGGACAACTCCCTTGAAAAATAAGCTTTGACATTTTTCAACGCCTTCCTTCGGTTGTCACTCCATTCGCTTGCCCCCAAGTTTACAAGTCTCGTTGCACCTGAAATGAAGAGACAATTAAATAGTAAATTCATAGGGAAAAAGTATCCCAAGATGTTGAATTTTAAATTAACGAAAAATAGAATAATTGAAAAGAACACGTGGGTTGTCTCCCACGAAGCGCCCTTGTTTAAAGTCGTGGGCTCGACTAATGTGTACTGCTTCTCTTCATACCTCCGTCCTGCAAGTAGAAAAGAAAAGAAACTAATCAGTAGCGTTTAAATTCAGAATAAACTAAAAATTAGAAATTTTGGCGAAAGTGGGGGCGTGAACCGCCACACAAAATTTGATGAAAAGTGGGGGTTAGTTCGCTTCCTGGGAGCCATCATTAACCTGAAAAAGACAAGTGAAAATAAAAGTGAGTATGGGTGATGCAATCCCAAGGCCTCCACGCTGCTTGTTCACTCTTCCGGCCACACTTTCACTTAATACTTTTAGGATGAATGAGAAGATGACACTTCAGTGAAGATACAAAGGAAGCCTTTATTTATTCCAATGACACAATGTGATCTTGGATGCTATCAACGAGACCCTCGAAATAAACCCGTGTGAGTGGCTAGTGTTTATCATGCTTGGAACTCTCCTTTCATGATGAGCATATTCTTGATTTGAAGAGCGAGGCCAATCATGCCAAGAAGCTTTGACAAGTATTTGAGCGATGAAAGTTACGTTTATGATGAGCGAAGACGATAAAACCCAGCTTGGGAGCACTTCGAGCAACATTCATAGTAGCTCTTTCTTGCATACTGACATTCAATCTCAGGGGATGAATTTTAACCAAATTTATGACGCTCTTTTAGCCATTTATGTGTCCATGTCGGCCAAAACAAAAGGGTGCGTGACTGTAACCGAGAAGAGACAGCTACCTTTGCATTTTAAATTTGTTGGTGAGAGAGGTACTGCCCGGAAAAATCTGAAATTTGGTGTGAGAAAACTTCAGCCCGTTATAAACATCTTTCGTGTTTTGGCCGAGGGAAATTCCGAGCCAATCATGTCGATATTGGCCAAAATAACAGAGCGCGTGGCTGAGACCAAGAAAAGCAGCCATCTTCCGTCAAAATTATTTGTGAGAGATGTGTCTCCCAGAAAAATCTAAATTTTGGTGTGGGCGAACTTCAGCCCGTTATAAACATCTTTCGTGTTTTGGCCGAGGGGAAATTCCGAGCAAATCGTGTCGATATCGGCCAAACTAACAGAGCGCGCGGCTGAGACCGAGAGAAGCAGCCATCTTCCGTAAAATTTATTTGTGAGAGATGTGTCACCCAGAAAAATCTGAAAATTAGTGTGGGCAAACTTCCAACCGTTTCCTACGTCTTTCATGTTTTGATCGAGCAGAAATTCCAAGTAAATCACTTTGATATTGGCCGAGACAAAAGATCGCGCGGCTGAGACCGAGAAGAGCAGCGATCTTTGCATTCCGAATTTGTTTGTGAGAGGCGTACTACCCAAAAAAATCTGAATTTTGGCGTGCGCATGATTAAACTTGTTGCCTACGTCTTTCATGTTTTGACCAAGTGGAAAGTCTGAGCCAATTGCGTCCATATTGGCCAAAACAAAAGAGCGCGCAGCTGAAACCGAGAAACACCGTCATCCTTACGTCTAAATTATTTACGAGCAAGGCGCTACCCAGAAAAATTCCATCTTTGGTATGAGAAATCTTCAATGTGTTATGAACGTTTTTCGTGTTTTGGCCAAGGGGAAATTCCGAGCCAATTGCGTCTATATCAGCCAAAACAAAAGAACGCGCTTCTGAAATCGAGAAGAAGCAGTCATCTCCGCGTTTATCGTCATTTGGTCTATGTGTTTTCATTTCATTCCAATGACGCAATCTCCCCTTTTTGACTCTCCACTTCTTCCATCCCAATCTTGGTTGTAATATCGGGGATAAAATCGGATTTCAACATGTCACCCTATTCCGACTGATCATTGTAGCTTGAAATCCCGAAAGTATTAGGTGAAAGCATCATGGGTGTTGCCATTTGAGCGAACAAGTAAGGTGTGGCTGTTTTACGAGAATAAAAGAAAATTATTGCGTTAGCGAAAAAAAAATACAACATGAGGAAAATACAAGTATAAAATCGTAACACATAAACATGACATCGGTAAAAGAAATGCACAAACATGATGCATATGCTGGTGTGACTCCAACTATTTCTAACTGGCTTGAAGGTTCTCAGATGATACCCTAAAAGGGGTCCCTCATTAAATGGATACGAGAGCTTTGACCGAATCATGACAAGGATTCTGGGTGCTCAATCCATTTAGGGGTTCAAATCCGAGTTAGGGTTCATGAAAGCATACTGGGACACAGGTCCGCAGGGCTTCACTAATACCTTCCTAATCCTATTGGGTATCATGGCCGGCGATAAGCATTATGCATGAGATGCATATGAACAATTTATTAAAGCCAATAGTATATAACAATCACAAAAATAATTTATTTAATGCAAGTAAATAATAAAAAAGTAAACACCATAAAACCGGCTTCGACCCTACTAGTCCCCAGTGAAGTCGCCAAACTGTCGCACCCTCTTTTTTCGTTGAAAACGAGTAAAAGTTCGGGACGGGCCACAATGCGAGACAAGCGTTGGACTTGTCTTAACATCATGCAAAATGAAGTCGCCACCCTAATTTTCTAAGGTTTAGGGAACCTAATCGTCATGGCATAAAAATAAAAAAACTAAGGCACAATGGTCTAAACCAAAGAACGATGGTTCGAGGTTGTATTATGGACTTGGGAAGGTGTTAGGCACCCAAGTCACATCCTAAAAAGGTTACCGGTATGCGAGGTATTTTTGAAAATATTTTGAACATGTAATTGGGACCCTTAAAGGTGACTTTACATCTTAGCGTTCGGGACTTGTTATTTCCGTTTGGGTTCGAGGGATGGGGTTATCATTTTTCTCGATGCTAGAGCGGACGTTCCCCCCTTATCATTGGGCCATGCATGACTTAGTTACTACGTGATCTATCATGGCAAAACTAGCAAGATACCGATTAATGCATGTACATATATTTTGCGTGGTATTGGGACCACCATACTCATATATCAATACATAGCAATTAATTTCATGGCATGAACAACAAGTGACGTAAACACGTTGTGCATGTGAGATTTATTTTAATTGTTTTAGCAATTCTATATGTCATGCATATGAATGGGTAGTTCTAACGCCTACTAGGGTGTCATGCATACGAGGTAATTTGAGGTTTTGACCTCTTTGATAAACATTCATTCAAAGTATACAAATAAATAGACATTAAAATAAATAAAAGGGTTTACGATAAACTTACCCGACTTGACGAACCCCGATCGATCCATCCCTTCAAAACCATGGTTAACGACAAGTAATAAATACATAGGTATAACCAAACATACATAATTTTTAACTACTTAACTAATTATTACAAACCAATAGTTGATAATAAAGACTACTTATTTGATTATTACAAATTGGAGGTCAGAATAATTAATCTAACTAATTGTTACAACAAGTGAAATAATTAATTAAAGTATCAACTAATTACAACGAGAGATAAATTAAGATAATTCATTGCGGGCGAAGACTTGAATTTTATCCTACAAAATGAGAATATTAGTGATAACTCGAGAAAAATAATAATGAAAGCGCATACAAACATTTATTTAATTTCTAACAAGCAAGCAGTTAATTAAATAAATCTGACGAACAAGTAAATAAATTATTTACAAGCATACGGACATTTTGCGATAATTAAAATACGAAAGTAAACAAATCGTCGTATAAAACATGTGAAATTTATACAAAAATTACCACGTAAAATAATTAAATATATCGTTATCAAAACGCGAAATAGAATAAACAATTTATACGCATAGGATAATTATACGAATTTAAAATGCGCAAAATAAAAAGTAAGCAATTTATCATACGAGAATTAATCACAAAATAAAATAAACAAATTATACGCATATGAGCATACGAATAATTTTACGATTATTAAATATGAAAGTTACGAAAAATAAATTGTACGCGTACTAAACATTATACGAAATTTAAATGGGTCGGGCCCATGTTTGATTTTTGGTCATGCAAGAATGGGCTTGGAATAAATCCAAGCCCATCACCTTTCTTTTCCCTTTTCCCGCCTCACCTTTCTTTCCTTTTCTTCTTCTTTCTTCATTTGGGCTTGGCTTAGGTACGTAACTCAACGAGAAATTTCCTTACACATTCTGTGCCGAGCTGCTGCTGTACTGCTCCTATCGCCGGAGCTGCTGCTGTTTGCTGTTGCTGCTGCTGTTTGCCGTTGCTGCTGCACTGTTCTGGTCCGGTTGGATGAAGAAGACGATGAACAGTTGAAGGAGACAGCAGCGGCGGCAGTAGAGCAGCAGCGGTGTCCAGGCGGCAACGGGGGTGGCAGAAAAATAAGAAAACATGCAGAAAAATATAGAGAGATTAAAAAACAGAAGTAATTAATTAATTACAACCATAGCAATTAATTAATTAATTAAAACCCAAGCAATTTAAATAAATTGAAGATAGCAATTGGGAGAGAGCATGAAATAAAAAGAGAAGGGGAGGACTAGAGCCGGATTGGTCCCCCCTCTTCTTCTTGTTGCTTGAAGGTCTCTATTTATAGAGAAAGACTGAGTCGGTTGTGGGTGGAGCTTGTGGCTGCAAATGGATGACGAGGCTCGGTGAGCTGGAGGGTGAATAGTGCCGGAGTGAGGAGCAAGTTTCTGTGTGGCCTAGGATGGTTGGATGAGATGTTTGTGATGATCAAATTGTAGTCGGCAAGGCTACTGGGAAGAAAAGTGAGGCAATTGGATATTTCATGCATTAATTGTCATTAATGCATGAATTTGGATACGAACGGGATATTTTGATACGAGCGAAATCGTACGAAAGTAAAAATAAATCCGAGCCGAGGAAACCACGACGTGTAGAAAAATAAGACAAGAAAGCTAGTGTACAGTAAATAAACGAGAAGTTTGAGTTAACGTATTTATCTTATCTTTTGGAGATGTCAAAACGTTCGAACGCAAAATAAATGTCCCTACGACAAAAATTGAACGAAACTGAACGAGGTGGCGTGAAAGAGAAAAATAGTACGTAATTATCAAACAAATAAATAACGCGTTCGACCCATGGTCTGAGGAAACTTACTCGGGACCGATAGAAGTTCGCGTAAAGACAGTCAAAAATACGAAAAACTTAAAAAGGCACAAAATGACACGGAATATTAAACAAACTAGCCTAGGACCAAGAATCGACAGGAATTTGACCTAGACAAGTTATTAAATGCGATAAACGTTAAATATGCAAAATTGTGATGAGAGAAATCCAAAATCGGGTAGCAACAAGCTGGAATCTTGGTTGAATGCCGTTGTGCAGTTTCTGTAATCATTATTTAAATTCAACTAGCTCAAAACGAGAGCTTGCTGCTTTTGTTAGTAGAGCAATTAGCTCTTGCCTGTTTTCAAGCTTAAATGATGTTACCGTCGCTTCCTTATGAATGGCTGTTTGATGATATTGTGCTAGGCTACAACAATAACAGCCTCATTGCTTCATAACCCTAAATGTCAATTGTTTTGTTTGTAGGACACAGAACAACTTCACTGTTGCTACTTGCTACCATTGAATGGTTTGGATAAACTGGTTTAACTTAAGTTAAAAATGTTACCAAGACTTGCTCATCCAAAAGTACTTGTACTCAATTCACTGAGAACAATGCAGTAGTCAATGTAGAGAGGATTAAGTTGGTCTTTCTATTGCTTAGTATGTAATTTACTTTTTTCCTGAACCATGAATTCAAATTACTCACCTTTTGACTAGTTATGTTTTTTGGGTAGTGCCTTTGATGTTTTTTCTTCATATAACTTTCTTTTTTATCAATTGTCTTTTAGGTGCACTCTTTGATGCTACACAGTATGCGTTTTTTGGGCAGCAAGGTGTGGAAGAGGTGGATTTGGGTGGCCTAGAATAGGATGACCATACTGTGTTTGGCTCTATAGATGATGAGTACCGTCTGTTTGAGAAAGATGAAGTAAGATTCAGTTCCTTGTCTTTTGTTAGCCATTTGATCTCTCATAATCAATCTTTGTCTTCTTTGGTGGTTTATTAATTTGACGGCTCACACTGGCCTGTTCCTCAGCATCCAGTGCCATGTCAGTCAGATTACACTCTTGTTTCCACCTGCTTCCTCTTTGCTTGGACTTTTTTTGCCAATATATATTCAATGATACAGTATGCAATTACAACTTTTAATTGTAATTTCCTCAGGATAGTGTTGCGTAATCCTTTTGCATATCATTGACTAGGAGCTTTGAGATATCTAAATAGTCTTTTTTGGATTACATGTTTTTGGTGGTAGGGTATTGCGAGAGATTAAGAGAGTATTTATGTAAAAAAAGCATTGCAAATAATCATTTCATGTGAGAGTATGATTATTTGTTAGTACTTTTTTTAACTATTTAACTATTAAATTAAAATGATTAAAGTTGTAACTTTTAGAAAGTTACAAGTTCTATAACACAAGGTTTGAAACTGTATAGGATAAAAGGATTTTTTTTACAAGTATCATAATCCTACTTTTTTTCCCCGAAAACTACATAAACAATCTTAAGGTTTACAAAACATTCTACTTTGGTCTTTATAGTTTTAAAATTTGTAATATAAACTTTATAATTTTCTAGTAGTTACAATTGTAACATTTTTAGTATCTAAAAAATTCAAATTGTAACATCCATGGCCTGAACCCGGCAAGTTTAGCGGAAATTGTAATATTATTATAAAATTCAAGTAAAATTGTAATATTATTTATAAAATTCAAGGAAAATTGTAATATTTTGTATAAAATTTAAAGAAAATTGTAATATTATTTATAATTGCAAAGTAAACTTGTAGTAATATTATTTATAAAATTAAAGGAAAATTAAAGGAAAATTGTAATATTATTTATAAAATTCAAGTAAAATTGTAATAATGTATATAAAATTCAAGTAAAATTGTAATATTATTTATAAGATGCAAGAAAATTGTAATATTATTTATAAAATACAAAGAAAAATTGTAATATTATATATAAAATCTAAGGAAAATTGTAATATTATTTAAAAAATACAAGGAAATATTATTTATAAAATCCAATCAAATTTGTAATATTATTTATAAGATCCAAGTAAAATTGTGTAATTCATTTATAAAATTAAAGTAAAGTAAAATAGTAATAATACTTGATGGATAGATGTGGGAAACATTTACTTGATATTTACTTGACGGATGGAAATGATATTTACTTGAATGTTATCCATCCATCCATCAAGTGAATGTTTCCCATCAAGTAAACACACATCCATCAAGTGTGAGAATTCCATCCCATGCTACAATCGTGTAAATACTTAGGCACAAGTCACTTATGATGAACACTCCGGTAAATTATTTCGCACACTTGCCCATGTCTTAGGACCTCTCGGCTATGGCCACGGCCCGTGCCATTTCGTGCCATCAGGTGCCACGGCCCGTGCCCTCGGTGCCATATGGTGCCAATAGCCGAGGGCCTAGGCCACTCTCATGCATCTCTCAGCACCTCTCGCGCATGGCTCGCGGACACTCTAGGCCATGTCTGAGGACCTCTCGGTCGTGGCTCAGGGCCTCTCGGCCACTCTCGGCTATGTCTGAGGACCTCTTGGCCGTGGCTCAGGGCCTCTCGGCCATGTCTGAGGGCCTCTCGACCACTCTAGGCCATGTCTCAGGACCTCACGGACCGTGCCCTATCGTGCCTTATGGTGTGTTATGGTGCGTGTCGCACCCCTTTTCGGATTTTATCCTAATGCGACATGGGTTTGGGACTAGATGTGAGACGAAATTAGACTCATCTCACATAATGCTAATGAAGTCGCCACCCTAATTTGTTTCTAGGTTTAGGGAACCTATCTGTCATGCATAAAAATAAAAACTAAGGAAAAGTGGGTCTGAACCCGAGAACAGTAGTTCGGGGTCGATTTATGGACTCGGGAAGGTGTTAGGCACCCGAGTCACATCCTAAAGAGGTTACCGGAGAAAAAGGTGTTTTAATCATGCTTGGAAAACTAAAGAGTCCTACCTTAGTAATCATGCCCAATGGATAATTTTAAATAGTCATGCGCACGGATATATATATATATATATATATAAAAAGTGTGAAATAAATAAAAGGGAAGAAATAATATTTTATAGGGAAAACAATAGACTTCAGCCTATTGAAAGATTTTTGGATCAAATTTTCCTCTTCACTCAAGAATTGTAAGAACACCACGAACACAAAGATGAGCACCAAGAACACACTTTTCTGATTTTGATCCTTTGAGCTAGTAATAGTTGGCATAAACCACACATTTTACCACTTGAATTAGGCAGCAATATTAGACACTTTTGACGCAAGACAATCAGAAAAACGAGTTGACAAAACACAAGGACACTGTTCATGAAGGTGACACACGGAGAAGAAAGACAAGTAAACTCCAAGGCGCCAAAAGCTCCGCTACCACTTGATATGATCCGGCCTAGTGTAAGTACGCCGAATGATATATGGAGCTTGAGGAGGACCTAGCCTAAGGAGTTAACAACGAGACTCGAATGAAATTAGGGAAGAAAGTGAACAAGACACGAAGGTGCAGCGGAAAGATTAGTAAAAGAAGCGATTAATAGGAAGGATGTTACCCGGAATGACGAATGTTGCTAGATGGGATAGGAAGTAACGAACAAATGCATAACTTGTAGAAGCTCAAACCAAGATCAGCAAGCAACGCATAATATATTTAAGTCACCCAAAATGTTGTCGAAACGATTACAAGTGTTTTCCCGGAGGAAGATCAGAAGGAGTGTTCTCTACTCAAGCAATCATTCTCCAAGAAGGATTGAAGAGTTTAGGGACCTAGGTGATATGTGAAGGAGTACTCTCAACTTACAAATATCACTCAAAGTCTAAAAACTAACTAAAAAAATGATGCAAAGAGATATATATATTGGCATGCAATTTGGGCTGAAAGCCCAAAATTCGTACCCAAAAACAGCTGATGGCGTGATTCACGTTAAGAGGGTAACGTGATCACGTTAGCCAATTTCCCCCCTAGCGTGATTCACGCTAAGACCCTAGCGTGATCACGCTAGGGATGTCCAAAACTCCGAAACTACTCCAGTGGCTAGCGTGAATCACGCTAGCAATTTGGTCCTGGCGTGATTCACGTTAAGGCCTTAACGTGATCACGCCAAGGATTCTTCTTTGGCTCGATGAATGATCACGTGGGCAGGTTTTTCCTTGACTTTGATGGGTCATTCCTCTCTCATTTTGCCTTCAAACCATATGGAAAACCTCTCGCTTGGCTTCGTGTGATCGGGCCTTGAGGCAACATGTCTTGGGCGTCGAAATTGGTTGTGGAAGGGTTCGTGATCACATCAAACCTGGTCTCGGTTGGATTGAGCGTGAAAAAAAAAGTCATGGGTGTGATTAGAGTCGCTCCTTTATAGAATGTGTAATTACTTACAAAGTGAAAATGCGCAGTGGAGATCGAGTCAAGAAATGGAAAAATGGAGAGTCGGTCTTTGTGATTTGGGTCTCTATTGCTGCGTGAGGATTGAGTTTCTACCACTGTTTTCAATTAATCAATTGCCACTGTTTTCAATTAATCAATTGTTGCTTTCAATTCAATCAAATTGCTGCCTCTGTTTCAAGTTAATTTTGTTGTTTGCTTCGTTCAATTGCCTGCTGTTTTGGTTTAATTTCAAAGCTTTGTTTAATTTATTTTGCTTGCTTTTATTCCGTTAATTGCATGTTGTTTTTGCTTAATTGAGTTGCTGTTTTAGGTTGATTAAATTGATGCTGTTTTTGGGTTGATTTTGGTCATTTACTTGCCTGTTTTCGTTCATTTGGAGTTGAAAGATGCAGTTTTGGAGGGAAAAGAGGAGGGAAGCATTTCGGGCTGGGCACTGTTCCTAGCCCAAGCGGAGAGAAGAAAGGAAAGAAAAGAAAGTGAGTCAGCCCATCTGTTGGGCTTGGCTGGTTTGCATTGGGCCGAGAAATTCAGCCCATCGCATTATTTTCGTGTCAATTGTTTGTTCGTAATATTTAATTAATTAATTTGCTTGCTTTTAATTATTAAATTGATTATTTTGCTTGCTTTTAAATTGTTAATCATTTTATTTGCATGCTTTGATTAAGTGTTAAATGTTAAATTAATCATCCTTTCTTGCTATTTTGGATGATGATTCTGCTGATTTTTCCCAAGCCTAGGGAAGAGTTAGATAGATTGCTTCTGAGAGAGTCAAAGGTCAACGAGACAAGACCAGAAACTTGTTAATCATACATGAGGACGCGCGCCTGTGCATTACTGCTTCTAGAAGGCTTAGTTTGAACACTCCACGTCTGATTTAAAACTTCCTAGAATTTATTTTGGACTAATTAGGATATTCAAACAATTTAAATTAGATTTTATCCTATCTTTAGGAGTTGCAGTTGGATTAGGATTTTATCAAATAAACTTAACTGGACAGAAGAGGGTCTGTCTCTTCTTCCTGGCCACACTGCTACTATTTCGATTTCTATCATACTTTTCTTTCTTCTTCATCTCCTTTAATTAATTCATACATATTTATTTGTTTGATTTAATTATGTCGTGCTAAATTTTCTTATTCTTGGTAAAGACTCTAGGGTCATGATTCATCGGTTGTTATGTATATTTTAAACTTAGAGCCCTATAAAATTTGAACCGCATTAATTTCAGTTAAAAATATACCCAAAAAGCTAAAAAGAAATCGCAATGGTGAATCTTGTACACCTTTCAAAAGATTTTTTTCAAAAAGTGATAAGAATTGTAAGATTGTTTTTGAAAATGGTAAGTAAAATGTAATAAAATATGCAGGGCCCCAACATTATTCTTTTCGGTTAGAGACTCTACCATATTGATTCAACAAGACAAAATGATCTAGTTCATTTAATTGATTCGTACAAACCTGGTCGTGTACTAGTACCATATATCGACAAGTTTGATCACGTGACCATATATTGGTGAGTTTTATCCACACAAAAAATGCCAACCAATTCCAATGTTTTGCTTGTGCACCTCACTCTCTTGAAAGACTTTCGACAGACCTAATAGAATAACAATAGATAGATAAATAAGGTCTAATTCAAGTTCCAAATCAAGACAAAAACATAAAAACTAGCCCAACATAATTACAAAAACTAGACCACTTAGCCAACTTCAGTTCTGTCCTACTACTAGCAACTTTTTACCGACACCGAACTAAACCGAACGGAATCAAACCAAACCGAACCGAATAGAACTTAACCGACCCTTCTCCCAATAAATGAAGATTGACCAAAATGAGTTGCTCCTGCAGGTTCTAAGGCAGGTAACTCTGTTGTTACTGCATTATGGACACAAAACTGGAGGGAGAGGAGCTTTTTCACCAAATATGATACAGCGATGCAAATATCTCTCTACCTTCATTTCAGATGACTAGAACTAGAAGAATTGCTTAAGCCAGCTACAGTTTACAGCATAGCCAGCTACAGTTTACAGCATCCTTCTCCAAGTCTTCCGTCATCTTGCTTACTTTTTGTAAATCCTGCTTCAGTTCCATCTTCTCGAGCGGCAATTCAGGGAATTCTTTCAGAAACTGGTGCACCCGAGCTGTACCTTTGGACATATCCTCACTATCACATTCTCTCTTCCGTTTGGACCCCGCCTGTGTACCAACCATGACGAATCAAATTTTGAAACTGAATACACTATTCTTGCATGGATCAAGATGAGTTCCAAGGCAGGACAAACCACAACTAAATAATCATAAATGAAAAGTACATTGTTTCACTACAAAAGCACAGAAAATCCAAATAATCGTGACACGTCATGTCTGCAACCAGTTTCACACAGCATGCAAGGTAAAGGCTTCTATCGACGAAGAAAGATATCTGAGCATGATAAAACAATGGCAAAAGTTGCCAACACTTTGTTACAAGCAAAAACTCGTGATTGAGCCACAACGGCGGAAGGGGATTAGTCTCGCACCCAAAAGAGGGTGTACATTATACAATGGAAAACTGAAAAGTAAGGATCGAATGTAAAAAAGAAATCTATAAATGAAAAGAAAAGGTCTAAATGAGAGTAATTCTTGTTTTATGAATATCAACATGAGAAGAACATAAGCTAGCCAAAACTACAAAAATAGAAGTTTACCTCCAAATGCCACTGCATTATCTTTGTTATTCTATTAGGTTCTTCCACTGCATCATCAGCAAAGTCATCATACATGACAGACTTCCCTGCTCGCGGGGGATTCGGGTTGGGTGTCCTAGGAGTAGTTTCAATAGCCATAATCTCCTTATCCTCAATGATAGGATTGTTATAAGCATTTGCAGTAATCTCTTCATCCTTAATGATTGGATTGTTATCATTCTTTATATTTTGCTTCTGCTGGTAGAAAATTTTGGAGACTACGTACTCTCCCTCCTTTTCATCATTTTCAGTCCCCAAATGGTATTGATGCATCACCCAGTTCAACTTAACCGGCTTGCTCCCTTTCTTCGAATGGTTATAAAGAACCATAATTTTCTTACATCCCTTCTGAACCCCGTTCTCCATCACAGATTTGGTCTTTCCAGTCTTGTGCCATCGAGCACTCTCCTCATTCGAACTGAGGTCGGAATGGATCCTGCGGTGCTTCCTTTTGCTAGTAGCATAAGCATTCACTGTTCTGTGAAAGAAATGAACACCGTCCCCATCTTTCTTAGAGCCTGAAACGAAAAAACGTAATCAGAATAGCACATTAGTCCAACCAAACCACCATTTCTTATAAATGTACTTAAAAGAAGTCTTTTGAGTTTCCAGCAGCAGAAAATATTAATCAATCAGTGGTCAAGATGTTGCATTGTATCTCACCAGGAATTTTTCCAGGATGGGTATAACATATTCCTTTGTCATCAGAAAGTGTTGGAATAAACTCATCAATGAAGAAGTGTGGTTTCGAGTTTCCAACACCACATTTAGCAGCTAAATGTTCTACAAGTTGCAAATCAGACGGATCAAATTTCACACCAGCAGGCAAGCCAGGCCATTCTTGGGCAACCTGCGCGAAAAAAATCTCAAAATTAGACAATAATCAGAGGATAGGAAGCATCATAGGAATCTAAAGGAAGAGTTCTAAGACATTTCAAAAACTGGAAAGCTACATTCCCTTGGAGAAGAGAATTACTCACTATAAACTAAGTGTTCCAGGCTAAAATCTTGTGAAAGCAGTGTAGTTTTAATAAAACATAAAGAAAGAATAAAAGAGAGACAAATAATGTAAAAGCACAAAGAAATTTGAAGCTTACATCACTGTTATCAATAAGATGATTGCAATTTGGGCACTCGCGAGTATCCCCATAGTCTTCGATTTGATGAGCACAAGAGCGACTAACGCCACTCACTTGCTTTGCAATTGATCTACCATCAATAATCCAAGCCCTGCAACAGCAAACAACAAAATGCTATCATCTTCAATTCTAATGCACCAACATGAAGAGAGACAAGAACCAAAATCTATCCGCAAATGTATAAAAATGTAAGAGAATTGAAGCATGCACCCATATGTTAAAAGATGGGTACATTGCTGGGTGACAGACATCAACAGATCAATCACAAGCTGTCTTTAGCAGATGCAAAACATTGGTCCAAAACTACAGAGGACTGGACACAGAGCACTACAGAGCAGTTTATCTAAACACGCATCATCAAAATTGGCCAATAAGCCTTCTGCTTCACAAGGAGAACACTCATTTATAATGCAAATTGGGGGACTTTTCATACACCTCAACTTTGAACAAGAAACTAATCTGAAACCAGCAAACCCATCAATGCAAATTACACAATCTAAACTCATCATCGGACCCTACATTTCCCAATTCCCTAAAATGCATATCACCCAACCCCTTCTAAACCAGGAATAGATCATAATTTACCCAAATTTTCCCCAAACAAGCACAATGAACAGTAAATGAGCTCCCTCTTGTTTCAAAACCAAAATTCTGGGCTAAACCTTAAAAACATTGCATTTAGCTACCAAATGGTATCTTTCATGATCATCTTCACTCAATCATAGCTCTCTAAACAAAGCCCATTGATCTTCACCCAAGAAACGAAAAAGAAAAAAAGAAGCTTCCCTCGTACTCTAACTGCAAATCTCAGTATCTATAAACTTAACTTGGAAAAACCACATTCATGAAAAACACAAACATTGAACACTATCCAACCTAAACCCATCACCCAAAACCACAAAAACACACATAAAAGACAAAACTTTCAAGCACCCATCAAATGAGATTGCTACTTTCTTCAAGAATCAACCCATTTCATCCCATCCAAAACCAATCTCCACACCAAACTCAATCTCACCTTGCCATTTCCAGGAGAGATTTTGGGTGTGAACGAGCTAAAATCTTTGTATTTTTGCCTTTTCTCCACTTGAGTAAGCAAGCTACCTTAGCTGAAACAGAGAATGAAATAGAAGAAAATGAGTATCCTCCTACCTCTTTGGTGTATACTGTAAGCTACACTCCTCTTTTCACCCTTTTGTTTCCTTATTAATTACTGTCACATAATCCACTAGGTATTTATTGCGCCTGCTAATGCAATTTGTCAACCACTCCCTAAAAGAATTAATTTGCATAAAAATGATGAATTGCTTCCTTGATGAAAGGGCATTGAACTCATGAGTCCAATCCAAAAAGAAAAATCACTCACAACTTATTTAAATCAGAATCAAAGATAACATAAAAAACCAATATGCATGTCACACACGAATACAAATCAAAAGATTGAATGACAAAGAAATGTGAAATCAGAGTGAATCACCTGGCACACCTATATATTTTCTGAGGAGAACAACGACCAACAAAAAACAGCCACAATAAAAAATACCTTGCAAAAAAAGACAACAAATTAATACATGATTAATCAACAAAATAAAGAAAGCAAACATTTTTTCTTTAAACAAATTACCAGCGAAATAAGCAGATGAAGAACAGTGAGATAAGCGAGATAATCAACAAAGATGTAAGAGAGAACAATGAGATAAGCAGATGAAGAAGAAAAGTAAGCAAGCGAGATGAATTACACGGCAAAACTTCCTCAAGAAGTCTACCTTAACTGACAAAATTACAAAACAATCCAACTTTTGCTTAATATTACTAAACAACATAAATAATCATAATTACCACCCTTAGTAAGGGCAAAGAAGTAATTTTGGAAACCCATCTACTCTTTTAGTATGGTTTAATGTTAAACTTCAACTGGTGACTATTCATAAAAACTATTTCTTTTGATTATTAGTGTTTGATGTATATATTTATTTGTATGTATGAACAAAAAATGATTTTAGCCTTTCCATTAAACTAATTTCAGCACATCGAGTGTGATCCACACTCCACAGGGTATCCAAGAATGCTTTCCAACCATTCAGGCTCCATGGGCGCGAGTTTGTTCGGGCCAACCCAAATAAGGTTTGATGTCTCGCATTGATGAAGAATATGATTCTTCTGCCCTGGTGAGAGCAAACCTCTAGAATCATCTAGCAGCCTCCCAAGCCTATCACAGATCTGAGATATGCCACTAGGTTCAGAATTAATGCAACTCAATTGCTCCCTTGTATCCCATGAAGGCCACCTAAAAACTAGTTTTGGTCTTGGAATTGGATGGGCTGCATTTCAATAATTCAGACATTAGAGGGGTCTCCCTAACGGTCATCTAACTTATGGCGTTTGTTTTTATTCAACAACAGCTGCTGTTGATCCTTGAGGTTAGGACTCTGTTGTTGCGTTTGAGCCACATGGGTCAGTCGATTTCTGGAGCCAAGAGAGGTGAAGGTATGATGGTTTTCGCCTCGTGCTTGCGGTTGATCTGCAGGATTCGTCCCGTCTTCCTTTGCCTTCTCGAGGATAGAGATGCGATTCCTGATTTCCTTGATGTTAATAGTCGGAAGTCTCGATTCAAGCTTGTAATCTTCTATGCAATCCAAAATGGATCTCAGGGCAGCTATTTCATTATCCAAGGCCTGACGCTGTAAAGAAAAGTCTCATACATTCTTTAAAAATAGGTGACAGAATCAGAAGCAAAAAAGAAGGATAAGAGCCGGTAGAGTAGACATGCCTGTGCTTCAATATCTGCAATCTCCTGCGCAAGTCTTTTCTCCTGGGAACAGACAGCATTTCCCATTTAGTATAATTCCTACAATCCTATCATTGCCAGAAATTTGACTTATAACTCTCATGCATTCAATTGAAAGACCACGAAACGGTCAGGACTTGGATGTAGGGGGGGTTGTTCTATTGTGACTCAAATCAACTAGAAGTTTTTTTAGCAAGTACAAAGAGTTAAAACGAAAAACTCTTAGAAAGAAAAATAAATTAAAAGGAAAAAAATATTTGTAAGGAAGCAGTAGTAGAAGTGCAGGACAGATGAGTTCGGAAAAAGAGAAAAAAATTTATTAATTACAAGGGAGAGAGAAATTAATTTTTTATTAGATTATTAGTATATTACATTTATAACCTTTATACTACATTTAAGTTTCATTAAAGTAAAGGGTATTTAGAGTCCATATAAAAATGGACACAATACTAACCTGCCCATGAAGTGGACAGGTTAGCAAAACCCATATATATATATATATATATTTGGAGTTGGAATATGGGTTTTCGTTAAACACTAAAATGATGTGTTTTTGTTCAAAACGGCGTCGTTTTGAAAGAAAATATAAGGAAATAAAGAATTTTTTTCATTTCTTAGTTTTATTATAGGGAATTTATATATTTTTATTTTCTTTCAAGTGGTTTATTGGAATTGAAATTGTGTTATAGTGATAACAATATACTTTTTAAAATGATAATATTATTGTTAATTATATTAATAGTTAGATAGCTAAGTTTTTAACAACATATCAATAATAAGAGCTTGTCATGAATTTATAAATGAAACTCTTATAATATATTTTTTTCTATTGACAAGATTCGAATTTGAACCATATTTAATTTATTAAAAAACATAATAAATTAATATTTTAAAAAATCACTCTATATATCATTAAGTGTCATTAAATATTACAAGAATATAAGTTACATTTCTCGACTTATTCATAACGTTATTTATGAAGAATAAATAACTTGTGGAAGCCAAAGTTAGTTTTTAATTTTTTGTACGATGTGTCAAGATTAATATCATCTTTCAATTAACTATTTTCAATTGATCTATAATCTAATATATAAAACCACAACTCCTTGAGAGTTTTTTTTCTCTTAATTAAATATCTTATTTATTTTTTTTAAATCCAATTATACAAAACACATGTTTCATTTGATACTTTTACGATTTGTTTGGTTGCCCGTAATGAACCACAAGAAATGTGAATGGACTCAATGGAGGTAGGGAATGAGAATTATGGAGTATGCCTTAGTGTGTTTAGTATCCTACCACTAGAAATGAGAATAAACAAGTTTGAATGACTCGTTATTTTAATTTGGTATGAATGACAAAGATTGAGAAAATGAAAGTAAATTTCTATTTTACTAAACATTTTCATGGAATCATTATTATATATATTTAATAATAAAATTCATTGATTATATTATTGAATAATTTATATATAAACTTATTGAATAAAATATAAATATTAAATTTCACATGAAAATATCAGTCAAGTATTGTATAAAAAGTCATTAAATTAATTATAAATTAAAAAATTATTAGCTAACTATTACAAAAAAATAATTAAATTTTTTAATATTTTAAATCTTATTTCATAAAAAGTTAATAAATAATGAGATTTATCCTTTAGTCACACTTGGTGTTTGTGAAATTAAAGTATTTACACCTTTTTGTATCCAATTTAAAATATATACCATTTATTTTGTGGAGATAAATTAAAAAAATAAAAAATAAATAAAAAGTATAAAGAAATGAAGGCCAGCCCGTCCAGCACCCCAGCCCAGCACAAAAGGAAAAATAATTTTGAGGGGAAGGGGATTCAAAACCCTTCCCTTTAGTGAGGGAACTTAACCTTTTGCCACTAAGCCAAAGTGTTAACTTGATATAAATATGCATATAAAAATATTTATATATATAAATATATATAAAAAAATTCGGTTCTACCGGTTCTACGGTTCGGTTTACGGGTTTTGACAGTGGCAGAACCGGACTGAACCGGAACTTTTCAGTTCGGTCGGGTTCAGTACAAAATTCTCCGGTTCCGGTTCGGTTTCCGGTTCAATCCAGTTTTTGTACACCCCTACTGCAAACCACAATCATCTAAAACCCGTCGAAATTCCATCATGGCTGAACTTTGTCTATCTCGACCCCCATGTTTCTCATACGACCACATGATCTCGTTGAAATCCCCCATAGAAACCCAAGGCAGTTGGTTCGTGCCCTTAAGAGAACGAAGTAAATCCCAAGTTCTATGTTTATCACCCCCCGACGACCATCCATACAAACCATAAAATCTCCAATAAACCAAAGGATCACTCTTTTCATTTATTTTAACGTCAATACAATGCAAACTTAAATTAAGAACATAAATATTAAAGGAATGATGCCACATAAGAGCCAGACCACCCCTCCTATTAGGGCCAACACAATCCACCGCTATGACGTACTTGAAACCCCAAACTTTATTCAAATTTCTAATCTCTGATATTTTCTTCTTAGTCTCACATAAAAATACCAGAGAGGTAGCTTCAAGCTTTAAGAGCTTAGAGAGGATATCAACTGTCGACTGGTTTCCAAGCCCACGATAGTTCCAAACCAAAGAATTCATTTCTATAGGTGGGGCTACCCAGCAACCTCCGCCTCTAGTCTAGAGGGAGAACCATCTCCCCGCAACTTCTTCGGAGTAGCCACAACTCTATATTCTACCTGAACGTCCGTAAGCCCCTCAAAAGGTCTCTTCCTCCCACTCGCTTGGGTATCGCACACTTTTTCTTCCTTGAATGATAAATGGAGGGCCCCATCATAGTGGAAGAAAAAACACCATGTTTATAGGTGGGATCTACCACCGAGATATCCCCATACGAAACCCCATAATGTTTTAATACCTCAAACTTTTCTTTGAAACTCGTAGCTTTGCGAACCGCCGCAATCCTATTTGCCTTCCTCTAAATAGTTACCAGTTGTTCCTTAGTCTCATACGGACCTTTGGTCCCACCCTCCTCATCTTGTTGTTGTACTCGTGGACTACCCAAACTAGAGCTATAAGTGAGCTCGGTACTGGAAGAATTATGACTCTATGCAGATAAAAGCAATGGGGACTCTGGGTTAGTCTGCGCATCTTATAGACCGGGTGGCAAAGGTGTATATGGGACCAGCTTGACACATTGTTGCTGAAAATTGGGGGACAAAGGCCTAAAACCAGGAGGTGAAAGAAGCAACCCATCAGCAGCACCAGATGGCCCAACAAGCGGCCCAACCGCACAAGGACGCGGCCCAGCCACGCAAGGGCGCGACCCAGTCACACACATGCCAGGACACGGCCTAGGCAAATCTAGACGCGGCCCAGGCGAGTCCAGACGTGGCCTAGGAGACTCTGGACGCATCCCAGATATGGCTCTAGATGCTGCCTAGACGATGATATGCGTTGCCCATTCATGTCCAGGTGCGGCCTAGGAGATAGAGGACGTGGCCCATTGAGCAAGCCGAGCGGCCAAGAAGCCCAAGCCCCGTCAGCAGCCACCCCAGCGCCAACGCTGGGCCAGAAGTTCCAACCCGTGGCCTACCTTCCTAATTCAACCCTAACTCAGCTTTATTTCCCAGGCCAGTCTTTCTACCACATGGCCCACTCTCGCCTAATCCACTAACACCAACCAGGAAACCTTGTTTCACCACCTCCTCAGTAACTGACACTGGAATTTTTTGAATTGAAATTTCATTACCCATTAAATCACCATTCACTGTACTGTAATTGCCACCAATAATAAGTGACTTAATTTTGCCCAATAATTGCTCAATAACAGCAAAATCTTGACCACTATCAATTCTCCTTCTCTCATGATTTCCATAATCGGTCATAATTAAGGAGTCATTACTACCTCTTCGTGCAGCTGCCTCGGCAGCCATTGTTGGTGGTTCCGAACTCGTAAAACCGCCACCCGAGCCTACACATTTGCCTAAAAAATCAACGCGTTTCGGTCTCAACGAGGGAGACGCCTTATGCCCCGACAGACTCGATCCTCCGCTCTTCTCCCTCCCTGAACTCCCGCGGCCCTCAAACTAGTAGTGGACCAGCTGATCCGTTGATACCCGTAAATCCACATCAAAACTAGCAGCGCAACAGACTCACTTGCCCCGACTAAATTCCAAGCAATGCAATTCTTATGGATATGCCCCATAATGCCACAGTAATAATAGAAAATTGGCAGCTTCTCATATTGAAAGGTTAAAGTAATTATTGTTCCAACATCATCCTCACAAGGCAAACTAATCACTAGAGGCGAATCAACATGCAACCTAGCCCGAAATTTTACATAATTCTAACAGCCTCTTAAATTCGTATCGCACACCGAAACGAAACCAGCACCCATCATCGATGCAATCCCCTTAATATTTTCACTTGTACGAAGGTTGAACGGGAGATCGAAAATACGAATCGTAAAAAATACCTTATTAAGCTCAATCTTCAAAAACTGCACACCCCCATCGACGGTTTCCAGCACCACCAACTTCTTATCGAACAACCATGATGCCCCCTCTACCACCCTCATGTGGTTCCGCTCTAACGCAAATTTGAACAGGAACAAATTCTTTTTGATTTGTGTCTGTTCAAATTTGCCGAAAGGCTGCCAACAAGTTTGCATAAAAGCGAAGAAGGAAGGAACGTTTACCATTTTCTCATTAGCAACCCGTCCCAAGAGCAACCTCTCACCCTTGACAGTCGTCGATGATCGCAACACAAAGGGCCCCACCTCCCCACCATTCACCGTCGATTTTTCTTTTCCTCCCCTAGCCGAAGATAAAGCTGAGCCTTCCATGATCACAGAATATTCCAAGAGGTGAAAACAATAAAATCTATTCTGCAAAATATAACAAACACACAACAAAAACTCACACCAGTGAGATTTTCTTATACACACAAGACAAAAGCCTAAAAAGAAAAATCAACCCTAAAAGGAAACAAAAAGGGAGTGGTGCAGAGATTGAGAATGAAGGGGGGGGAGAGAGGTGCAGAGATTGAGAATGAAGGGGGGGGAGAGATTAGAGAAGATCTTCTCTTAGGAGCCATGATTAGGGATTTATTCATAGAATCACTGTGCATTTTCATTCATTCTGAATCGTTAGTAATTTTAGTAGGAAGGAGGAGTAGAATTATCCATCCATTTTTCTCTTAATTGAGAAATCCTTATATTTTCGCTAAGATTAAAAAACGTTAGTAGTATATAATTTCTCGGTCAGAAGACCCACACTTCAATCACTTAAAGTTTTGATTACAAGCATGTGAAAGTAATACTCCGTCATCGTCATCTTTATTTAAAAATTAACTTTTGTCACCTTTCCTACCAAAAATAAAATAAAAATAAAATAAAAATAAATAAATCTCCTTTGTTTATATAACATATTCATTAATGACGAATAATTTTTTCTACTTTTTAGAATGAAATGTCTAAAATTTTAATTCATCTACCATCATGAGTTCATAACCTATCTTATAAAAAAGACTTGTTTTATTTATCAACTAAGCAACAAGTTGTGCACGTAATTTATTCTTATACGATGAATCATTACATTACTTAAGAGTACATTCATAACGTAACGATGATGAGAGTCGAGTTTTAGAGCATAATTTTAAGTACTAATGAATTTTTTTGAAAGAAAAAAAACACAAAAATTCTCAACTTTTCCTCACCACCCGGGAATATATATATATATATAGTTTAGTCGTATTTATCTGGGCAGCAATATTAATGGAAATTGGAAAGTTCCATTGTTGAAGGCCATAAATTAAAGTAGAGCGGAGCTTCCTCGATCCTTCTCGTCATTATTCTTCCATCTTCTTCAATCTATAGACCCACGTAGTGTAATTGTTTTTTAATTAGTTATATTATTAATTGTACTTAAAATATTAAAAATCAAATAACTTATTTCATAAAAAGGATTTGTAAAAACTACTTTTTTAACTATATTTTTTAAAATTAAAAAATACTTCTTCCCACTTAAGTAGATAAAAGTTTTGTTAATTGAATCTGAGTGGGGAGCATGAGGAAATTAACATGGCCATCCATCATTAATTGATCCAAGCACCAAAAACGGGTACCCGTCTTAACTCTCTATTTTTCAACGACATTGACCACTATCGAATGTCTTCCTGGAGATTGTAAGAGTATCATAGATAAAGACGAAGAAGTTAATTAATCAATCAATTACGATGATAAAATTAAATTTAAGGCAGTCCTTATACAATGCACTCGTGTGGCCGGCTTTTTTTTACATGTCTATGTGCCCACCTATATGGAAAATACTAAGGTTTATAATTGAATTTTGTACATATTGTATCCGAGTTTATGATGAAAAAAAAGTAGTAAAATATAATTCATGAAAAAGTATACTTCATCCGTCTCAAATTAAGTTTTTTTTTTCTTATCTCAAATTAAATAATATTTTTTAGGTAATTTTTTTTATTGAACTTTACTACTAATTTATCCCTAATTATTGAGGAGAAATGGTTAGTGAAAATAATAAAATATGATAAGTAGAATAAAAAATAAGTATATTAGTAGTAATTAATGTAAACTTAAAATGATGAAAAGTACTAATTACCTTAATATATGTAAAAATTTAAAGAAGTAATTTAATTTAAGATAGAGAGAATATCGGTATAAAAAAATTGAAAACATGTTGATATAACTAATAACATTGGGCCTCACTCATCAGTCATAGTTTTTGAGTGTAGTGGTCCTTTCATATGGTAGCGGAGCGTTCATGACCAAACTGCCAGGAGTTCGAATCCTATCACCCTCCGTATTTAATTAAAAATTAAATCAGCACAAGATAGGCCCACCCGGGTGTTGAGATAACTAATAACATTGGGTCTCACTCATAAGTCATGGCTTTTTAGTGCAGTGGTTCTTTGACATGGTAGCGGAGCGTTTCTGACCAAACTGTCAGGAGTTCGAATCCTATCACCCTCCATATTTAATTAAAAATTAAATCGGGTGTTGAGATAACTAATAACATTGGGTCTCACTCATCAGTCATGGTTTTTGAGTACAGTGATCCTTTGACAAAACAACTACAAGAAGCGTACTGGCAACAAGTACAGATTTCAAGCTTTAAAGTTTGTGTTACTTGTGAAATTTGTCCCATGCTTCATTGTAAAACCAAGAACACCAAATTACATACTTATGTAATGTGATATGTACTTCCAAAGCTAACAATTAATAGATGAGGAACAGGCGACAACATTACTGTAATGGAGTTCCTGTTCATGAGGCAGACGACTTATACCACAAATGCCATGCATGGAAGATATTGTTGGGTGACAACATGCGCATTGTTGGTGCGTTTGTTCATTACGATCACATGATATATATTTCTGTTTGTAGAAAATTCAATGGCCCTTTTTTTCTTAATTCTGTGGTGGTCGCCATGGATCGGTTCAAACACATTATGGTGGCACTAGCCTAATTCTAGCGTTCTTTTTTATATAAGCGGGTGTGATTCAAATTAGGATTTAGTAATTTTACTACAAGTAAAACAACCGCCGTAATTTATTTTTATTTTTGTAGGCGCCGGCGCCTAAATCTTGCCCTCGTATAACTTTGTAAAACATTTTAGGGATTGGAATGACCCAAAATAAATAATAAGAAAAAACCCACTCACTCTACCGTAAAGCCCATGGGACGGATTTTTGACCTAACTAAAACCTCAGGCTCCTAATTTGCGAAACCACGTTGAGTCGTGGGCCTGCATTAGGATTTCACTAAATTGTTGTTGTTTGGGCTAAAGATTTAAGAGTATGGGCCACGGCCCATCAGTGTGAAAAATGGCGAACCAAGAGCTAAGGTTTGGTATTGATTCGCAACACGATTCTGATTCTGATTTTCAATATCATTCTGATTCTGGAGTTGAATACGAGTCTGGTTGAAATTCTTATGGATCGTCCGTGAGATTTAAATATAATGCAACCATAAGATATAAATTATGGTTGGCGAAGGTGGATATGAGGACGATTCTTACAAATCTAGCATTTAACATATTATAGAGGATGATTGCAGGGGAAATGTTAGGGGGAGGCAAATGAGTCTTGGGAGATTTTGGATGAGGTATCAGATAGTAGTGTGGTAGGGGTGCTCACTTTTTTATTTCATTGAGAACTGGTTTGGTCCGGTTTTAAGAAAAGAACTGGATCAGATAAGAATATAATATTTCTGGAAATTTATACATCAAGCCAAACCGCTTTTACTCGGTTTGGTTTGATTCGGTCATTCTTTTTTATAGTCTAGATTTGGTTGGATTAGGGTTCTAATTCATTTTGGTTTTTTTTTTTTGGGTCAATTTTATTGAAAATAGGTGGTTAATGAGTTTCGAACCTATGACCTCAAGGATAAGTTTCTTGCCATCAAAGTCATGACTGATTACAAATATATGGGTTCGTAAGTATTTTATATACATATTAATAACTTGTGTATATAGAAACTTGAGTATGGTAGATGATTGTAGGGTGGATCCTTGTCGTCGGTGTACCTGCAAAGCGCCGGGGGTTGTCCTCGACGTAAACACTCCGACGATCAAGTTAGTTGAGAGAATAATATGAGTATAAGGGTGGCTAGAGTTTTGTATTGCTTGCATACCTTAGGTGTATATAGGTTGTACTTATAGTAAAATCAAGTCCTTTAATTATAGAAGGATACTTGGTTTGTTGCACTTCCGTTGGTAGAATTCACTTTCAAACTTTGTGCTGCTATCGCTGGCCAATATCCTTGGAATCCCAAAGACCATGATGATCTGATTGAGGAAGAGTTAACAAACGGCTTCCACAGAAATGGTGGGTAGTGGTGCTGCCTCTACCCATTTTGTAAAGTAATCAACGGTGAAAATAACATATTTCATGGAACGACCACCTTTAATGAATGGCCCAATAAGATCGATGCCCCACACTACGAATGGGCATGAACTGACCAAGTTGGATATTTCTATAATGGGTGATAGTATGAATTTGGCATACTTCTAGCACTTATAGCACGTACGCACATATATATCACAATCAACTCGTAGTGAAGGCCAATAGAAGTTGCTCCTGATAACTTCGGCTGCCATGGTTTCTCCACATATGTGCATTCCACAAATTCCTTCATGAATTTTCCAAAGAATGTATTCTCCTTCTACCTTGGACACACACTTTGTCATTGGTTCCCATGGCATTGTTTGAGCAGTTCTCCTTCAAACAAGATGTAACGAGTTGCTTGCTTCTCTACTTTCTTGGCCAGTTTCGGGTTGTTAGGGAGGTTACGGGTCTCTAAGAAAGTCTTAACTGGGAGTTGTCAATCGTCAATGTCTTAGCGAAATAAATTGGTTGTTGTTCTCCAATAGTTATAGTGGATAGTTCTTCCACTAGGACAGTTGCTAGGATTGGAAAAGTTGGGTTTGCGGCCATTTTGGCCCATTTGTCGTTGTGTTGTGATATCATTCAATATGAATTAATTCGAGTTTGATTTCTTTCTTCTGCAGCCGTTCTAATTTTATCTTGACCTTGTTCAAGTACCTTTGCATAATGGGATCTTTGGCTTGATAGTCTCGTTCACCTGGTCAATTACGAGCTAAGAGTCCTCATCTAGTGTCATGCCCATGGGCTCTTGAACTGTCATCTTGCCTGCTGATTGTAGTGTTCCCCCTAATCGAAGGCCTACTAATAGTGCTTCATGCTCGGCTATGTTGTTGGAGACTAGTTCTAATATGCGGATGTCGTAGCGAAAAGTTTCTCTTTCTAGACTGCGAAGGATGATTTCAACCCCTACGGAACGGCTATTTTTGGCACCGTCAAAATTGATGTGCCATCCTGCTTCGATGGGTTCCTCAAGATAGGACCCGTTCAAGTTTTGAATAATGTCTTTTTCAGCCCAAGGTCGTTCTGTGCTGGGTGGAGTATCGATGAAGGTGCACTCATCTATGAAGTCTACTTAAATGACTGTTGGCAATCATCTGTCCATCCAAATGGTGCTTTCTTCCTGATAACTTTGAAGAACGGTAAACACTTTTCTCCAAGTTTGGAGATGAAACGACTTAAGGCAATCGTTCTGCCTGTGAGTTGTTGAATTTTTTTTTGGCTTTGCAAGGCGCGCATGTTATGGATTGCAAGAATCTTTGCTGGATTGAGCTCAATTCCCTTACTACTTGAAAGGCGAACAAGCATTTCTTAGGGTTTACCTTCATCTGATATTGTTTCATGACATCGAAAACTTCTACCAAGTCGAGTAGATACTGCTCAAATGAGCGACTCTTCACCAGAATGTCGTCGACATAGACTTCAATATTTCGTCCAATCATTTGTTTGAACATCATATTCATTAATGTTGATACATAGCTCATGCGTTCTTGAGACTAAACGTTATTCCAGTGTAGCAATATGTTCTTATAGGGGTGATTAAGGTCATTTTCTCTTCATCTTCTTCGGCCATAGAGATTTGGTGGTATCCCGAATTGGCATCGAGAGAACTGAGGAATGTGAAACCGGCTGCGGAGTCCACTAACTAATCACTACGTGGAAAAGGATAATTGTCTTTTGGGTATGCATCGTTCAAGTTGGTGAAATTAATGCACATGCGTCAATCACCGTTTGGTTTTGAAACAAGAACAATATTGGCTAACCAAGTCGAGTATAAGTGACTTATAAAGAAAAAAAATCTCCTTCCAAGGATGACAAAACCATCGGAGATCATAAGGGGACCATTAGGACATTGACAAGTTGAAGACCATCTAGAGTCAAGAATTTGAGTTACAGGATTCGGAGCCAGTTCCCACCATTTGGGGGATGGCTTGCAACAAGACTGTTTTGCTTGCTCACTTATTGAAGGAAACAAACAAAATATTGCCCCCATACTTGGGATACTAACAGCTAAAGCTCTAACTAGTATGGAAAGATTTCTTTGTTTAGCCATTGGGAGCTTACCGTGCTTGACTACCGCTAGCATCATGTTTCGTTTATAGGAACAAACCTCAATAGTTCAGAGTGCAAGAATGAGAAGCTATACTCATGGAAAGCTAGGTTGTTTTTCAATTGCATAACCAACTAGAATGATCCACATGGAAACCTCAAGGGAGAGAAATCCTACAATTCTACATACTTACCTACTTACCTACACCAAAAGAAGGAAAAAGGAAAAAGTTAAAAGAAAGGAACCTAACCTGGCCATCAGAGAGAAATCCAACCACATCTATAACAGTTGTAAACTCTTTAGGCAGCAAGTCAGGCTTGTTTACCCCAACTTTTGCCTCAGTAACTCCAATTCCTACAATGATTAGCTTCATTTTCAATTAGTCTTAACAAGGACAAAAAAAAAATGGAGAAATTCATCAGTACACTTAGCAAAGAATAAACATGTTTCAGCCACAAGCTAAAATGGTGTTGTTTTCAGACTTCACCTGAGAGGGAAGGAGCGAGAGCGAGATCACCGGAGAGCACTAGGTTCAAAGATTTGGATTGAAAATTGAGGACCCAATTGATAAGTTTGTCTGAATTTTGGATCGGAATAGTTGGGAGCGACGAACGAGACGAGGCGGTGACGGGTGGTGGCAATGCAGGATGCGTGGAAGTTTTAAGCAAGTGATGAAGAAACTCAGATATCAAAAGCAAATCCTGTAACTGACTCTCAGCTTCAAAACAGCAGTTGCGTACTGTGCCAGCCACCTGTATGCAAAAAGAGTGGTAAGACTAAGAGCTAAGCAATGGACTACTCATGCTTCACTGCATTTATTTTGCACTAAGCTAGGCACAACAGGACTGTCATAAACGAGTTTTTTACATGTATGCTAGTTTAAGCCTCAGATCTTTAATTTATGCATTTTAACTAAGAGACCTTGACATCTTCAATCAAACTTACATACAGCTGAATCCAACATTCACTAAAAGCTTACGGATTTCTTCGCACACCTCACTTGTTTTATAACAGATGGATAAAAAACAGAATTTGACAGTTAGTAACAACTATTGCAATTATGTTTCACTGAGAAAGTCACCACCCCACTACCTACTATTCCCATTCCCCAACTGTTCGTCAACACCTTGACTTGTGGGCAACCAAACCACTGCACCAAAACTCTAATAAATCTTTCGTTGGATATTCCAAACGCTAGCAACTTCTCAACAAGAATATCATGCACAACTAACTTTAAGCCACTGGGGTTTGCCAACAGTGAGGGGCAAACTGCTTGAATAATTCACCATCATTACCACACAAAAATAAAAAATTATAAACACTAATAATAAAAGGAGGGAGAATACAGAGAAGGAAGTGAACTCGTTAAATGCTGCAGCCAACTTTAAAAATGATTTTAAGAATAAATTGATCTGACCAGCTACCACAAAACACATCCCTTGAGATGCTATGGGAAGATGATATAATTGCAATGTTCTTATTTCCATGGAAAATGCAACAGGGAATATGTTAGTCCATTCAAAACAACATCTGATCAAGCGGAATCTTATTCAAATTCTCATTTTTGGTATTTTATGACATGGAACTGTTCCCTTGTAAGATGGATGCACACTGCCATCCCCAAGACTTCCTATAACTTCGGTGCAAGTCCTCACATTCTTCCTGCTTAAAAAAACCAATTAATTGTGTATAATGCCCTCGAAATTAAGCTTTTATCATAGTCATTGAAACCTACGATAGTTTACAAGGTTTAAAGGACCCTATAAACAGAGTGTTTTACCTCAGAGAATTCGGCATCTGATAGGTTGCAAATAGGTATGTCTTTTGGAATGTTGGAAACTTAGAGGAGAATATCTGAATTAACTTCACCATTTCTTACAGTTCCTTTTATGCCTGTAATTATACATTGACAAATTTATAGTAATATAACTAATTGGATTATAGGAGGCTCAAATACAGTATTAGAACCCTTGTCTGGCACCCAAACCACTTGAGTGTTTGATGTTTCTCATCTCTATATTACCAGTATCTGTCTAACATTGTCCAAATTATAAACTATTAAAGATGTTTCAAGGATTTTTTTTTTCCCAACAGAAGTGTAAAATTTGATATTATGGTGAAAGAGATAAAGTTTTCTAAAATAGAGCGTTTGCATAGAATCTATCCCTTTATTCCTCTTGATTTAGGAAACATGTAGATGGGTGAATTAAACATCAATGTCACTCTTCAATCAGGTCTATGCTATGTGTTAGGGCAGGGTGCAACACTAGTTAAGTGCGAGGAGAACTTAGTAAATAGTTACAATCAAATTTTTGAAATGAAAACTGTTTACTCCAATGCCAGTTGTTCACTATAGGGAATTTGCAGTTAAATAATCACTCCCCATATTTTAAAAGCTTTTAAAAAGCACAGAACTAGTGATGTATGAGTTTCATGCAACCAGGAAATGTTCATGTAACAAGAATTTATGAACAATTGACAAAAGATGTTACTATTTCAATTTGTGTAGACTGCTTCTTAAGTACAATATCTGCATCAGCTTAATGCTTGCAAACATGTGAATAGTTCAACATTAGTAATGACTAGTCTTTATAAGATTTTTAAAATGCAAATTCTTCTTTGACTCAGATGCTAAAACATACTATACCAACAATGCTGATAATCGAGATCATAAAGAAACAGGTTGAAATTTAGAAAACCATGATATTTACTGTCACACAAATTAAATAAATGACGTGAAGCTAGTGAAATTAGGTACTATTGTGGTCATGATTAAAGCAGACTATTAATTTAAAAATAGGTGCGAATTGTGTGGCCATCAATATGAGAATTACCAATCACTTGCACGAGCATATAAGGATTTTTCTGTGAATAGTCGTTGGGGTCTTCCAACTCATCAACAATCACATTATGGCAGAAAACATATTGCTCCTGTAACACATCGTATTGAACACGGTCAGCAACATACCTTAGGAGGGAAAATCAACAATAAGTGGCCATAGTTCTTCCATACAAGCCACTTGCTCCCCGCATCATGGGTGTGATAGTGAAAAACAAATACTAGTTACCAAGGATGAAAAGGTTTCAACCTGCTCTAGTAAAAGAAATTAGGGCTGCCCCACTAATCAAAACCCTCAAACTATGAGAACAATCAAGCAACCAAAGTGGTCTCCTGAATCCACCCAATCCTTTTTGTTCCCGGCTTAATAAAGAGTCAAAATCAGCTGCCACTCAATCCCATAACATGCACTGAATCTAGAGGTAAAACTTTTGGGTGCTCCACACGTTTGCTGCCTGAACACAAGGCATGACATCCCTATTTTTGTATCACAAGGGAAAATAAGCACTCAACCATAAAAGTACTAGAAACCAAAAATCTATACAGAATGGAAGGCAAACAAGCAGCGAAAGCCTTCAGGCTTAACAGTCCAATATTTCATTGTTCTGGTCGTCTATGAGGCCATAGTGGAACTTATAATAACGTAAAAAAAGAGAATAGGTTTCAGACCTAGTCCCACTACCTCTAAGGGTGGTCAAGGGAATGGTTCAGGGAGATCATTCATGAACTCAAGAAAAACAACTCTTTAGATTGCATCTTTTCAGAAGAATCATTAAAAATGTAAAATATGTCCTTGAAATTTAGCTTATAAACAGATCTCAGAAGCAGTTCCAATAAAAATATGGAAATACACCTTAACACATCTTTGCTCATGCATACTCACACACACATAAATGTCATAAATCTCTGAAACAAAGAAAGAACTCAAAGAATGCATATTGAAACTAAGATATGAACACGTACAAGTAAGAAAGTGGGATAAAACTGGATTCTAGGTGGCTATGCACGATGCTACTGGTTTTAATTCTCTACATTGCTAAAAGAAATCCCAAGTACTAGAAAAATCCAGTTTATCAAAGAGTATTCAAATAAACTGGAACATATAGGTAGGCTACATATAGGAGGAATAAAGTGAAAAGGAAAATCCTCAACTCAAAGGAGACCATCAGGCTTAAGCCTGGTAGCTAAGCATTTTATGCTGAAGAATTTGTGGTCTGGGGTTCAAACCTGTAAGGACATCCCGGTAACAATTAACATAATAATAGTTTATAATTTGTGTTTTGAAAAATCACAACTCAGGGTAAATAATGTTGCAAAGAAAAAAAAACCTCAGAAGAAACAATTAGTCCTGTCCCATAACAAAGCAACTATTCAAGAAAAATGGTTGACAGAAGAGGAGTTAAACGATAACCCTTTTTTTATTAGACTTAATGCTACCAGGAACATACAGAGCCCCAGGATGATTATCACGACTTATAAAGCTTAAGAAGATCCAAAAAGGAAAACTAAATTAAACAAAAATGAGGAAGTTACCAGGGTTTGAACCATTCCAACTCGTTGAGACCTAAATATTGCTACGGTATTAGCAATATCTAAAGCAGACATATCTCCAACAAGGATTCTCTGGATTGTGTTGTGAATTGCACAGTATGTTCCCGTTCTCCCAATACCTGCACTGGAAAAAACAAAAACAAAAAATTGTCTCAGACAGGGTTCATAATTTGATTGAATATCACAGAAGTTCAAAAATAATAGACATGAGGAGAACCTGCAGTGGACAATAATCGGGCCAAGAATGGGTGGTACTTGATAAATTCTACTTAAAATTTCACGCACAGCAAGTGTCCTTGGGAACTCTATGGTCAGGCCATTCAGGATACTGAACATGCAACATAGATACGGGTAGCTCTTCTGCCTGCAAAAAGAATGGGAAAAAGAAGACACAGGACAGAGGTAGCAAGTTATGCTTTTCCATAATGAAGAGTAACTGAAGATGAAAGTATAAACCAAGCAATAAAGAGATTCTAGCTAATTAAGGAGGGAACACATAACGCCAAACAGTCAAGCTACAAGCATTCTTCAGGAACAAAAGGATTTAAGCTTTTTCAACTCTGAAAAAACAACATGTGAAGAGAAATATGGTTAAAACCTTGAATTGGATTCCTGCAAAAAGATACAAGTGCTAGCTAACATCAGAAAATTACTGAGACCACAGCCTCCATTACAATAAAGATTGAGTGAAAAAACTCAAGAGACCTGCCAGAAGCACTACACTTTGTTGATACCCAAATTTTGACGCCATTTTTAATCAATTTTAGCATTTCTGTCATTTATTTAATTTACTGTCATTTTTACTTGATTTACAGTCATCTGTAGTTAGTTTACTATCGCTAGCATTTTTAGGTGTTTCGTTGCATTTTTGCATCGTCGTTAGCATCGTCAGCTTTCGAAATCGCATTTTCAATTTTTCGACATGCATTTTCATTATTATTATTAATATTATTTTTAGCCTAAAAAAATCACGTTTTAGACTATCCGGCAGTCGTATGCTAGTTTTTCTGCATTTTTGGTCATCTCACGAATTTTAGGATTTTTAGGGTTTTAGCGCATTTTTTAGTATTTTTATTATTTTATTAATATTTTTATTCGAGCTTTTATTGGACCCGAGTAAGTCTGCTCGAACCACAGCTTGACTTTTAAATGTTTTCCATCAACTAGTTGCTAGCTTTTTTTCTGCTCGCAACGGTATACAACGTTTCGTGTAATTTTCGGCGTAACGTTTTTATTTTTCCGTTCCCGCGTTTCGCGCTTTTGAACGCGAAAATAAACGCGTCAAACGCGAAATTTTCATGCTTCGCTGTATACGGTTAAAACCGTCATATTTTTCTCTACGCGCTGGTACCCTCGGATCGAAAAGTCCGAGCGTTTGCTCGCAGGACTCAGCTCGAGCCCATTTAAATAAATTAAAGGGCATTTTAATCACAACCGTTGATCTGGTCAACTCAAGAAAAGTCAACCAGATCAACGGTTGACAAATTAAAGGGGCATGGTGCATGGCACACGCGAACGGCCATGGACGTGCGTGAACAGGGGAGCGAGCCACCGAGCTGCTCGCTCCTGTCCCCTCGGCCGTTACCTGTCCCCTCGGCCATCATCACAACGCCCCTAGCCCAGCCACCTCACGGCCGTAGCCCCGCCAGCGTGAACAACACCACCACGCGCAGCTCCTTCTCCCTCTCCTCCACGCGATTTTCTCCTATAAATAGGAGCTCCCATTCAACGTAAAAACGGCACCAAAATCGCAAGAAACCCTTGCTCCTTCTCCCTCTTGATCAGCTTGCTCATATTGAGCGACAATCGTCCAGTTCAAAGTTTGAAACGTGAGCTTTCTCTCTCTAGCTCATCTTCGGTTTTTCTGCGCAAGTTTTCTTTAATTTCGTTTGGCTTGATTTTGAGCAAATAAATTGATTGTTTTTGTGCTATTAATTCACATACGTAATGTAGATTAAATACATGCTTTCAATTTTGAAAATCGTTGGCTAGATTGTTCGAATTAATTAGTTTTCGATAATTAATGGTTCGGTCGTTTTTTCGAAATTAAATTTTGTACGAGTCAAACCAAAAATCGAGGTTTATACGGTCGGAAAGTCGTCGAAGAGACGAACATTTCGGTACATCCATTTTTCAAAACGGCCAAGTGTGGCCGGAGTTGGGTCGCCGGCAGTAGCTCCGGCGACCAAGGGAGGGGGTGATGAATAGTGCCATGCCTATTCATCACACGGCGCCGTTTTGGCCCCCCTCCCAAGTTTTCAAAGTTGTCAATTAGGTCCCTCCGATTTTTAATTCTTTCCGAAATTTCAAATCGCAAGTTTTTCGTAAAAATAATTCGTACGCATCGTACGTTAATTTCTCGTATTATCAACTGTTTAATTTTCTGCACTTATCAACTGTTTAATTTTCTGCACTTATCAACTGTTTAATTTTCTGCACGTATCAACTGTTTAATTTTCTGCACTTATCAACTGTTTTAATTCTTAGCACTTTAAATTTCCGCACTTTATTTTCTGCAATTTAAAAATTCAGTTATTTATTTTTACCGCCTACATAGACGGTCGCACTTTAATTTCCGCAATATCAACTGCTTTAATTTTTTGCAAAACTGCTGGAAATCCTTCCGCAATATCAACTGTTTTACTTTCTGCAAATATCAATTGTTTTATTTTCCGCAATATCAACTGCTTTAATTTTTCGCACAACTGCTGGAAATCCTTCCGCAAATATCAACTGCTTTATTTTCTGCAAATATCAATTGTTTTATTTTTCGCAAATATCAACTCTCTACTTTCTGCAAATTATCCAACTGTTAAATTCTCGTATGCTTAAAATCAATCATTTTTCGCATGCAATCAACGTAGATATTAAATTCTCCCATGCGTAAAATCAATCATTCTTCGCATGCAATCACGTAGATGTTAGATTCTCACATGCTTAAAATCAATCATTTTTCGCATGCAATCAACGTAGCATTTTAATTCTCACATGCGTAAAATCAATCATTCTTCGCATGCAATCACGTAGATGTTAGATTCTCACATGCTTAAAATCAATCATTTTTCGCATGCAATCAACGTAGCATTTTAATTCTCACATGCTTAAAATCAATCATTTTTCGCATGCAATCAACGTAGCATTTTAATTCTCACATGCTTAAAATCAATCATTTTTCGCATGCAATCACGTAGATGTTAGATTCTCACATGCTTAAAATCAATCATTTTTCGCATGCAATCAACGTAGCATTTTAATTCTCACATGCGTAAAATCAATCATTCTTCGCATGCAATCACGTAGATGTTAGATTCTCACATGCTTAAAATCAATCATTTTTCGCATGCAATCAACGTAGCATTTTAATTCTCACATGCTTAAAATCAATCATTTTTCGCATGCAATCACGTAGCATTTTAATTCTCACATGCTTAAAATCAATCATTTTTCGCATGCAATCACGTAGATGTTAGATTCTCACATGCTTAAAATCAATCATTTTTCGCATGCAATCAACGTAGCATTTTAATTCTCACATGCTTAAAATCAATCATTTTTCGCATGCAATCACGTAGCACTGTTAAAATTCTCACATGCGTAAAATCAATCATTTTTCGCTTGCAATCACCATAGCATTTAAATTCTCGTATGTGTAAAATCAATCATTTTTCACATACGATCAACCCAACATTTAAATTTCGTATGCGTAAAATCAATCATTTATCGCATGCAAATCAGCTCAGCATTTAAATTCTCGTATGCGTAAAATCCATCATTTTTCGCATACAAACAACTGTCATCATTTTTGTCAAACCCAGCATCTCACTTTCGTATACGCGAAATTCATCATTTATCGTATGCAATCAACTGTCATTTAAATTTTCGCACTCATAAAATTGTTTACTTCTTTTTCAAGCTATCACTAATACTCTCACTTTGTAGGTTTTAAATTCAAGCTTCGCTCGAAAGTACGCCTTTCGATTCCCTTTTATTTATTCAGCGCTTTTTCATAAAATAGCAGTCGTACGCATGATATATAGAACTGTTAGAATTAAAATCAACCCACATGAACAACGTGTTTAAAGAGTCGCTTCGAATGCCATATTCATGTGATTTTAAATTCTCGCATATATTGACTGCATGTACATGGGGACTTTCGATCCCACATCAGTTTTCCACTTCAAAAACCAATCATTTAAAATTGGTACTCTGTTAGCAATCCATGATAGGTTCACATAGCAATCAATCTAATCATGCATGGCCCGATGATGAAATAAGAGGGCGCTCATTCAGTCTTACAGAAAATTCAGTCCCATCACGTTACGGTCAAGAATAATAGACTGATCTTGATAAACGGTAACCCCGTCCGAAAGATCTTTTTTATTATTTTTGAACGGTCCCGATTGTGGAAAAGGCTAAAGTGACGATTCCTCTGAGGGCCCCCTTTTTCAAAATAAAACACATTTTGATCAAACACCTTTTAAACACCTCTCTCATCAACCGGTAACCGTTTTCGGATGTGACTCGGGTGCCTAACACCTTCCCGAGACCATAATACGACCCCGAACCTTTTGTCTGGGGTCCAGACCCCTTTTTTGTGCCTTTAGTTTTTTTTACTTATTATATTTCCTATGCCATGACGATTAAGGTTCCCTAAAGCCTAGCAACCAAATTAGGGTGGCGACTTCATTGCATGTTGCGAGGCGTCTGTTTACGCTGAGCATTGTAAGGTCCCAAATTTCGTTGCACACTCGCGAGTTTTTAATTTTCGTGGGGGGCGCGACACACTTATAAGGCAACAACAAAGGTCCCAACTGAACCTGTAGAGCCTCAAAGAAATGGCTGGATCTAGACAAAACTACCAACTCCAGCTCCTTCAGAATCAACACCAAAAGACCACATTTTGTGATACTTATTGTTCCAGTTGTTTCAGATTTGCAACACATGGTTTTAGAGCACCTAAAGTCAAATATGGCAATAAGCACGAATGATGAACTGAAGCCAATCCAGAGGGTCATAAAAAAGCCCAGATATATTTTAGAAGCTGGTTTGAAGTTTCCAATTGTTATTATAGAAGCTAAAATCACATTTCATCACGAAACAAAACATTAGTATAATCATCCTCCAAATTTACTATCCCATGCCAACAGAAGCGCAAGACAAAATAACAGAGAGAGATATATTTTTAATTCTGACATTCTATCATACCATCAAGAACACAAAAATCTGTCAGCATTGGAGGAAAGTGCATGCCCAACACACTCACTTTACTAATTGACCCATACCCGACCACACATTTTCTCATTTTTGGCTTGCTTAAACAATCCTTTACTGTGATGGAGACAAACAGACTAGTGAGTAGAATGTAAAATACCTCTTTATAGCCAACCTCCAAGTTGCGCAGTACTAATGAAGTTTCACTAGAATTTATCCACTTGGTGCCTATAGTTATATTTCCAAAATCTCTAGGGCCATCTTCTGCTCCAAAGTAATCTCCACATTTTACTGTCTGTGAATACAATCAAATTAAGAATTAATACTCAATCAGAACCAGATACCAACATTCAATCATTCCAGAAATATAACACTTAAGTTAAAAGGCACATGAGATCTCTCAGCTTCTACCCCAACACTGCATAGATGTAGTATTAGCTTACAAGGTTTATTAGAATATGCTTGTGAAACCTAGAATGTATGTATTTACTCTGGTCCACCATAGATTGGTTAGTTTCAATATGAGAACTGATATAGATAGTATTGATACTCCAAAGACAATTTTCAAGTTTTAGCATGCATAGAATACAGTAATGTACTCCAGAAAAATCAGTACGACAACAATAAAGATGTACACGAAAAATTAAAAAAGTAAGTTAAGATCCTGGAGCATCTTCATTTAAATCATTGCCTTTTCAACCGTATCAAGAGAAGCTAGATATTGTCCAAATAGACACCTTGAACAGAAAACAATGCAATACCTTGTAATTGTCAACTAGCCGAGTAAGCATAATGATCACAGGGCAATGGTACTGGATTACCATCTCCCAGAAATCCTCATAGGTGTGTGCCAGTGGACCTTGTGTTGCTATAAACTGAGAAATGTCTTCAGATGAAGAAGTCTGCAAAAAAGAAATAAATTCTAAGGAGTTATCGGCAGAAATATAATTTCAAGCACCTCATACAGAGAGTTAATTATACCGAGATGATGCTTGCATTGATGTATCCCCTTGCAGATGGTCTGTAATCTTTGCACGGATTCAGAACAACCCTATTTTGGTCAACTGAAATCAATACCAATTCAAAACCCTATAAGCAAATGCTCATATTCAACTGTGATATACAGTTCTAAACCATGAACATAATAAATTAACTCACATGGTAAGACATCCATGTAGCGGTTTTTGCTCAAGTTAACACCATTAAGAGCCACCTTGCAGTTTCTTTCCATCTGAGATGGTGTTAGCCTATTAGCCTGCAATAACGACAGACAACATGCAGATTAATACCAAGAGTACAACTTCATAAAACTTGGATTATGTACAAAATCCCCCAACAAGAACTCATTTTTAAGTCAAGCAAACAATATTTAACACTAGAACGTCGGTGACTTTCTTTAATATAAATTCCCATACACAGAAAACTTAATATTTTTTGTCTCATCTCTAGTTTTTCTTGGAAAGGCCAGCAAGGCAGGAATTTGAAAATGTTTCTAAATAAAACCAGCAAGTGATTAAATCGCAATACATATTCCTAAGCAGCAAACACAAGAAAACACTTCATTTTCACAGTCAAAAAAATCATTCAGGTCCTTACAGCATAAAAGCAAGCAAAGTGAGAACATGGGTATCCCCAAGAATAGGAGAACATTGCAAGGAACTGAATATAGACCTGCAAATGAGCGAATTCTTGGATCATTTTATTGGGGGACCGAAGCTTCTCTTGGAAGAAACTAAGGGCTTCAGTGCAGAACTTGTGCTGATCGGGAGAGAGGCGTAGTTTAGGAGGTGGATCAGGGGAAAATTCCAGGCGTTTGGGAAGGGAAGAAATAGTGACAGGGGGGAGATCCCGGCAGAGGAAGCGGCCATGGCTGATCTCCTGCGACGGAGGAAGCGGGAGGGAGAGCGAATAGAAATGAGGTTTCCCAGTTGTGCGAGTGGGGCAACGGCCAATGGGAAAGCCTTGTGATGTCGGGTCTGTTTGGTGTTACAGTTCAGACTGGAAATGATCAGCGGGAAAAAATTCAGTGAGAAAATGACTTTTGGGAAACGTTGTTTGGTAAAAAAATTTAAAAGTTCAGTAGGATACTTGAGGTGTTTGATAAAACAGGTTTCCAAAACTATGATTTGGATATAAAATGACCATAAAGGGCATAATTTATTTCAAGTGTTATAATTAATTTTTTTTTATCTTTATATATATTTTTAATCAATTTATTTATAATCTAACATCTACCAAATATTTATCTAATATCATAAATAAATTAAACTTATTTAAATCATAAATAAATTAAAATTTATTAATATCATAAAAAGGCATTCTAGAATTTGAACACAAGAGAAGAAATTACAAGAAATTACAAGAGAAGAAATTTATTAATACCATAAAAAGGCATTCGTATACAAGAGATTTTGAACACGGCGTCCAGCTATCTTCATTCCTGCCACGAAGTAATTACAAAAAGGATATTGTTGATGATGCATTGTCAATTTACTATCTTCTTCTTTTTCCTGTTTTTTCCGGATCTATTATTTTGTCAATTCATTCTTTTTCTTATTTAACATGGAAAATGGTAAGTTCGAATGATAAATTAATTAATATAGAACAAACAATTAAATAAAAAAAATGTTATTTCATATATTTGTTGTATATTGTTGATGCATTATTGTTGATGCATTGTCAATTCACTGTCTTCTTCTTTTTCCCGTCTTTGCCGGATCTATTCTTTTTCTTATTTAACATGGAAAATGGTAAGTTCAAATGATAAATTAATTAATATAGAACAAACAATTAAATTAAAAAAATGTTAAGTTCGAATGATAAATTAATTAATATAGAACAAACAATTAAATTAAAAAAATGTTATTTCATATATTTGTTCTATATTGTTGATGCATTGTCAATTCACTGTCTTCTTCTTTTTCCCGTCTTTTCCGGATCTATTCTTTTGTCAATTCATTCTTTTTTGTCACATTATATTTTAGGTTTTAGAAAAACCTATAATCAGATAATGTAGTAATATAACATTTTTGCCAGATTTTGTAAAAAGTGGGGCTCGAACCCACGACCACATGGATAGGAGGAGCCTTGTGTTCTACCAATTGAGCTAGACAACTTCTGTGTTAACATTTTAATAATGCTGAGGAGCTATCAACTTTAGTTCGTAGCAAGAGGCATACACAAGCATCAATAATATTATTGAACAATCAAAAAAAATGAAATACAATTGCCTTGATCCCCATGTGGTATTTTACTTTTCTGCTTTCAAAAAGATTGGTTGATTTGTTTGTTTGTTTATTTCAATTCAAGTTTAGCCGCAAATGGATTGGTGTTGCTTTTCTTATTCTATTTATAATATCATTTCCGTTTTTGTATGTAGGAATTTGTTCCCTTTGTTCCCAATCTTTTATTGCTTCGTCGTTGCTGCTGCTGCTTTTCTTATTGACAAAAAACATAAATGGTCCCTGAACTTTAATTTTTTAATTAATGTGGCCCCTGAACTATTAATTTATTTAATTACAACCCCGTAAATTGAGCATTTTGACAAAATTGGACCCTACCGTCATAGAAATCTGACGTGGCGACGTTATCTTCCACGTCAAACAAGTTTCACACGCCACGTCGTCGAGCCACGTCAGCAACTTGCCACCTCACACCTCCACATATTTGCTTTATCAAGGGCCACATTAATCATTTAATTAAAGTTCAGGGGCCATTTATGCCTTTTTACCGAATAGATGTGGAGGTGTGAGATGGCAAGTTGCTGACGTGGCAAGTGAAACATGGGTGACGTGGAAGATAACGTTGCCACGTCAGATTTCTGTCACGGTAGGGGCTATTACTATTTGTAACCTCTCAAGGGGTATATCGTATATGGTAATAAAAGGTTTATAAATAAAACATTATACCTAACACTAATTAGCTCAAGGGCATCAACAAGGGTTGGAGAAAGACCAGCAGAAAGCATAACATCCAAAAGGCTGCGAACATAAGGTTCCATAGCAAGTCCCATGGCTTTTGCAATGTTTCCTACACAAGCCAAAGCTTCAAGCGATGGTTTACCCCTGCGTGGTGCAATCTACAGTAGGGAATCAGATAAAATAAAGTTAACAGTACCATTCCCCACAAACAATATAGCAGAAACCTAAGAGCGTGCAAAATGGATGGAGGATAAAATAGAAACAAAACCAGAATGTTAGCAACAGTTTCACCCATATCAGGCACTTACTGCATCACGCAAGTGAGTCGTAATTGTCGGAAAATAGTTTTTTTTTAATCAGCAGAAAGATATATTGAATTAAATTGTCATGAAGAACATGTCAGCAAATAGTTAACAAGTTTCCCATCCAGAGCACCAGCCATCTCTCCTAGGGCTGGATCACTTTCCCCAACGCAAGTTTCATAAAATTTAAGTTTTGAGGAATCAAAGCATGAGCATTTCCATCTTTAAAAACTCAAGTTTGCTCCTCGATGAAGAAAATATAACAGCAGTGCTTTTTAGTTAAACAAAAAGGTCAAAGAAAATCTGTCTAACCAAAGGGTAACCAGCTAGGAAGGCTTGGGTTTGAGGTGAAGGAAGATCTACAAGTACTAATGATAAAGTTTGACCATTGTCTCATTCATGGAAACCCAGATATGAAAACCAGCTTCATGCAGATTGATCCTATAATTTCTAGGAGTTAAAAGGGTTGTGAATCTATTTTCTGCGAGTCAAATCCTTACATATGTAAAAACCTAGTGGATATTTGTGGAGGAGCAAAAAAGAGAGGATATTATATTTCTTGATGGCGAAAAGCTGATATAAATCCAGGCACGAAGTAACAATTTTGCCATTCAAATAAGCATTTAATAGGAAAAACATGCCTTGTCAAATGTGAAACAGCGAAATGCGTCCATATAGTCAATATCCATCCATATGACATCACATGGTGTATCCTTCTCTCGAAATGTTCGTGCAATCTGTAAAATATGAAAGCCTTAAAAACCAAAAAGGCAAACAAAAATGTGACAACAAAGGAAAGGCCAGGACCTCTGACGCAATGCATCGACACATTAGAAACAACAAAGTTGGCCTTTCCTCGCCTAAGAAACAAGGGACTAAGTGAAATAGTGAACAACATATCACATAATAAACAGTTCAAGAGGACGCCTACCTCACGAACTCGCTTATCAGAATCATAGCTCCAGCGGCATTGGTGATAGCCTAATGACCATTTTGGAGGCATAAAAATAGTTCCTGAAGACAAACATGTGGCACAAACAACCACAAGATGGAGTTTATAAATAATAGTATAAAATAAGAGAAGAAGTACATGTTATGTTACCTAAAGTATGCAAAGGTTAAACCAATAGTCTACCACGAAGAGCTTCATTTATATTGAAACAATTAAATATCCATACATTGATACTAGGATATATCATGCATAAAAGGAAAAGCAAGAAACAGTTTTGTATCATAAAATTGAGAAAAATGATTTTATCAAATCATACCAGTATATGAGGAAAATGAAGGGTGGAAAATTTTAAATGGTGAGGGAAATTACCAACTGCACATGATAAAGATTTGAGAACATGGGTGGGTGAAGTAAATGGACCAACCGTGATGACCGGATAAGGGGAAAGAGCAATGAACTGAATGGTTGATTCCTTGCGCAGATCGATCTAGTTAAAACAGGAGGAATGGGGTGACATTACCATGAGTGATGATGCTATTTGCATTGACATGGATGAAAAAGGAAAGAAAAGAAGAAGAATATATGAAAGAGACCTCACAGCGGCGGGTTGTGTCAGCAAGAACCCCGAGTGCCTCCCCATTTGGAAGAAGGGCGAATACCCAAGGATGAGACTGGTACACCGTACAGGGATGTAGTTGATGGGCCATAATCCCATGCATCTTTTTCAAAGGGAAAGGGTTCGAATCCCCCTTCACTCAATTTTCTTTTTTTCATTTTCTTAGCTGGGCTTCGCTGGGTTTTCATTTTCATAGACGGACATCCGTCCGTTTTGTCACTCTTATGTCGTGGGAAATTCTCCAGTCTTTAGAAAACCGGAGAATGTTTTGGGAAACGTGTTTACTTGGCATAGTTTTCATTTTTTGTTTAAAATCGAAAATTCTCCGTTGGAAAATCGATGAACAAATTTGAAGAACGAAAAAAATCAGTTCTCCACTTTTCCAATCGTTTAAAGAACAATTGGAAAACTCGGTTTTCCACTTAAATGAAAGGGGAAATAGCATAAAACACCCCTGTACTAAGTGCGAAAACCAGAAACCACCCCTGACCTTCAAAATGTCAATTACACCTCCCCTGAGCTATGTTGACCGAGCAAAGTGTGGTCTCCGTCCACTTTGACTAACGGTTCTGTTAAAACAACTCCCTACAACCAGTTTTCTTCAATTTTTTTGGAGGTAACACTGTAATTAATTTCAAAATTTCTTTCTTATTTTTTTATTCCAAAAATTTCAAAATTTCTTTCTTTCTTATTCCTTAATTTCTTTCTTTCTTTATTCCTTAATTTCTTTCTTTCTTTCTTTTACTTATTTTCATTTCTAGAATTTATTAATTTCTTTTTCTTGTCCCATCACCATTTTCATTTCCATAATTTCCAGAATTTCAAAATTAAAGAAATATTTTTCATTTTCATTTCCAGAATTTGTACCATCACCATTTTCATTTCCTTAATTTCCAGAATTTATGAATTTCTTTTTCATCTTTAAGTTTTCCATCACGGAAAACAATCAAAACTTCACTAGAAGCCATCTCCTTCATTGAATCAATGGTACAATTCAAAATCAAGCAGCAGTTAACGTTAATTACACACAAAAAATGATCTTGGAATCCTACCAAAAAATTGTTCATAAATTAATTAATATTATCAATGAGAAAAGGAATCAAAAAATATGAAAATTGTCATTTTGACGAGGATACTGGCTATTCACTTCTTTCACCCACACCCCCCCTCCCGATCCTCTCCTTCAGATCCTTCACTAATAATTTCCCAATCAAGTCCCTCAACCGCATCCTCAACTCCAGTTCACCCGTCGCTCCCTCTCCTTTCCTCATCGCAGCAAACCACCACAGCAGCCGTAAGGCTTCATCATCTCCCTCTTCCTTCTCGGACGGAGACATCCATATATTTAGATCTAGATCTAGATCTGAATTTGAATCTAGATCTAGATCTGAATTTGAATCTTTATCTAGATCTAAAATAATGTAAAGAAATGATGATGGAGTAGAGAAGAAAGAAATAGAGGTGGTTGATGATAAGAAACGAAATAAGAGAGAAAGAAAAATGATAGAAAGAAAAGAAGAGAGGATGATGAAGGGAAGGAAAAAAGGGAAAAGGAAAATAAAAAAGCAAATGAAAGAAAGAAAAGAAGGAGCAACCGGGAAGAAAAAAAAGAAAAGGAAGGAAACCGGTTATAGTAAGTGGCACTGACGGATTTGTTAGTCAAAGTGGACGGAGCCCACACTTTGCACGGTCAACGTAGCTCAGGGGAGGTGTAATTGACGTTTTGGAGGTCAGGGGTGGTTTCTGGTTTTCGCGCTTAGTATAGAGGTGTTTTATGCTATTTCCCCTAAATAAAATTTTTTTAATACGATTTTGCCACTCATCTATTTCCTCTGCCATTTGCTTCGTCCATCCTCATTCCTCTGAAACCCTAACGCCTTTCTCCCTTCGTCCTCGCCTTTCTCCTTTCGTCCTCACCACGCCCAACGTCTTCTTCTTCCTTGAGCAAACGGAACAGCAAGCAACTATGGCGGAGCATCCACAGCGGTGGCAACAGAGCGACAGGGAACCAGCAGCAGCGGCGGTGGCGGAGCAGCAACCTAGCAGCAGTGGCGGTGAAATAGTAGCATAACCCCCAATAGCAGTAGGTTCTTTCTTTCGCTCCCTCAATCTCTTCTGTTTTTATGTGTTATTGTTTCTCTTGAATGCGCAATATATATATATATATATATATATATATATATATATATATATATATATATATATATATATATATATATATATATATATATATATAACTCATTGTATCATCTACTGCTCTTTGATTCTGCTTCTATTTTTGTGTTTTTCCCTCTATTGCGTGTCCTTGTTTTCCCATTCTCTTTTTTTTTCCAATTTCTGATGTTGCTTTGTTGATTTGGGTGGTTTCTTGATTAATGTTACGTTATTGTTGCTACCCAAATTTTGACTTACGTTACATCTTTCTCGTTTTATTTCATGTCATATTAATAGCCCGTTTACGTCAAATTTCAATCGATTTTTGATCAAAGACTATTTTTTTTAATGTTTCATGTCGTTTCACGTCTTTTAAATTTTTCATATTTTTCTCGTATTTTCGACTAAAACCGTATTTTTCGGTTTTCGTCAACGTTTACGTATTTTTATGTTTATCACGTTTAATAGCTCGTCTAGGTCAAGTTCTTGTCGATTCTTGGTCCTAGGATAGTTTGTTTAATATTCCGAGTCATTTCTCGTCTTTTTAGTTTCTCGTATTTTTAACTGTCTTTACGCGAATTTCTATCGGTCTCGAGTAAGTTTCCCGGGACCGTGGATCAAACGCGTAAATTCTTTGTTTGACAAATATGTGCTAATTTTCTCTTTCACGCCACCGCGTTCAGTTTCGTTCAATTTTTATCGTAAGGACATTTATTTTGCGCGCGAACGTTTTGACATTTCCGAAAGAGAAAATAAATACGTTAAATCAACTTTCGCATTTCTTCACTGTATATTAGTTTTCTTGCCTTATTTTTCTACACATAGTTGTACCCTCAACTCAGATTTATAGCATGCATTAATGGCAATTAATGCATGTTTATCCAAATTGGCCTCTCTTTTCTTCCTAGCTATGGTCGCCGACCCTCTTGTGATGATCACCAACTTCCCATCAGAAATCCTTGGCCACACAAAGCCCTAGCTAGCTCACTATTCCGGTCATCCTTATCCCTCCACCTCCCCCGATGATTCTTGGCCAAGCAAAGCCTCCAAACCGACTCCAATTTCTTCTATAAATAGCAAGCTTCATGCAAGGTATCAAGGACACCAAAATCTTCATCTTAATCCCCCTTTCTTTCACTACCTTCTTGGATCAAATCTCTCCTGGACAAGTGAGCTTCTCTCTCTAGCTAAACTCTTTAATTTTCGTTTTTACTTTAAAGCATGAAATAAATTGCTATAACTTGCCTCACATGCTTAGTTTACTTGCTAATTACACTTCCCTTACTTCAATTTGATTGTATAACCTCTAGGCTAATTAATAGCCATATATGCATGTTTAAGCTCTCTCTCTAAACTCTCTTCAATTTTCCCTTTCCTCCTTAATGCATGAATAAATTGCTAAAACTTGCCTCAAATGCTTAGTTTTCATGTTAAGTTCACTTCCCTTGCCTCAATTTGATTGAACATTGCTTTAGCTAATTAATTGCTCAAAAAACCATTTAATTAATGTGTTTCTTTTCCTTTAAAATCACTTGCTGTTTTGTTTAATTTTCCTGGCTGTTTTCATGGGGTTGGTTTGTTGGGAAGTTAAGGGATTTATTTGAGTCAAAATTGGGGTAAAAAAGCAAGCTTGGGTAGTTGGTGCCTCCGGCCATGGTGGCCGGAGACGTTGAAGAAGAAAGAAAGAAGAAAGGGTGAGGCGGGAAAGAGAGGAGAGAAGAAAGGTGGTGGGCTTCGGCCCACCTTTGTGTTTTAATTAAAATTTGGGCTTGGCTCATGCCAAGCCCATTTTTTAATGCCCAAAAATCCAAATGTGGGGCCCGTTTAATTATCGTTAATTCGTATGAAATATTCGTGTATTTTTTAATGCCATGTTTAATTCGCATGAAATATTCGTATGCTTTTTAATGCCATGTTTAATTATTGTCGAAACTATTCGTATGCTTGCATGATTTAAATAATTTATTCATGTCATGTTTTATTTAATCAAATGCTTGCATGATTTAAATAATTTGTTTAAGCCATGTTTTATTTAATTAAATGCTTACATGATAAATAATTTATTTATGCCATATTTTATTCAATTAATATACTCACATGTTATAAATAAATCAAGTATTAATTATGCCATGTTTAAATAATTATAATTTGCTCATACGAAATAAATGAACTAATTGATTACTTGTTTACCATACTAATTAATTGTTTACTTATTTCTTATGTTTAATTATTTATTTACTTGGCATGAAATAAAATGTTTACTTGCTTATCGTGTTTATTTAAATATTTATTTGTGAAATTAAATAATTGTTGCATGCGCTCTTTATTATTTATTTATTTTCAAACTATCGCTAATGCTTTCAATTTGCAAGGAAGATCAAGAGCACGCAACGCGAGTACGCTTTCTAGTCCTTTTTATTTATTCGACGTCTTTTTGCAAATACTATTTGTATACATGTTGTTTAAAAAATGCTAAAAAACCCTATAATTGTATGCATGATTAAAATCAATTCACATGTTTATGTGTTTAAATCACTTGCTTTCGTATGCCATGAAATTAATTGCAATATTTGATAATTGAGCATGGTGGCTTCGAATCCCACTCGGTTATGTGCATTCACGAAAATGGTACTATGCTAGTTTTTTTTTACCATATTAGGATCACGTAGTAATTAATTAATTAATCATGCATGGCTCGATGAAAAGGGGGAACGTCCGCTCTAGCATAACAAACAAACGGTAACCCCGTCCTTCGTGTCCCGATCGGAAATAACATGTCCCTACGAAAATGCTAAGATGTAACGTCACCTTTGAGGGCCAAATCGCGTCAAAAATGTTTAAATAGTCGGAAAGTGACCCAATTCGGTAAGCGGACTTTGTTGACACGATTCGATCATTGGCCTATGTAAATGGCAGGAAAGTGACTTAAGTTCATGGGAAGAGGAGGTTGACATGCTTCGATTATTTGTTTTCGTGTCAAAAATATTAAACATAACAACACCTTTCACTTTATAACCGGTAACCTTTTTAAGGGTGTGACTTGGGTGCCTAACACCTTCCCAAGTCCACAATACGACCTCGAACCTTCGTTCTTTGGTTTAGACCAAGCCTTAGTTTTTTTTTATTTTTTATTCCATGACGCTTAGGTTCCCTAAACCTTAGAAAATAGGGTGGCGACTTCATTGTATTATGCGAGGCATCCATTTATGCTTAGCATCCGTCCCGAACCTTAAACTCATTTTTCAACGAAAAAAGGGGGTGCGACAGTTTGGCGACTTCCCTGGGGACTAGTAGGGTCAAAGCCGGTTTTTTTTTAAGGTGTTTGTTTTTTTTATTATTTACTTGCTTTGATAAACTATTTTCGTGGCTATCTGTTATTGCTTTGATCAACTGTCACACGCATTGCATGCATAGGCCCTCCACCCAGGGGTCGCCATACCAAATAAGTTTAGGACGGTTAGTAGTGACGCCTCGGGACTCATGTCCTAGGTAGTGTTTACAAAAACCAACCCGCTCGAACCCTTAAAGCTAGCCGGAAGGTGGCCCAATTTTGGTAAGCGGATTCAGTAGACATGATCCAATCATTGGCCTATGGAAATGATTGGAGAGTGACCTGGATTCGTGGGAAGGAATTGGTAGGCACCCTACGACACTTTTTGGACCATTCTATGGTATCGTCGGGAACTTTCAGGCCGTTAGAACTTTAGTCGACGTCAAAAGCCCTCATCACGTGCATCACACTTATTTTTCCATGGCTTGGTTTACCATATTTTCTACGTTTTTTTTTCCTTTCCGCAATATTCCTAGTAATGCATGTAAAAAAAAAACTAGTTGGTAACACGTTTAGTTCAAGATGCTAACGCTAGAACTCTGTTTTTATGTGTTCCCAGGAACCCATCCTGCTTATCAAAATGCCAGTACTAGCATTGCTTTCGCTTAATACTTTTGGGGCAAGGAGTTTCAAAAATCAGGCCACAAAGGGAGATCTGTTAGTAGCCGGTTTTATTCCTGACGTCACCGCCAGAATTAAGTTGGAGATTTCAAATTTTGACGTGGTCAAAGTTAGGAAACTAAGGAATGAGTTGACTCCGAGTGAAGGGAAACAGTTTGAAAGTAGTTATGGAAAACTACTAACAATGATGGACATAAGGGTTGACTGGGGTTGCATCCGGGCAGCTTTGAAGTTTTGGGACCCCTACTACCTCTGTTTTTCTTTTAACGGAGGGATAGACTTGACTCCCACGTTAGAAGAATATGCCACCCTACTGTGCTTCGCTTCGCCCATCTCAACTATATACCAGAACGTCCGCCTTGACTCCTCCAGCGTCAAGTTGAGGCTTGACAAGTGGTTAGGAATAGCCACTCGTGTAAGAGAGGGAGACTACGTGTGGTGTTGGTCAGACATCGAGAGTCAGTTTCGGAGGTCACAAGGGAAGAAACGCTTGCGGATTCTAGCATATGCAGTGGTAGGACTTGTGCTATTTCTGAAGGTGAAAGACGTGATTTACTTTGAGGCCGCCAACGTCTTCTACGAGATGGAAGCCAATGCTATCAACCCAACGGCAGCCATCCTAGCCGAAACCTTCCGTTCCTTAGACAGTTGCCAAAGAAAGGGGAAGGGGAAGCTTGCATGTTGCACGCAATTGCTAACTGTGTGGATGATCAGTCACTTTAAGCAGGCACCCGATCAATCCCTCTTCACCATGAATTACTTGGATTTGACCCCTCTCACCAAGGTCATTGACATAATGGCCGCAGATATTTGGAAAACAGAAGACAAGGATGGTTGGGTCAAAAGATTTATCAACCTCTCGGAAGAAGATTTCGTGTGGCATGCTAAGTGGCTAAGGGCCATTAACCCCATCTTTTGCTGCGGGTCCTTGCCTTGGGTTCTATTAATCGGAGCGCGAGGATGCATCCATTATTGCCCCGCCCTCGCCTTGAGACAGTTCTGCATCATGCAAATAGTCCCCGCGACCTTTGGCATGTCCACATCTAGTCTCCCCCATGCTACAGAGCACTTGAACCGCGACCAATATGCCCTAGATTGGGCGTACCCCTTTTGCCTGGAAGGTCATGTCCTCCCTACTTCGCCGATATTAGAATACCCACTGTGGAGGATGAATCGAGCTAACGGCAATGTTCTACCTCTCCCCGAAAATCACAAGCCTATGGAAGAGGAAGGCGAGTCCCACGTCGGAGGAGGACTTGAGGTTATGGCTTACACCCAACTAGCAAATCAGCTGCCCACGGCAGCAGAAGAAAGAGATCTCTTGACCATGGAAAAAGAAAGCTGGATGGCGGAAAAGATGGACCTAGAATTCAAGGTGCGCGAGTGGGAGAAGCGCCACAAGGACAATGTTCAGTTAGGTTTGGAAAATCAAAAGTCAGTCTGCGATGATTTCAAGAAGCGCATGGATGGAGAGGTCCGCAAGAAGGAAGCCTCTAGTGAAATAATCAAAGACAAAGATGCATTGATAAAGATTTTGACAACACATGTCCATGAGAAACACGGGGAAGGCCAAGTCTTGCAAGCACGAGTGACGGTCTTAGAGGCCGAAGTGATGATGCTACGGGGAGAAATGGCGTCGTTAGAATACTTTTTGGAGGAGTGAACAAACCCCGACTTCCGAGGTTGATGTTTTCAAGATCATGCTCCCGCCACCTCGGATTTTGTTTTTTGCTCTATGTAATCTCTAAACTTTGTCCACTAGTCTTTAGATCATGCGAGACTCACTCCAAGCAAACCAATTAGATTGTTGGCTCTCCACACGCCTCGATATCAGGGAAGTAATCCTTCACCTTTTCGTGATTTCCTTTAAAATTATACTTTCGCAACTTGCATTGCCGCCACCTCGGATAATGCTTGCCAAAAATCCCTAGTCTTTATAAAACTTTTACATATCCTACTTAGGTTAAGAGGAAAAAGGAAGAGAAAGAAAAGGACCCCCGTCTCAAAAAATAAAATATAACAATAATCAAGCGCACCCCTCATTTTAAACTTGTGCGTTCATTAGAAATTGTATGAATACACGAGATTTTGTCTGTCAACTCTTATGTCTATGACATGTTTAGATGTAAGCAATCACATTCCTGTGAGTATTTTGGGGCCTTCACGCCTTGTTTCTTTCATGAGTATAAATGCTAAACTATGTGCTAGTTAGATTTACATAATATCCAGGGTACATGAACAATCAGACATGGGATAGCGGTAAGATGACATTGGACTTTGCTTTGCTCTTCTTCCACATTTTCTAATTTCAACCTTTTACCCTCGAACACATATTTTGTACACCATGTAGGATTCTATCAAACACTCAAAACAAAGCCTCTGGTTCTCCTAACCAAATGAGTAGTGCTCGACTGGGACCGCTAAACTGGAGTACACATCAAGCAAGGGAATCACAAAGGAGCCCTTAGAGGATCACTGCCGCCGCTGCACAACCGCCAACCCATCCCTGCTGCCGTTGATTGCCTTGGCCGGAATAACAAAGGAGAAAGAAATGATATGAGGATGAAGAGAAAGAGGGCTGCAACGCAGCCCTAAAAATAAGAAAAGAAAGAATAAAAAAGAGAGGAGAGGAGAGCGTCCTTGTCGTTTGATAAGGAAAAGAGTTAAAGGAAAAATGGGCTTCAGCCCAACTAAGGAATTAGAGAAAATGGGCTGCGGCCCAAAGAAAGAATAAATGAAAGAATGGGCAGCAACCCATGAAGAAGAAATAAAAGAAATGGGCTACGACCCAAGACCTTTTAATTAAAATCGTGTATTAACTCGTTCTTTATTTTTGCAGGTACCGAATTCACGATTATCATCCCGATCGGATGCTCCGCCAACTTTAATGGGTAAGGTGGTCTCATTTTTATTAATATTTGATCATTTGGAATTTATTTGTGAGTCCCTTACTAATACGCGTTCATTTGTCTATTTTTGCTTGCATGTTCGTCGTGAACTCGTGATGATGCCCGATGAGTTTAATGGAGCTCGACGAGGAGTTCGATGTTCATTCCCAATTGCGGAGCTCGAATGGAGAATTTAATTGTTGTATTTATTTATTCGCGAATTTGTAATTAATTTGTAATATTTATCTGCAGTATTTATTTATTTTATTATCACTTGCCACTAATCATTGATTTGCAGGTAAAGCTCGTCCAGGTATGTTTTCCTTTTTTCCCTTTTATTTTGGATAAATGTACTTCAATTTATTATTAATCGTATGCATGATTATTTAGAATTGTTAGAATTCGAATTAATCCGTTCGCATGAGAATTAATTTATATCAATAATTCCCTTTAATAATTTCACTCAAATCGACCCTTGCTTGAACGAATTAGGCTTAGTAATTACTCAACGTTTATTTTATTAAAAGCATGAAATAAAATAGGACTAGTAATTAAACATCACGCTTTAATTTAATTGTATGATTATTAATTACTAAAATCCTCAAATCTTCAATAAATCTCCACAAATCTAAACGGATAAAATCAATTCAAGAAAACTAAACAAATTAGTAACCAAAACATAGGATTTAAATCATTTTCCAATAACTTAGGTCCACCCAAAAATTATAGGATAATAAATCACCAAAGAGAATAATCATTTGAAAGCGAAAAGATAGTAAATGGGCCTTAAGCCCAACTCATAGAAAATGCCTCCATATTTTAATCCCTCTTATTGTTAGAGATCCCCTATTAAAATGCGCTTTAAATCTTTAATGTTGAATGGTCATTTAAATTATGCTTGTTTCGTGTGCGGCTGCATCCCCATGAATTTATGCTTATCTTGATGAATGTGTTTCGTGTGCGGCTTCGACCCAACGAATGTATTTTAATTTATGTTATCTTGACGAATGTGTTATGTGCGCGGCTTCGACCCCACTTCCCGGTTTTTCTCTTTTCAACGTGTTTTTTGCATTCACTCAAAACGGTACTTTGATAGTCTATGCATGCTTAGAACCACTTAGTAAATAGGATTAAGCACGTGCATTGGCCCGATGATAAAAGTGGCGTCGCTTTGGTAAAGATTAATAAAACGGTAGTAATTTCACCAATTTTGCATGTAACCGGATTAATTTTAAACTCGACGAAATCTAATTGGAATAGGTATGGAACCAACCCTTTTATTTTCTTAGAGGATTAAAATGTTTATTTTCTTTTAACAACTCGGCAATTAATTAGGATAAAATCAATCGAACAAACTTAAGAACTAAAGCGACGATACCCTCTCTGAGGGCCAAATTACTTGTTTTCAACATGATTTTAAACACCTCTTTTTTTAGAACCGGTAACCTTTTTAATTTGTGCCTTAGTTTTATTTTATTTTCTTCTTTTTCGGACTTTTAGGTTTCCCTAAACCTTAGAAAAATAGGGTGGCGACTTCATTGTATGTATTTTTCTTCGTCCCGAATTTCGCTCGCGACGGTGCGACAATCACTGACAAATCAACATCAAAAAAAGGCAAAATAAAACAAGACATGGAGGCCTCTACCAAAGACAGAGGATGACAGACCAAACAAAAAGTTATACTTTTGATTATTAGCAGGCCCATGCAGGTGCATCTTCATTAGAAGTTTATTCACTCGGATTGACATTGCAAATTTAATTTTTGTGCTATGTTTACTGCATTTTTAGGAGTGTAAACACATAGCCCTGTTTCTGAGCGTGAGCGCAAACACTAATATCTAGTGAGGATTGCTTACAACTACATGTCGTAGGAAAGTCTTGTTCTTGAGGTCGTTATTTCATGAACAAGACGTAGACGTTATCTAGGCTTAAATCAAATATGTTTATACAACGAAAATTGGACGAACATTTTTTCCCAAAGGATGCTTGAATTTAGTTTCTTAAGCAAAGAAATCATTTTTCATTCCCAACGAAAAACTAGGGGACAAGCCATAGGATAAATGTAGGATTATTTGATATTTCTCACATTATCAATTGCTCTCCGTTTTCTATCTGTTGCTGCTTCGGGTTTGTTTCCTTCCCATTTGCAGGATACAGATATACTTTGACAGAATCTCATCAACCATGGGTCTTCGATCACAACATCATTGTAATACCCTCGTCTTGAATTTTCATCAAAATCCAATCAACAACCGAATGGAGAACGTTACCACTCCTCACAAAATTGGGTCTTCGATAAAGATGTCATTGTAAGGCCCTCGCCGCGGATTTTGTAGAACGAATCCAATCAAATTAAGAAAAGCGGAATGGCCGTCCAAGACAACCATTCGCGAATTCACATTGAGCCGTCAGAAGGCTCGAGCAAAGGTAAGTTGCCTTGAACCAAAAGGTACGTTCCAACTCTCATTTACTTTCCTGTTAAAAACGTATGAAGTGCGAGTGCTACCCTCACTTTATATAATTCTACATTTCTGCATAATTAAATACTCCTCCTTGAGCGACTACTTTTCCGCATACTATATCCAAAATACTCCTCCTTGAGCGACTACTTTCCTGTCTTACATTCCTGTCTATCTAAATACTCCTCCTTGAGCGACTATATCTTTAGTTCATGTCATTTAATTCATGTCTAATTACTACTCCTCCTTGAGCGACTATATCTTTCAATTCATGTCATTTAATTCATGTCTAATTACTACTCCTCCTTGAGCGACTATATCTTTAAGATTCATGTCTAATTACTACTCCTCCTTGAGCAACTATATCTTTCAATTCGTGTCATTTAATTCATGTCTAATTACTACTCCTCCTTGAGCGACTATATCTCTAAAATTCATGTCTAATTATTACTCCTCCTTGAGCGACCATGTCTTTACATAATTCTACATTTCTGCATAATTATTACTTGAAACGATTACCTTTCAATTCATGCATAATCTCACACCTCAATCAGTTATAATGTAATTCAAAACATGGTAAAAAACCGGGGCAACTGTCTTTACTGCTTATCAAAAATTTCAGTTACACTGATTTTTGATCAGACAGTAAAGAGGGGGCAACTGTTGCTACCCGAATTTTGACTTACGTTACAACTTTCTCGTTTTATTTCATGTCACATTAATAGCCCGTTTACGTCAAATTTCAATCGATTTTTGATCAAAGACTATTTTTTTTAATGTTTCATGTCGTTTCACGTCTTTTAAATTTTTCGTATTTTTCTCGTATTTTTGACTAAAACCGTATTTTTTTGGTTTTCGTCAACGTTTACGTATTTTTATGTTTATCACGTTTAATAGCTCGTCTAGGTCAAGTTCTTGTCGATTATTGGTCCTAGGATAGTTTGTTTAATATTCCGAGTCATTTCTCGTCTTTTTAGTTTCTCGTATTTTTAACTGTCTTTACACGAATTTCTATCGGTCTCGAGTAAGTTTCCCGGGACCGTGGATCAAACGCATAAATTCTTTGTTTGATAAATACGTGCTAATTTTCTCTTTCACGCCACCACGTTCAGTTTCGTTCAATTTTTGTCGTAAGGACATTTATTTTGCGCGCGAACATTTTGACATTTCTGAAAGAGAAAATAAATACGTTAAATCAACTTTCGCATTTCTTCACTGTATATTAGTTTTCTTGCCTTATTTTTCTACACATAGTTGTACCCTCAACTCGGATTTATTTTCATTTTCGTACGATTTTGCTCGTACCAAAATATCCCGTTCGTGTCCAAAAGCATGCATTAATGGCAGTTAATGCATGTTTATCCAAATTGGCCTCTCTTTTCTTCCTAGCTATAGTCGCCGACCCTCTTGTGATGATCACCAACTTCCCATCAGAAATCCTTGGCCACACAAAGCCCTAGCTAGCTCATAATTCCGGTCATCCTTATCCCACCACCTCCCCCGATGATTCTTGGCCAAGCAAAGCCTCCAAACCGACTCCAATTTCTTCTATAAATAGCAAGCTTCATGCAAGGTATCAAGGACACCAAAATCTTCATCTTAATCCCCCTTTCTTTCACTACCTTCTTGGATCAAATCTCTCCTGGACAAGTGAGCTTCTCTCTCTAGCTAAACTCTTTAATTTTCGTTTTTACTTTAAAGCATGAAATAAATTGCTATAACTTGCCTCACATGCTTAGTTTACTTGCTAATTACACTTCCCTTACTTCAATTTGATTGTATAACCTCTAGGCTAATTAATAGCCATATATGCATGTTTAAGCTCTCTCTCTCTAAACTCTCTTCAATTTTCCTTTTCCTCCTTAATGCATGAATAAATTGCTAAAACTTGCCTCAAATGCTTAGTTTTCATGTTAAGTTCACTTCCCTTGCCTCAATTTGATTGAACATTGCTTTAGCTAATTAATTGCTCAAAAAAACATTTAATTAATGTGTTTCTTTTCCTTTAAAATCACTTGCTGTTTTGTTTAATTTTCCTGGCTGTTTTCATGGGGTTGGTTTGTTGGGAAGTTAAGGGATTTATTTGAGTCAAAATTGGGGTAAAAAAGCAAGCTTGGGTAGTTGGTGCCTCCGGCCATGGTGGCCGGAGACGTTGAAGAAGAAAGAAAGAAGAAAGGGTGAGGCGGGAAAGAGAGGAGAGAAGAAAGATGGTGGGCTTCGGCCCACCTTTGTGTTTTAATTAAAATTTGGGCTTGGCATTTTTTAATGCCCAAAAATCCAAATGTGGGGCCCGTTTAATTATCGTTAATTCGTATGAAATATTCGTGTACTTTTTAATGCCATGTTTAATTCGCATGAAATATTTGTATGCTTTTTAATGCCATGTTTAATTATTGTCGAAACTATTCGTATGCTTGCATGATTTAAATAATTTATTCATGTCATGTTTTATTTAATCAAATGCTTGCATGATTTAAATAATTTGTTTACGTCATGCTTTATTTAATTAAATGCTTACATGATAAATAATTTATTTATGCCATATTTTATTCAATTAATATAGTCATATGTTATAAATAAATCAAGTATTAATTATGCCATGTTTAAATAATTATAATTTGCTCATACGAAATAAATGAACTAATTGATTACTTGTTTACCATACTAATTAATTGTTTACTTATTTCTTATGTTTAATTATTTATTTACTTGGCATGAAATAAAATGTTTACTTGCTTATCGTGTTTATTTAAATATTTATTTGTGAAATTAAATAATTGTTGCATGCGCTCTTTATTATTTATTTATTTTCAAACTATCGCTAATGCTTTCAATTTGCAAGGAAGATCAAGAGCACGCAACGCGAGTACGCTTTCTAGACCTTTTTATTTATTCGACGTCTTTTTGCAAATACTCTTTGTATACATGTTGTTTAAACAATGCTAAAAAACCCTATAATTGTATGCATAATTAAAATCAATTCACATGTTTATGTGTTTAAATCACTTGCTTTCGTATGCCATGAAATTAATTGCAATATTTGATAATTGAGCATGGTGGCTTCGAATCCCACTCGGTTATGTGCATTCACGAAAATGGTACTATGCTAGTTTTTTTTTTACCATGTTAGGATCACGTAGTAATTAATTAATTAATCATGCATGGCTCGATGAAAAGGGGGAACGTCCGCTCTAGCATAACGAACAAACGGTAACTCCGTCCTTCGTGTCCCGATCGGAAATAACATGTCCCTACGAAAATGCTAAGATGTAACGTCACCTTTGAGGGCCAAATCGCGTAAAAAATGTTTAAATAGTCAGAAAGTGACCCAATTCGGTAAGCGGACTTTGTTGACACGATTCGATCATTGGCCTATGTAAATGATCGGAATGTGACTTAAGTTCGTGGGAAGAGGAGGTTGACATGCTTCGATTCTTTGTTTTCGTGTCAAAAATATTAAACATAACAACACCTTTCACTTTATAACCGGTAACCTTTTTAAGGGTGTGACTTGGGTGCCTAACACCTTCCCAAGTCCACAATACGACCTCGAACCTTCGTTCTTTGGTTTAGACCAAGCCTTAGTTTTTTTTATTTTTTATGCCATGACGCTTAGGTTCCCTAAACCTTAGAAAATAGGGTGGCGACTTCATTGTATTATGCGAGGCATCCATTTATGCTTAGCATCCGTCCCGAACCTTAAACTCATTTTTCAACGAAAAAAGGGGTGCGACAGTTATGGGTTCTTGTTCTTTTAAAAGCATATATTTGTAAAAAAAATCTTTATGATTGAAGTTTAGAGATGATGATATTTGTAACAAAAGAATCAAATTTCTTTTGTTAGTTGTTAAGAGTCAAAAGCATATTCATAAAATATGCTTTAAAGAAAGGATGGAATTTGATTCCAAAATGAGGAATTTGCAATAACGGATGAGACCCAACACAACCTTCCTGTTTGTGACAATCCCTCTGTCCAGGGCACCATCTTAAAGAACAAGCGACAGTTGACCTCGTTAATGATGCTGGTCGCTTCCTCAATATCCTCCTTCTTATCGAATTCCACCCACACCAGACCTCGTCTTAATGCTCTTGTTTCGCATTGCCACCCCTTCTCGGACAGCAGTTCTCTGATATCTGGAAAGTCCTCAATCCTATGCAGAACCCCAATAACGCTTCGCTCCAACCACTCCTGGTTTTCAGTCGGAAGTGACAGCTCCACTGTCTCTCCCTCACCTCCACCCTCTGCTACTCCTCCCGTTACATGAGACAGTATTCTTCCTGCTTGAGGATCTTCCTTCCGCCTTCCCTCGATATCGTTGGGCGACCTTGTTCTTCCTTGCGCAATTGGCCCCAACGTGACTGTGTCTTCTTGGCTACGCTCCCCAATAGGATTGCTCACAATTGGCCACGACTTAGCTGTCCCGGCTTTGTTGCTCTTTCTCTCCTCTGTTTGCAATTGACCTAGGTGATTGTGGGGCACCGACTCAAAGACCCTCCTCTTATTGGTTATCTAGGGCAATCTCCATATCTATCTTATTCTCAACCCAGTCGAAGCGTACAAACCCATAGCGCAGCCCCCGCTGATTCCTTCTCAACGGAATGAACACATCTGAAACCCTTTCGAAAGGTGGTAATCTCCGTTAGTGAAAGTGGACGGAATGGCCTTTTTGCCCCAAAATAATAGTTCAGGGGAGGCAGACTGCAAAAAATGAAATACATGGGAGGATTTTGTTTTTCGACGTTAGTACATGGGAGCTAAAAACTATTACCCCTTTAATTAATCTAAAAATCCAGAAAAAAACTTAAAAATCCAAAAGAAATGTAATAATTCCAACAAAAATGTATAATTTCCAAAAAAAATTAAAAAATCCAAAAAATGTAATAATTCCAAAAACATGTATAAATTCCCAAAAAAATGTAAAAAATTCCAAAAAAAATAATTAATCTTAAATTCCAAAAAAAAAATTCCCAAAAAAATGTTAAAATTTGAAAAAAAATTAATCAAAATATTCGGAGAAAATGTAATAAATTTTCCTGAATTTTTAGATTTTTTTAGATTTTTTAGATTTTTTACCTCTAATCAGGCGATTCATTGCTGGATCATGATTTGAGAAGTGTGATTCAAGAGATGAGAGAAGAGTAGAGTCCTACTGGGCGTGCCAGAAATTTGTACACACAAATTTCTCCTAAAATAGGAGAAAATTACACGTGTCAAATTACAAATGTTGGATTTAGAGTAAAAGTGGTTCTTCTTCTTTTGGTTTCTCTCATTAATGAATCAGTCTTCACTTTGGATTTGGACCAGTTTTTACCAAACACCAAAAACAACTTCTGGTTTCCCCACAGAACTTTTAACAAATATTTACCAAACATCATACTTCGTTTTACAAAAGTCTGAACTGACTTTTGCAGACTGAACTTTTTCAACTGAACTTTTCCAGCTAGAACCGGCCGGTTTTCTACCAAACCCTTTGTTTCGTTCTTTTGCAGCTAGACCAGATTCCAGACACTTTTGACTCAGTTCAAGATTCTTTAGAAAGTTGGAAATACTTTCCATACATTCATTACCACATCTTGGACTATTATCATTCAGTTTTTATGGATTAATAACTTAAACTGTTTTGTTCTACCTTTATGGTCATTTTACATTCCAACCATAGTTTTAAAACAGTTTTTACCAAACACCAAAAACAACTTCTGGTTTCCCCACAGAACTTTTAACAAATATTTACCAAACAGCATACTTCGTTTTACAAAAGTCTGAAACTGACTTTTGCAGACTGAACTTTTTTCTACTGAACTTTTCCAGCTAGAACTGGCCGGTTTTCTACCAAACCGGCTGGTTTGATGATGTGTCAAAACAGTGTCGTTTTGACACGGCCCATGGGCCCAAAACGGCGCTGTTTTGACAAGGCCCACGGGCCCATATCAGGGAGAAATCAAAACGACGTCGTTTTGATATGGACCAAAACGACGCCGTTTTGAAAAGTCCCAAAATGACGTCGTTTTTGGACTTTTTCAATTTTAATAATATTTTTTGATATTTCATAAAATGCTACAGTAAAAAGCAGCCGGTTCAATCTGGTTTAATCGGGTCTCGAGTGCGGAGCACAACCGAATCCGGAAACAAGCCAAGTTCTACGTTTGGGACAACCCTTATCTGTGAAAGCATTGTTCGGATCAGATTGTTAGGCGCTGTGTCACCATGGATGAAGTCTCATCCATCCTCAAGTTCTGCCATTCGACAACGGAAGGAGGACATTTTGCTGCAAAGAAAACCGCACTCAAGGTCCTAGAAGCGGGTCTTTATTGGCCCTCAATCTTCAAGGACAATTATCTGTTTTGCGCAACCTGCCCTCGATGCCAAGCCATGGGAAACATCGGAGCTCGAAACCAAATGCCCTTGACCAACATCCTAGCGTGCGAAATTTTCGATATTTGGGGCATTGACTTCATGGGACCGTTCCCGAATTCATTCGGGCACACGTACATCCTGCTGGCGGTAGATTATGTCTCCAAATGGATTGAAGCCAAGGCCACTAAAATGGACGATTCAAGGGTGGTGACTGACTTTCTCCGGACCCACATCTTTAACCGATTCGGGACCCCTCGAGCCCTCATCAGCGATCGGGGCACTCATTTTTACAATCGAACGGTCTCGTCATTACTTACCAAGTATGGGGTGACTCATCGCGTATCCACAACCTATCACCCCCAAACCAATGGGCAAGCTGAAGTCTCGAATCGGGAGATCAAGGCTATTCTTGAAAAGACCGTGAATCAGTCAAGAAAAGATTGGAGTCTCAAGCTAGGGGACGCGCTCTGGGCGTATCGCACTGCATTCAAGACCCCGATCGGTATGACGCCTTATCGGTTGGTCTATGGCAAGCCATGTCACCTCCTAGTGGAGATCGAACACAAGGCCTTTTGGGCAATCAAGAAAGTCAACTTGGACTTGAATTTGGCAGGGAAAGACCGCTGTTTACAAATCCAAGAGCTTGAAGAACTTGGGGGGGATGCTTATGAAAATTCGATGATCTACAAAGGCAAAACCAAGGCCCAACATGACAAGCATCTCGTACTCAAGACCTTCACTGTTGGGCAGAGAGTTTTGCTCTACAACTCAAGGCTGCGAATTTTCTCGGGGAAACTCAAGTCCAAATGGACGGGACCTTACAAAGTCATAGCGGTATTTGATCATGGAGCTGTTGAAATCCAGAATCTAGACCATGGGGAGCCATTCAAGGTGAACGGTCATAGGCTGAAACCCTTCTACGAAGGATTCAAGCCCTCGACTGCAGAAGAAGCAAGGGTCGAGGACCCAGCGATCAACGCCCCCGAATGAGGAAACAACGTCTAGACCTAGACGTTAATCAAGGCCAAGTGTGGGGACAGCCCCCGAATTTCTAACTCTCTCTCTTTAATTTTCCAGTCTCTAAATTCTACATCCGACATCCTCTTTTCACTTCTCCCAAAGCACACTTCTTATCTTCCCTAGGTAGCTTTAATTAATTTTGTCCATTCTTATTCCTCTTTGTCTCTTGGTTTCTATTTTTATTAAGGTCAACTATAGCTTTTCAAATTTTCATGTGCACTTTTTATGTTACCTAGGTAAAAATTTAAATTTTCTTTGTCCTCTTCCCCTCTCATTTAACTCTTTTGTCCCCCTCTCTCTCCAATTAAATGTCTTGTCCCCTACTTTATTAACCCCTATTTAATTCCTTTTGATTTTATTCCCATCTCTCCTCTTTTCAAATCTTAAAAGCTGATTTACTTTCCCCGATTCCCGTGCAGGTGCAGGCACACGCTGCCCTTGGCACAGCGCGTCCTCTCCCGTCGCGACACGTGGACAACGGAGACCAAGGCAATCAGCTCCCATCTCTCCCTCCACCTTTCCACGTCTTCCAAACCCACTCACCCACGCCACCTAACCGTCAGACCTTACCCGTTACCCAACCAAAACCCCTTCATCTCTCCCAATCAAATCAAACCACATCTTTTTCCCCTCTTTCCAAAAACAAAACCCTCTCTTCTTCCTTATGGGACGCGCTAGCCTTAACCTCAACAAAGATCCCACTTCTCACTCTTCTACTCCTACTCCCACTCCTCTCAACAACCCAAACCAGCCAAACACCACCACCTCCGACCACTCACCCACCGCCACTGAACGGCTCGGGTCTTCATCCTCCGAGGCCACCATAAACCTAGACGAAATCCTCTTCACCACCTCTCTCCCAACCATGACCCGATCTGGAAAAGTCCACCGTGTCCCTCCAACCGCCGCCGCCGGCAGTAAAAAGAAAACACCCCCCAGCCCAGTCAACTCCGTTCCCCTCGACGTTAAGCCCATCGGCTACGTCATTCCCTCTGACACCGAGGAGGAGGAGGAGCCCCAGACCAGTTCTAGCCTCCGTGAGGCCCGACGAGTGGAGAAGGAAAATGAAGAACAGTTTCCTTGGGACTCCGACGACCAGCGCGTTGAGGACGACGACGACGGACAAGACGGAGAGGAGGAGATCGAGCTGACAGACCGACCGGTCGAGCAAGACGCTCAGGACCCCGAGCATACTGCTCAAGGTCCCGAGGATGTTCAAGAGGGCGCAGAAGAGGAAGCTGCCAAAGAAGGAGAAGGAGAAATCGACCCACTCAAACCTCCCAGTCCACCCCCGAAGCCGACCAAGGGCAAGACCCGAGCGGCGAAAAATGCTCCTAAGGCCCTGCGCCTAAGGCCCCCACCTCCAAACCTCCGGCCAGTAAGAAGAGGAAACTCTCGGCCACTCCCAAGGGCAACGCCCCTGCCGTCGAGACTGCCCGCAAATCCCAGCGCGTCGAGGAGGATGACGATGAGCTCGAATCTGCTACGGGATCCAGACCCAGTTACCTGGTAACAGCTAACCTTGGCACCTTCAATGAACTCTTCATTTTTAATGATAAGCCCTCCCTGGATAAGGTCACCTTGATGAATTTCAAGGGGGTAGCCCCGTGTCCTAGGTTAGATATGGAATTTTATGATAAGATGGGTGTTGGGTCCCGAATTCGGGAGTTGATTAGTGGCATAGGCTGGGAGAGTTTCTTTTACATGGATCAACCTACATATTTGGAGCTCAGTCTCGAGTTCTTTGTAAGTTTTTGGTATAAGGTTGATCTGTTCAAGCCAAAGGGTGGGGGAGGTCCCGATCTGTCTGCCAAGGGTTATATCAATTTCTGGATGGTTAGTAAGTGACACCCACTGTCCCTCAACGACTTAAATGTCTATCTTGGTTTCGTCAGTCGTGAGGACACTCAAGGGGACGCATATCAGACTGCCCTGACCACTGTGCCGGTCCACTTCAACAACCACAAAGCTCTTCGGGAGCTCGCTGGAGACCCCGATATCAAGTTCGACTCCCGCCAGAAAAAGGCTCATTGCATTCAGGACCCTGCGCTCCGCATTCTGCAACGCTTCCTTTCCATTGCCCTCGTGGGTAAATTCGGGACTTCAGGACAACTTGCTCAATCGGAGCTCTTTTTCCTTTGGGCCATGTACCACAAGAAGCGCGTCAACCTCGGCTACTGGATCGCCACATCTGCTCACAACGTCGCAAATGCCCCCCTGGGTCGCTCTCTTGTTCTTGGGTCCCTTGTCACCAGTCTGGCCTCGCGGCTTTACACCTCCACGCTCCCGGAGCTCAACTTGTACCGACACCCGATCTCCTTCAAGCTCCTTGGTCTCAAGACCTTGGACACGATGGGTTTCCTTTGTGTTATTAACGGCATCTTGAGTTTTCATGCAGATAACAAAGGAAAGATTGAAGGCAAGTTCGAGTACCCGGACCTATCTAAGCCCCGAGCCCGGTCTGCTGCCCCCGAGCCTCCTTCTGCCAAGACGAACGCTTCCACTGCCCCCGCAGCAAATGCTCCATGTCCCAAACAGCTGTCGAGCGACAACACTATCATCCGTTTACTCACCGACATCCTGGCAACCAACCGCGCCATCCTCAAAGAATTTCGAGAGCAAGTTGCCTCCTTGGTTCTACCCCGCCCCTGATCCCGAACATTTTCAAACCCCTTTGCCCCTGCGTGGGCTGAATATCTCTACTGAACAATTTACATTTCTGCTTTAAGTTTGAACTGCTATCTCTTTTGTCTCCTTCCCGCATTGAGGACAATGCGCTGCCTAAGTGTGGGGAGGAGTTTAAACTAGTATTTATTATGCATGTTTTAATTATATTCTAGTTTATTTTTCCTAAGTTTTTGCATGAATTATTTTTCAATTTTATTTCCTAGGATTTTAGCTTAATGCCTATTTTTCAAAACACCTCAATGATGGGCACGCACCTGACTTATGCACATAGAATGAAAATGTTGTTTGTAGTCAAGGTCCCGAATGATTCATTTTTTGCCTGCTATGCCTTATATCTGCTTCAAGACCTAGACACCAGTGGTCACGAATTAACACCTTGTGAGCACTTGAGCCTTCATGCCGATATTTATTGATTGAGTGAATGCATGACTAGGTACTGGTTGGGTTTGCATGATATCCATGGGTATAGACACATTTAGACATAGGAAAGCAGCAAAAAGATTAAGTCTTCGCATCAAGTTGTTCTCCCTCATTTTTTTTGTTCTGTTCTTTCCTTCCTGCCCCCGAATCCCTTCTTGCCTCTCCAATTCTAACCACTTGAAATTTTCTTTGATCTTTCTCTTGGCAGGTGAGCAGTGTTGTTGGGAGCACTATCGAGGGCTAGACTAGACAAAAGAAGCAGCAAAGGCAAAGTGTGGGGATCCCGCAGAAATTCAAGACCCGAAATGCTGGCGCAAATTCAAGACCTCAAAGCTAAAACGAAGGGCGGAGCAGAACGAAAGAAATCACTTCCCGTCCACAGCAAAACACAAGTGTGGGGAAGTGAAACCAAATTCCAGCAGCCCCCGAAGAACAAAGGTCTCGAGCCTCAAAACAATCCAGGACTCGCACCCTCTCTCTCTCTCTCTCGGGGAAAAAAAATGAAAATGAAAAAATTAGAAAAAAATAGAAACATAAATAAAAGAGAGAAGAGAGCAAGACCAAACCTTGAAAACCAAGAAGAGGAAAATCAGCAGTCATCATCCATTCAAGGTCCCGAGCCTAGGTCCCGAATGAAGAAAAGCAAGGATCCCTCTCGAAGAAGAAAAGCCTAGTCTAGCTTTCGCTCCAGCAACATTGTCTCACCATCTCGATTCTTTCCTGCCAAGGGAGCATTCCAGGTTTGAGTTGGTTTAACCACCTCCTCATTTCACTTCCTTTCTCTCCCTCTTCTCTACTTTTCCCTCCCGATATGCCTCTTTCTATTTCCTCTTATCATTTAGTTTCCTTGTTTTCTCTGGTTGTTACTTTTCGTGCTTTTCTCCCCCGAATACATTCAAGACCTTAGACCAGTCTCTCACAATCCCTGTGTTCGACCCTGACTACCACTGTACACTATATCTCTTGTGCACACACGTTTTCAGGCACTATAAATCTGTATTTGACTGACTATCAGTGAGGTACCAAATGTGACGTTTTGTTATCGTACAGCTATCTTTTAAACGCACAAAATATCCGAGTATAAAATCTACTCCGTCCGTCCATAAATAATTGTCATTTTTCTACTGAAAGTTAATGTATACTTTACTTGACTTTTTAGTGTTTGATTTACTAAAAATTACTATTTAAAAAGACAATTAAAAGTATCGAGATGAAGTATCATTAAATGTTTTTCTAAGTACCATTTTTTCCTATAACCCCTTACTATACTAGCCCTTGTTATCAGAACCGGATCGGACTGGCCGGTCCGGCCGGTTCAACCGGACATTTTCACCTTTCCGGTCCGATTCAGCTATCGGACCGGATTTGCCTCTGACCCGGGTCGGACCGGTCGACCCGGCCGTTTTTTATGAACCGGCGAACCGGCCAGTTTTCTATCAAACCGGCTGGTTTGATGACGTGTCAAAACGGCGTCGTTTTGACACGGCCCATGGACCCAAAACGACGCCGTTTTGACAAGGCCCACAGGTCCATATCAAGGCCAAATCAAAACGGTGTCGTTTTGGCACCCAAAACGGCGCCGTTTTGATTTGGACCAAAACGACGCCGTTTTGGAAAGTCCAATTTTAATAATATTTTTTTATATATTATAAAATGCTACAGTAAAAACCAGACGGACCAAACGAAACGAGGAACCCAACACGCACGCCCAGCTCCATCTGAAAGAATCTAAAATCCTTCTCCTCGCGCGTGTTTCACACCTTCCAACCTTCTATCTCTTCAAATTGTGTGTGTACGAGGCTTGAAAGGTGTCGTTCCGCTTCAAATTCATCACCATTGAAGGTAATTAAAGAGAAGAACACTGTTAATTGATTAATTCAGTCATTTTATTGTGATTTTTCTTCTAATGGAGGAGCTTGATGAAGATTTCCCTTTCTTGCATTATGAGATCTTTTATAGACTTGTGTTTTCCCAATCTTTGATCTTCTTATGCATTTGGATTTTTGCTGGTCAGGCTTTCAAAACTATAGGAGGGACTCGTCTGGTTTAAACTATTTCTCAACTTAAGTAAAAGGTTGTTTTTTTCACTACTGAGAATTTTTGTTGAGATTTAGAATAGGAGCTTTGTTTTCCGAGTTATTTTATTTCTTGCATTATAATGCACGTGTATACTTGATACTGTGGGTATTAGTTTTGGACTCTGGAGAATCGTGAATTAAGGGACGACTTTGAGTAGGTTTTTATTTGCTATGCTATTCTTTAGCTTGTAAGGATAGCTTATTCATAATGACATTTGTAAGTGAATGTAGAGTGTTATATTCAGTGATGAAAAACAGGATTCAGGTTAGGAATGGTGATTGAGAGTAGACAATAACTCCTTTAGTGTGTTATCGCTAAGATTGTACATTGCAAGTTAGGAGTTGGAACTTGGAAGTATCTAAGGACGTGGGAAGAGGTTTGGGAGGCCATCTTCACTATGGATTTTATTGTAGAGTACCAAAGTTTTCAATATCAAGCTCCATACTTTTCATTTAAAAAAAAAAGGCTTCATACTTTTACCAGTACTGTTTTGGCATTTACTTACTTTTGCTAATGTAACATTTAAGATGTAGAAGTATTGGAGGATGCTAGAAGTAAAAGAGAGATGGGACTGGGGGTAGTATTCAACTTCACCACAGTAGAGTTGTTATAGCCAGTATAGAGCTTGATATGGAAAACTTTGGTATTGTACAACAAATTTTGATGTCACCTCATACTACAAAAAGAAGCAACATCATAGTTATTTTTTGATTGGGTTTGTAGGTTATAGGTACTCCTAATTTTGTCGCGATTCACTCTGTTATGTGCTATAAGTGATTTTTTCATGCGTTTTGCTTGTTGTTATTCTGTATTTAACAAAAAAAGATCAATTTATTAACTTGCTTCAGTTTAATTTCTTTTGGTTGTAGGTCTACAAAAATATGGCTCTTCGAAAGTATACGCCCCTTGGAGACGCACATTCTGTTGTCAAGCCTTTAGGGTTTTCCAGCCAGGTGCATGAGAATGCTCAACCCTGAAAGCCAGGGACAAGTCACTCAGCTACTACTGATGTAGATGTTGACCTTAGAGAAGTATACTTTTTGATTATGCATTTCCTTTCAGCTGGGCCATGTCAGAGAACCTATGGGCAGCTTTGGAATGAACTTCCGGAACACCAACTTTTGCCTAGAAGATACCATGCTTGGTATTCAAGGAGTGGGGCTCGTACCGGTGATGAAAACGATGATGGTTTTTCCTTCTCATTAAGTTATGCTAAGTTGGTGGAGAGGTATGCACAAGGATTACACATGCACAAAAAATAAAATAAAAACTTGTCTGATGTGGCGTGTGCTTGTGTGGCTAGTTTCATATTTTTGCATTTGGTTAAGTACAGTTAAAATGATTATAGTCTATCTTTATGATGTTTTGACTGACTTTTACTCATATCGTCATCTATTTGGGTCTTAAGGTATCCTCATGTTGAGAAGAATCACTTGGTAAAACTTCTAAAGCAGTTGCTGGTTAATACAGCCTCTCCATCTCCAGGCTTGTTTGGTGCAAATTCTCCAAATGCAGCCAATGTTCCTACCCTTCTTGGAATTGGTTCATTTTCACTTTTGAGCTGTAGGTGACACTATTCAGGCCTTTGATATGAATTATACACATCTTTCTCAGCATTCATATGTCCTGCCATGTTCTAATAAGATAAATGTCTTTTCATTGTGGATAGAAGTCTATTCTCTGTAGTTCAGCACTCTCTATCGTGGAATGTGTGTCTAATGAAGTTAAAATCTCCACTAATAGCTGCTTCTGGTATTTTCTCTTACGTAGATGATAGGGGTACAGAGAAACTCCAAGTCAAGCACCCACCCACTCACATGAGGTGGCCACATATGCATGCTGATCAGGTTCGTGGGCTAAGGTTGAGGGAAATTGGGGGTGGTTTTGCTAGACACCATCGCGCTCCATCTGTTCGTGCAGCATGCTATACCATTGCAAAACCATCAACCATGGTGCAGAAAATGCAAAACATTAAGACGCTGAGAGGGCACCAGAATGCTGTCCATTACGGTAGGGTTTGTAGTGAAGAACTGGATTATTCTGTGTCTCCTTATCCCTGTGAAAAATCATGGCCACCACATGTTATAACTGGTGTCTTCTCTGAGACGGAAATGAAATAGTGCTTATGATTGCTTCTTGGAATTTTACCACCGTCATTTTTGACAAATAAAATTTGATGAATGCTGATTTATCCCTCAAGTTTTCTTCATGTAAATTCTGCGGCAATAATTGATCGCACAGGCAGATACGTAGTTACTGGTTCAGATGATGCCCTTGTCAAAATCTGGTCCATGGAAACTGCATTTTGCTTGGCTAGCTGTCGTGGTCATGTAGTGAGCTCAGATACTCTATAATGCAAACATATTTCCATCCCTACCTTTTCTGTTGCTGTTTAATTCAAGTTTGATTTAATTCTATGCATGAAAGGGGTACATTACTGACTTGGCTGTAAGTTCCAACAATGCCTTGGTGGCATCTGCTTCAAATGACTGTATAATTCGAGTGGTAAATTTCTTTCATCTTAAATTTAACTACTTTCTACCTACTTTTTTTTCGTTCTCTTGAAATTTGGCTTTTTCCTAATTTGGCAGTGGCATTTGCCTGATGGGCTGCCGATATCAGTTCTGAGCGGACACACTAGAGACATTACTACACTTACATTTAGTCCCAGATCTGGTTCTGTTTTCCAGCTTCTCTCGTATGATTGTTTTTTTATTTCCTTTCCTGTGGGGAATTTCTCATTTACTGTCTATCCTCTTTGTTGACGTTTTTAGTCTTTGTTAAGTACCTCTGATTATGCCTTATTAGTCTATCTGCTTCTATTCATGGGAATGTATATGTTGAGTTATCGATAAAGAAGTATGATACAAAAATTGCTACATTTAATCATTATGCCTACTGATACGATCACACCTACCTTTGAAAATGAAGAGCACACATTTCCATTCAAGCCGGGCTATGTCCATGAGCCCGAAAGAACCCGAACTCGACCAATTTTGAAGATACGTTCTAGGCTACTTCTTATCCTTCAAATGGGCTTGGAAGCCCATCAAAATGACAAGGAAATTTCGTCCATCTTAGAAGGAAGGAAGGAAGAGCTCATTAAGGGCAATATGGTTATAAAGGGCTTAATGTGTAATAAGTATAAATATTTATACTCTTGTCTATTTTCATTAGTTTAGACATTGAGAGAATTTTTTGAGTGATTTATCCTCCTTTTCTCTCGTAAACTCATTCCCATTCCTTGGAAGGATTAGCTTGAGTTGAGTTTACTCCTCTAATCCCTCCTGGGAGTTTATCATTGTAATCGATTGAGTGTATATCTTTCGAATCATTTGCCTACTGTTCTTGCTACTGAATCTACAAGCTTTCAAGTATGTTGTTACAATCATCATCATCTTGTTCCATTCGTCCACCATCCATCCAACCATAAACATCCACGGTAAATTCAATCCATTTCATCATTGTGTTCATCCTTAATTCTTCCATTTAAATCCGCTGCGCCAAATCCGAATCATTTCCATTGTTATTCGAATAAACATCCTCTTGTATGTGTCAACTTAAGAACTAGATCCAACGGTCAAGAGCTCAATACTCTACGGTTCAATTAAAAACGAGCCGGAGCGTATCAAGTGGTAGCGGAGCTCTAGCTGTTCTTGAGTTGTTCGTCTGTTTTCTTTTCCGTTTATGTCCGTTTCTTCGCTCAGAAACTTCTGAATTTTTGTGTCAGTTAACTTCAGCCTGTGTGTAACATTTTTTGTTCTTTAGTCATCTCCAAATTCTGAGTCAATCTTACACTTTTTATTCAAAACAAAACAGTGCGCAGAATCCACAGCGAAACGTTGTTGTCTGAGTTATTGGTATTTTTCAAGAGATTTACAGCCGGAATTTGATTTTCTGTCCTGAATAAAAGTTATAGATCTACCTCTTAGGAGTGTCCCTGTAAAGTTTCGTAATTTTTATCCATCGTTTGCTATTTTTAAGAGTCAACAGCCGAAGGTCTGTCAAGGAACAACTCCATCAGACAGCTTGTTGTTCTTGTTGTTGTTCTTTACAATTCTTGAGTCATTTTCGTCTTCACCATTCTAAAGACGAATCAAGATCAATTTTAATCTTCTTCTCTGTCAATTTTGTGTATTTCAAGGTGTTTGTAGCTGAAGTCTCCTTTGGTTACACAAGTCAAAGTCTTGAGTCACAAAAGTCCTACAATATCTTCATTTTTCTTCTAAAATCTTGTAATTTCAATTGTGTACCTCCCAAGTCTTGAGTCTTCCACCATTCACTCCAGATCATATCCTCTTACAAAGTCTTAGATCTCCCATATCTTCAAACAATTTCGTTTTTTCTCCCAAGACAAGTATTCTCCATAAATTTCTGTCACAAAAGTCTCCCAAAATCATCTCCAAAGTCTTCACATATCTTCTCTTTCTCCTAAAGTCTAAAAACAACAATTTGTGTCATCCAAGTCTTTGGTCTTCCTCAATTTACTCCAGACAATATCTTCTCCCAAGTCCTCAATCTTCCCTTAGAGTCTCACCATACCTTCCTTAAGGTCAAACAAAATCAAGTGGGAAGAACACAAACATCTTCTTCTTCTTTTTTCCCTTTCTTTCCGTACCACCCATCTAGTGTGAAGCATTTAACAATTTCAATCATGTCACTCAGAATCCTTGAGGCCATAGAGAAAAGTATTACCGCAGCGGAACAACTTGATGAAAGACGGCAAGCCATTGCGGACCGACAACATAATGACGTACTTGCCTTACTCATGTTCCTTGTGAAGGGCAAAAATGAACCAACGGAAGCTTCCATGGTTCCTCCCGCTCTTAGCACCATGACCCTTCCAATCCAAATCCAACCAAAACCAATCCAGCCACCTCCACCTTCTCAATCTCTTGAAGCAAATATGCTTGATATTTGTATTGAAAATGAGAGTGAGATGATCATACTAACCCTTGATGAATCCGGTTCCACCCCTCTTCCTTCTACTAATAGCACAAATGACTCGAGTGTAAATATTGAGTTTGAGAGTGTTACTTTGGAAAAAGAAAAGAGTGAGGAAATAACAACGAGGGCTGAAAGTGTGAGAGAAGAAAGTGAGGAAAACATTAAAGAGAATGTTTTGTTTACTAGCGATCCAATGAGTGTGCCTTTATGCAATGAGGATCAGTTAGCTCTCACTAACATTGATAACCCCTTTTCTTCTATTTGTGAGCTAATTGTGCAGGACTCTCCTGTAGCTTTTGTGAAGGATTTGGGTGCGTACAAGGATCCATTCCTAAGCTTCATCCCTAACCGAGACCACGACCTTAAAGTAATGGATTCGAGGACGAATCCTTTCGAAGGGAAAGGTGATGATACGATCACTCCTACCTTTGAAAAGGAAGATCAGAACATAACAGGTTCTTCCCAAGCCTTGGGAAGAGCACATCAGATGATCCCAAATCCATCCGCTTACTGAAAATTGTCACTAGCAAGCTCTTCCCAAGGCCTTGGGAAGAGTACTCCGATGCGCCACCTCTACTAACGCTTTCTTGGTACACAATTGGATTTCGACCAGGCTTAGAAGCCCATCCAAAGGGTCAATACGCTTGCTAAGAAGGAGGAGTTCATTAAGGGCAAAATTGTCCAACATTGCCCATTTGTGTAATAATATAAATAGTTAGTTTCTTGCTTATTTTCATTAGTTTAGACATTTGAGAGAATATTGTGAGTGAGTTTTCCTCCCTTTTCTCTCCTAAACTCTTACCCATTCCTTGGAAGGATTATTGAGTTGAGTTTACTCCTCTTTAAATCCCTCCTGGGAGTTTATCATTGTATTCGATTGAGTGTGTATCTTTCGATCTTGTTACTGAAATAATCAAGCTTTCAAGTGTGTTGCTACAATCATCATCGTGCTAAGTCATTCGTCAATTCCATTCATCCAACCATAAATATTCACGGTAACATCCAATCCTTTCCTTGTGTCCATCATCGTTCTTCCTATCCGCTGCGCATATCCGAGTCTTATATATATTTGTGTCATTCTCCTTCCTCTTGTGTGACAACTCACGGACTAGATCCAAACCATCAAGAGCTCTATACTCTAGGAGTTCATTAAGGGCTAATTGGCACCAAACCTCGTGAATTGTTAATCCACGAAAATGAGCAGTGCACATGATGAATTGTTAAAGAAAAGGAGTGTACTATTAGACGAGTGGCACGCCTTGTTCACCGAGTGGAGCAATGCCGTCTTAGATAGAAGACCAGATGAATTAATAGCCAAGATGCAGGCCAAACACCGAATAGCATTCAATAATTATATTAAGGCCTGTAGTACCCCGGTAAAAACCGCCTTAATTCCTACCACTCCTAGCGCCATAATTCTTCCAACTCAATCCGAACCTATACCAATCCAGCCACCTCCACCTTCTCAATCCCTTGAACCAAATGTGCGAGATTTTTGTGTTGAAGATGAAAGTGAGATAAACATCCCACTCCATGAAGAAACAGTTTCCAACCCCCTTCCTTCTACTAGTAACATAAATGACTCGGATGTAAATGTTGAGTTTGTAAATGTTACTTTGGAAAGTGAAAAGCGTGAGGAAACACCAAAGAGGGCAACAATTTTGAGAGAAGAAAGTGAGAAAAACATTAGAGAGAATGTTTTATTTGCTAACGATCCAATGAGCGTGCCTTTGTGCAATGAGGATCAATTAGCTCATACTAACATTGATAACTCCTTTTCTTCTGTCTGTGAGCTAATTGTGCAGGATTTTCGTATAGGTTTTGTCAAGGATTTCGGAGCCTATGTGGACCCTTTCATGAGCTCAATTCCTAGGCAAGACGACAAGCTTAAGCTTGAGGATTTTGAGCTACTTGTGCAGGATTTTCCTATAGATTTTGTTACAGATTTGGGTGTGTATAAGGATCCATTCCTTAGCTTCTTTCCTGACCAAGACCACGACCTTAAAGTAATGGATTCGAGGACGAATCCTTTCGAAGGGAAAGGTGATGATACGATCACACCTACCTTTGAAAATGAAGAGCACACATTTCCATTCAAGCCGGGCTATGTCCATGAGCCCGAAAGAACCCGAACTCGACCAATTTTGAAGATGCGTTCTAGGCTACTTCTTATCCTTCAAATGGGCTTGGAAGCCCATCAAAATGACAAGGAAATTTCGTCCATCTTAGAAGGAAGGAAGGAAGAGCTCATTAAGGGCAATATGGTTATAAAGGGCTTAATGTGTAATAAGTATAAATATTTATACTCTTGTCTATTTTCATTAGTTTAGACATTGAGAGAATTTGTTGAGTGATTTATCCTCCTTTTCTCTCGTAAACTCATTCCCATTCCTTGGAAGGATTAGCTTGAGTTGAGTTTACTCCTCTCTAATCCCTCCTGGGAGTTTATCATTGTAATCGATTGAGTGTGTATCTTTCGAATCATTTGCCTACTATTCTTGCTACTGAATCTACAAGCTTTCAAGTGTGTTGTTACAATCATCATCATCTTGTTCCATTCGTCCACCATCCATCCAACCATAAACATCCACGGTAAATTCAATCCATTTCATCATTGTGTTCATCCTTAATTCTTCCATTTAAATCCGCTGCGCCAAATCCGAATCATTTCCATTGTTATTCGAATAAACATCCTCTTGTATGTGTCAACTTAAGAACTAGATCCAACGGTCAAGAGCTCAATACTCTACGGTTCAATTAAAAACGAGCCGGAGCGTATCAAGTGGTAGCGGAGCTCTAGCTGTTCTTGAGTTGTTCGTCTGTTTTCTTTTCCGTTTATGTCCGTTTCTTCGCTCAGAAACTTCTGAATGTTTGTGTCAGTTAACTTCAGCCTGTGTGTAACATTTTTTGTTCTTTAGTCATCTCCAAATTCTGAGTCAATCTTACACTTTTTATTCAAAACAAAACAGTGCGCAGAATCCACCGCGAAACGTTGTTGTCTGAGTTATTGGTATTTTTCAAGAGATTTACAGCAGGAATTTGATTTTCTGTCCTGAATAAAAGTTATAGATCTACCTCTTAGGAGTGTCCCTGTAAAGTTTCGTAATTTTTATCCATCGTTTGCTATTTTTAAGAGTCAACAGCCGAAGGTCTGTCAAGGAACAACTCCATCAGACAGCTTGTTGTTCTTGTTGTTGTTCTTTACCATTCTTGAGTCATTTTCGTCTTCACCATTCTAAAGACGAATCAAGATCAATTTTAATCTTCTTCTCTGTCAATTTTGTGTATTTCAAGGTGTTTGTAGCTGAAGTCTCCTTTGGTTACACAAGTCAAAGTCTTGAGTCACAAAAGTCCTACAATATCTTCATTTTTCTTCTAAAATCTTGTAATTTCAATTGTGTACCTCCCAAGTCTTGAGTCTTCCACCATTCACTCCAGATCATATCCTCTTCCAAAGTCTTAGATCTCCCATATCTTCAAACAATTTCGTTTTTTCTCCCAAGACAAGTATTCTCCATAAATTTCTGTCACAAAAGTCTCCCAAAATCATCTCCAAAGTCTTCACATATCTTCTCTTTCTCCTAAAGTCTAAAAACAACAATTTGTGTCATCCAAGTCTTTGGTCTTCCTCAATTTACTCCAGACAATATCTTCTCCCAAGTCCTCAATCTTCCCTTAGAGTCTCACCATACCTTCCTTAAGGTCAAACAAAATCAGTGGGAAGAACACAAACATCTTCTTCTTCTTTTTTCCCTTTCTTTCCGTACCACCCATCTAGTGTGAAGCATTTAACAATTTCAATCATGTCACTCAGAATCCTTGAGGCCATAGAGAAAAGTATTACCGCAGTGGAACAACTTGATGAAAGACGGCAAGCCATTGCGGACCGACAACATAATGACGTACTTGCCTTACTCATGTTCCTTGTGAAGGGCAAAAATGAACCAACGGAAGCTTCCATGGTTCCTCCCGCTCTTAGCACCATGACCCTTCCAATCCAAATCCAACCAAAACCAATCCAGCCACCTCCACCTTCACAATCTCTTGAAGCAAATATGCTTGATATTTGTATTGAAAATGAGAGTGAGATGATCATACTAACCCTTGATGAATTCGGTTCCACCCCTCTTCCTTCTACTAATAGCACAAATGACTCGAGTGTAAATATTGAGTTTGAGAGTGTTACTTTGGAAAAAGAAAAGAGTGAGGAAATAACAACGAGGGCTGAAAGTGTGAGAGAAGAAAGTGAGGAAAACATTAAAGAGAATGTTTTGTTTACTAGCGATCCAATGAGTGTGCCTTTATGCAATGAGGATCAGTTAGCTCTCACTAACATTGATAACCCCTTTTCTTCTATTTGTGAGCTAATTGTGCAGGACTCTCCTGTAGCTTTTGTGAAGGATTTGGGTGCGTACAAGGATCCATTCCTAAGCTTCATCCCTAACCGAGACCACGACCTTAAAGTAATGGATTCGAGGACGAATCCTTTCGAAGGGAAAGGTGATGATACGATCACTCCTACCTTTGAAAAGGAAGATCAGAACATAACAGGTTCTTCCCAAGCCTTGGGAAGAGCACATCAGATGATCCCAAATCCATCCGCTTACTGAAAATTGTCACTAGCAAGCTCTTCCCAAGGCCTTGGGAAGAGTACTCCGATGCGCCACCTCTACTAACGCTTTCTTGGTACACAATTGGATTTCGACCAGGCTTAGAAGCCCATCCAAAGGGTCAATACGCTTGCTAAGAAGGAGGAGTTCATTAAGGGCAAAATTGTCCAACATTGCCCATTTGTGTAATAATATAAATAGTTAGTTTCTTGCTTATTTTCATTAGTTTAGACATTTGAGAGAATATTGTGAGTGAGTTTTCCTCCCTTTTCTCTCCTAAACTCTTACCCATTCCTTGGAAGGATTATTGAGTTGAGTTTACTCCTCTTTAAATCCCTCCTGGGAGTTTATCATTGTATTCGATTGAGTGTGTATCTTTCGATCTTGTTACTGAAATAATCAAGCTTTCAAGTGTGTTGCTACAATCATCATCGTGCTAAGTCATTCGTCAATTCCATTCATCCAACCATAAATATTCACGGTAACATCCAATCCTTTCCTTGTGTCCATCATCGTTCTTCCTATCCGCTGCGCATATCCGAGTCTTATATATATTTGTGTCATTCTCCTTCCTCTTGTGTGACAACTCACGGACTAGATCCAAACCATCAAGAGCTCTATACTCTAGGAGTTCATTAAGGGCTAATTGGCACCAAACCTCGTGAATTGTTAATCCACGAAAATGAGCAGTGCACATGATGAATTGTTAAAGAAAAGGAGTGTACTATTAGACGAGTGGCACGCCTTGTTCACCGAGTGGAGCAATGCCGTCTTAGATAGAAGACCAGATGAATTAATAGCCAAGATGCAGGCCAAACACCGAATAGCATTCAATAATTATATTAAGGCCTGTAGTACCCCGGTAAAAACCGCCTTAATTCCTACCACTCCTAGCGCCATAATTCTTCCAACTCAATCCGAACCTATACCAATCCAGCCACCTCCACCTTCTCAATCCCTTGAACCAAATGTGCGAGATTTTTGTGTTGAAGATGAAAGTGAGATAAACATCCCACTCCATGAAGAAACAGTTTCCAACCCCCTTCCTTCTACTAGTAACATAAATGACTCGGATGTAAATGTTGAGTTTGTAAATGTTACTTTGGAAAGTGAAAAGCGTGAGGAAACACCAAAGAGGGCAACAATTTTGAGAGAAGAAAGTGAGAAAAACATTAGAGAGAATGTTTTATTTGCTAACGATCCAATGAGCGTGCCTTTGTGCAATGAGGATCAATTAGCTCATACTAACATTGATAACTCCTTTTCTTCTGTCTGTGAGCTAATTGTGCAGGATTTTCGTATAGGTTTTGTCAAGGATTTCGGAGCCTATGTGGACCCTTTCATGAGCTCAATTCCTAGGCAAGACGACAAGCTTAAGCTTGAGGATTTTGAGCTACTTGTGCAGGATTTTCCTATAGATTTTGTTACAGATTTGGGTGTGTATAAGGATCCATTCCTTAGCTTCTTTCCTGACCAAGACCACGACCTTAAAGTAATGGATTCGAGGACGAATCCTTTCGAAGGGAAAGGTGATGATACGATCACACCTACCTTTGAAAATGAAGAGCACACATTTCCATTCAAGCCGGGCTATGTCCATGAGCCCGAAAGAACCCGAACTCGACCAATTTTGAAGATGCGTTCTAGGCTACTTCTTATCCTTCAAATGGGCTTGGAAGCCCATCAAAATGACAAGGAAATTTCGTCCATCTTAGAAGGAAGGAAGGAAGAGCTCATTAAGGGCAATATGGTTATAAAGGGCTTAATGTGTAATAAGTATAAATATTTATACTCTTGTCTATTTTCATTAGTTTAGACATTGAGAGAATTTGTTGAGTGATTTATCCTCCTTTTCTCTCGTAAACTCATTCCCATTCCTTGGAAGGATTAGCTTGAGTTGAGTTTACTCCTCTCTAATCCCTCCTGGGAGTTTATCATTGTAATCGATTGAGTGTGTATCTTTCGAATCATTTGCCTACTATTCTTGCTACTGAATCTACAAGCTTTCAAGTGTGTTGTTACAATCATCATCATCTTGTTCCATTCGTCCACCATCCATCCAACCATAAACATCCACGGTAAATTCAATCCATTTCATCATTGTGTTCATCCTTAATTCTTCCATTTAAATCCGCTGCGCCAAATCCGAATCATTTCCATTGTTATTCGAATAAACATCCTCTTGTATGTGTCAACTTAAGAACTAGATCCAACGGTCAAGAGCTCAATACTCTACGGTTCAATTAAAAACGAGCCGGAGCGTATCAAGTGGTAGCGGAGCTCTAGCTGTTCTTGAGTTGTTCGTCTGTTTTCTTTTCCGTTTATGTCCGTTTCTTCGCTCAGAAACTTCTGAATGTTTGTGTCAGTTAACTTCAGCCTGTGTGTAACATTTTTTGTTCTTTAGTCATCTCCAAATTCTGAGTCAATCTTACACTTTTTATTCAAAACAAAACAGTGCGCAGAATCCACCGCGAAACGTTGTTGTCTGAGTTATTGGTATTTTTCAAGAGATTTACAGCAGGAATTTGATTTTCTGTCCTGAATAAAAGTTATAGATCTACCTCTTAGGAGTGTCCCTGTAAAGTTTCGTAATTTTTATCCATCGTTTGCTATTTTTAAGAGTCAACAGCCGAAGGTCTGTCAAGGAACAACTCCATCAGACAGCTTGTTGTTCTTGTTGTTGTTCTTTACCATTCTTGAGTCATTTTCGTCTTCACCATTCTAAAGACGAATCAAGATCAATTTTAATCTTCTTCTCTGTCAATTTTGTGTATTTCAAGGTGTTTGTAGCTGAAGTCTCCTTTGGTTACACAAGTCAAAGTCTTGAGTCACAAAAGTCCTACAATATCTTCATTTTTCTTCTAAAATCTTGTAATTTCAATTGTGTACCTCCCAAGTCTTGAGTCTTCCACCATTCACTCCAGATCATATCCTCTTCCAAAGTCTTAGATCTCCCATATCTTCAAACAATTTCGTTTTTTCTCCCAAGACAAGTATTCTCCATAAATTTCTGTCACAAAAGTCTCCCAAAATCATCTCCAAAGTCTTCACATATCTTCTCTTTCTCCTAAAGTCTAAAAACAACAATTTGTGTCATCCAAGTCTTTGGTCTTCCTCAATTTACTCCAGACAATATCTTCTCCCAAGTCCTCAATCTTCCCTTAGAGTCTCACCATACCTTCCTTAAGGTCAAACAAAATCAGTGGGAAGAACACAAACATCTTCTTCTTCTTTTTTCCCTTTCTTTCCGTACCACCCATCTAGTGTGAAGCATTTAACAATTTCAATCATGTCACTCAGAATCCTTGAGGCCATAGAGAAAAGTATTACCGCAGTGGAACAACTTGATGAAAGACGGCAAGCCATTGCGGACCGACAACATAATGACGTACTTGCCTTACTCATGTTCCTTGTGAAGGGCAAAAATGAACCAACGGAAGCTTCCATGGTTCCTCCCGCTCTTAGCACCATGACCCTTCCAATCCAAATCCAACCAAAACCAATCCAGCCACCTCCACCTTCACAATCTCTTGAAGCAAATATGCTTGATATTTGTATTGAAAATGAGAGTGAGATGATCATACTAACCCTTGATGAATTCGGTTCCACCCCTCTTCCTTCTACTAATAGCACAAATGACTCGAGTGTAAATATTGAGTTTGAGAGTGTTACTTTGGAAAAAGAAAAGAGTGAGGAAATAACAACGAGGGCTGAAAGTGTGAGAGAAGAAAGTGAGGAAAACATTAAAGAGAATGTTTTGTTTACTAGCGATCCAATGAGTGTGCCTTTATGCAATGAGGATCAGTTAGCTCTCACTAACATTGATAACCCCTTTTCTTCTATTTGTGAGCTAATTGTGCAGGACTCTCCTGTAGCTTTTGTGAAGGATTTGGGTGCGTACAAGGATCCATTCCTAAGCTTCATCCCTAACCGAGACCACGACCTTAAAGTAATGGATTCGAGGACGAATCCTTTCGAAGGGAAAGGTGATGATACGATCACTCCTACCTTTGAAAAGGAAGATCAGAACATAACAGGTTCTTCCCAAGCCTTGGGAAGAGCACATCAGATGATCCCAAATCCATCCGCTTACTGAAAATTGTCACTAGCAAGCTCTTCCCAAGGCCTTGGGAAGAGTACTCCGATGCGCCACCTCTACTAACGCTTTCTTGGTACACAATTGGATTTCGACCAGGCTTAGAAGCCCATCCAAAGGGTCAATACGCTTGCTAAGAAGGAGGAGTTCATTAAGGGCAAAATTGTCCAACATTGCCCATTTGTGTAATAATATAAATAGTTAGTTTCTTGCTTATTTTCATTAGTTTAGACATTTGAGAGAATATTGTGAGTGAGTTTTCCTCCCTTTTCTCTCCTAAACTCTTACCCATTCCTTGGAAGGATTATTGAGTTGAGTTTACTCCTCTTTAAATCCCTCCTGGGAGTTTATCATTGTATTCGATTGAGTGTGTATCTTTCGATCTTGTTACTGAAATAATCAAGCTTTCAAGTGTGTTGCTACAATCATCATCGTGCTAAGTCATTCGTCAATTCCATTCATCCAACCATAAATATTCACGGTAACATCCAATCCTTTCCTTGTTTTACCACTTTTTGTTTATATTGCACGTACAATAAAATTTAGATCACTGTCTTCATCATGGTGTGTGGACTTCCTCTTTTATTTGTTGATGATTTTGTTTGTCCAGGTTTTCTCACGACAATATCGTGACATGCTGTGTGGATGGCAGTGCAATTATTTGGATTCCACGATCACGTAGATCACATGTAAGGTCTTATTTTTGTGGCCAGAAGAGTTAGTTCATCGCTTTCTTGTCAATTTGGGCTCTGTTACTTTTTAGGATTCCTTGCATGGTTTAAACAACCTTGTTTTTCAGGGAAAAGCTGGCCGCTGGGTGCGGTCATATCATCTAAAAGTTCCCCCTCCTTCTATGCCTCCTCAACCTCCTTGTGGAGGTCCGCGATAGAGAATTCTTCGAACTCCTCCCCGTGTGACTATGATTGTATGGAGCTTAGATAATCGCTTTGTCCTTGCTGCTACTATAGGTAACTGCTTAATCTATTAGACTGTTTGGATGTATCATATATGTTTAGACCTTCGTTCGTGAGCAAGGGACATATGGATGTATAAACTTATCTTTTCCCTATTTCTTCATAGATACATGCTTAGACAAAATAATTTCCTGCTATGTTGGAGCCTAAAATTGCTGTTAGATAGTTGGCTCTTTTACTGGATTGCTGTTATTGAAATTGGCTTGTAAGTCAGAAGTAGAGAATTTCAATCACACATGGGGTGGCTTTCATTCACTCGCAACATAAAGCTGAAAACTACGTATTTTTATTCATAGTTTTGTAGCTTTGTTCGTCACTGTTAACCAAGAGAAAATTAGCATACTGCGTGTTGGTTTACAAAGTTTCATGTTATGTATTTGTCTTTCTCTCTGATTCACTGATCCAGACCATAAAAAACCCCCCTGTATTGGTGTGTAGAATAATTCAAAGCCACATCCATCCCTAATTGTTGAAGAACCTTAGCTAGAGACTAGGGGTTAGTGTCGTATATTCCATGCAAGGAAATGTGTTGATTAAATTCATTTTGTCACGACGCAGATTGCGGAATATGTGTTTGGAATGCAACAGATGGTAGTTTAGTACATTCCTTGACTGGCCATACTCAATCTGTAAGAGCTTCTTACTTTGTTTCCTTGTTGGATATTAATTAAATAAAAAATAAGATTGGCACCTGGATATCTACTGTTTATATTTAATTGATAGTCCTGATGCCTAATATGATTGATTAGTAGTTCGTGCTTAACTCTTTTTTAGTTGCTGCTGTAATCTTTTCTTCTGTCTGTCTTTCTGGTGTGAAAGCCTTTCCTTTCTTTTCTCATATCTAATGTCTACATTACTATGTGTACGCCCAAGAATTTCAGAAGCATATTTCTGCTCAAGCCTTGAATTTTTTGCTTTATATATTTTAAGAAGGACCAACTATGCATTGTTATGCATGATTTCTTCCTGCTGCAGCTTCTCCTCTCAACCATGACATGTCTTACTTTTCCATTGCATGGGCTGATGTTGTCCACCGACAAGCTCACCTTCTAAATTCCAATCCACTATTTCTGATTTAGCTGAATTTTTCATTCCTGTTAATAGAGGACACTGTTTTTTTTGCCACTGTTCATGCTTTATGTCACCGCCTTTTCATTTGTGTATATGTTAATGTTGGATTAGTTTGAGAGTCTGCTGTTTGTATTATTGGCAGACATATGTTCTAGATGTTCATCCTTTCAACCCGCGAATTGTGATGAGTGCTGGCTATGATGGACAAACTATAGTGTGGGATGTAAGTTTGTACCTCGGCCAGGGCTCGAGCCCGGCATTTCCAGCAGCCGAGCCCCTCGGCCATGACGTGGGCACGGGCCGTGGCCAACGGCCATGGCCGAGAGTGTGCGCAAGAGGTGCTGAGACATGCGCGAGAGTGGCCGAGCCCCCCGGCCATGACTCGAGCCCGGCAAGTTCAGCAGCCGAGCCCCTCGGCCATGACGTCGGCAAGGGCCATGGCTGAGAGTGTGCGCAAGAGCTGCCGAGACATGCGCGAAAAAATAAAAATAAAATATAAGCATAAGTTTCTTAATTTATATATAAGCTGGTTACTTACTACATGACTCGTATTTATTAGTTAGATATTGGTAGTACCTACCGAAGACACGGTAGAGAAGCCCTTTATTTGAGCATAGTTTTTTTTATCCAACAAATGCTCTTTTATTTTTGAAAAAACAAATGTGACACCAAACAGATAACGCATGGTTAATTTTTTGTTTTGTTTAGTTTTTCCCGGGTATAATCCCTTCAGAGCACCGGTGGGTCTCTAAAGAGGGGGAACCAACTCCCTTCAAGTTCCAGTCCATTGAAAGACAGAAGTCAAAATTATAATGATGCAAGTACTTTCTTACTAGCTGTTCTTGGCATATCAACAGACACAACTAAGAACTTGTCATTACACACTACTGAGACAACTTGACAGTGAGTTTTTCAATTAGTTGTTGGTCTTCGTCTGTCTTACCTACCCCCTAAACACCTTCTACAAATCCTAAACTTCCAAGAATGGCAGAGCCATACTTGATACTTCTGTACATCTTTAATACCTACGGAAATGTCATAATTTAAAGTCTGAAGCTTTTCTTTTACCCATCAAACTGTATCTACAGTGGAGAAGTGGCATTATGCACAGCAGAGATCAGTTTCCGCTTAATCGATATGGCCTCGAGCGAAATCACATCCAATCAATCCAGTGCAGATTTTAGACACCACCTGCATTGTATATATACACACATACGCACACATAGCTATTTCTAGACTTGTTTTCTGTCACCAAAAAGTTTTGCAACACCACCTGCATTATCATGACAAAAGAAGTTACTGGTTTGAGCATAAGAAAAAACAAGCAATGGAGTAAACTTTATGTTTAATGTGCCTGAGATGATTCAACAACTCTTTCATGTGACAGTTCTTCAAATGGAGATTATGATCCTCAGCCAGAAAAGTGAAAATTATAGGACTACTTGGTTTCTCAAGTAAGGCAAAATTATGGAAGCACAAGGATTTTGCAAAATACATAAACATTTCCCTCATTGTCTGTAACTAAAGTAAGCGACTACATGATGAAGCTGCAAACTAACTTGAACATTAAGATGCCAAAATTTTAAGCCTAAAATTTATGATGAGACTTGACGTAAGTCAAAGTTTTAGACAACCATGAGTAACGCAAACCAACAAAGTGTACAACAGCACAGAATCTTGGCAACAAGAAAAAAATCCAAATCCATATTTTCACCAATTAGAGGTCATTCTCCAGTAAATGCAGGATCACAACTCACAAGTTTGCTTATTTAAGGTGTTCTGCATGCAGTGCATTTGGGGATGGAGAAGAAAAAGAAAAGCAGGTTGAGGCTAAATAATGTGCTACATGACTACACCACAAAGAAGTTGCATGCTAATGTTCATCAAAGCTTTGAATCTCTCGCAAAGAATCATTAGGCAGTTGCAACTAAGATACTTCTTTCCTAATTTAGACTTTAAAACTGTGGTTAGTTAGTCCTGAAACTATTGACAACCGTATTCTCATTGCCCAATCAATTCACTTTTGTTTTTTATTTTCATTCTTGACTTCTGTTTCACACACTAACCTTAATAGCAGTACTCAAATTTCACTTTGGCATTAAGATCAGTTCTCAAATTTTGCACCAGTCTTAATAGCAATACACATAAATTTTTAGCAATGGTATGTAATCAAAAGATCAAAGATCCTTTTGCAACTGGTTGGTCATGGCCAAAAATCACTAACTATAGTTTTTTTTTTTTGTGAAGGAATTCTAGATTGTTTTTAAGCATCATACGAGTATAATTTATTCTCTGTCTTTAGTCCAATTTATTAGTGGATGCTAGTAGTTAGTTTCTTCTGACAGAATGGTAAAACATAAAACACTATTGGCTTATCAAACCATATAAGAAATGCAGAGTTTTATACATTGTTTCACGCTATGAACTTAAAAAGAAGGAACTTAAAAAAGAAAATATTGTTGATAGGCATGACAAAGAACATATGCACGATTCATGCTACATCATGAAAGGTATAAATGTTAAATTCCATACATGCATATAAAAAAAGGAGGTGTACTTACAGTTCAACTGGTAAAACCATTAGCGTTTTCTTTTACGCTTATGAATCTTCAATTGCTTGATTATATATTGGATTACTTCCTTCAAACTGGCTCTCCTTCCCTCTTTTACGTTCCAAATTTCAGCGACCGGATATCTCCCACTTGGGTTATACCCATTCAGTTCTTGTAATGCACTTGTCACAGCTTCATACACTGCATTGCCATATTCATTTCTCAATCCTTTCAATTTTCCATCATCATCATCTATTATTTCCTGCATGGTCCCAATCAAGTCCATGTTTCAGATCAACTACTGAGATAATGATAGTTTTAGAACCTCTCAAGTTTATCCCTAATGGATAAGGAGATTCCACATGTGTGCGAGTGCATCATCTTTTCTTATAGGAGATCCATAAGTAACTACCTAAATTTTCAATTTGCAAGCAGTGATCTAATCATGCATGAAGATATGATCTAATCGTCACATTAATAAATAGATGATCTAATCATCACATGAATAAATAGATGATCTAATCATTAGATGCAAAAACATACTTTCAACTGGCCATCCACAACTTCTTTCCTGAATGGATACCAATGAGGATCCTTCACATTTTCTTCCCATTGTGAGCATATTTTAGCTGATATGTCCTCCCAATCTCTATTGGGAGCAAAGGTGCAAGACAACAGCAGATGTGAAGTCAACTCTACTTCCTCAATACAACAAGGGCACATAGGATCCACTGCCAGACCTCTCTTCAGTAGGTTTGCTCTAGTCGGAAGAGAACCATTACCCAGCCTCCAAATGAAATTTTTAAACTTTGGAGGGATAGATAACCCCCAAAGATACTTCCACCAGCCTCTAGTCGAGGCCGATGCATCCTGTGCAGTTGTCGACATTAGACTGTGGTACCCGCTTCGGACAGAGTACTTTCCTTTTGTAGTTCCCTCCACACAAGAGTATCTTTCGCCCCAGTCCGACACAGCGGTAGGCTTAAAATTTCTGATACTTCTTGCGGCAGGAAGAGCTGCTCCACTAGGTCAGTTCTCCAACACTGTTGTCCCCGATCAATTAGCTCGGCCACTTTTGCCTCTTCATCCAAACCCGATACGGGCGCTAAGATCATCCCATTTGTAACCGATGGGAGCCACGGGACCTTCCAAATCCGGATCCGCTCCCCATTCCCTACCCGCCAGAAACAACCTTTCTGAAGGACCTCTCTCCTTGCCAGAATGCTCCGCCAAACATAACTAGGGCGTGCTCCCACCCCTGCCTCTAGGAAGTCAGAGTTGGGGTAATACTTAGCCTTCCAGATTTGAGAGAGCAAAGCGGTCGGGTATTTATGCAAACGCCAACCTTGCTTAGCAAGCAGGGCTAGGTTAAATTCCCGAACTCTCCTGAAGCCCAAGCCTCCCACCTCCCTTGATCTGCATAATTTATCCCAAGAAACCCAGTGCATCTTACGTTCCTCCGCATTCCCCCCCCCCCCCCACCAGAATCTTCTAGTAGCCTTTTCTAGTTCTTCACAGATGGAGATCGGTATTTCAAAACAACTCATCAAATACGTTGGGATGGATTGGATGACTGATTTAATGAGTACTTCCCTTCCTGCCTGAGATAGTTTCTTCTCTTTCCACCCCCCCAGCCTCTTACACACCCTATCTCGGATCGACGTGAACATTCCCTTCTTCGCCCGACCAAATGAGACAGGAAGCCCTAAATACTTATCATGAGAATCTGCCCCCACCATACCTAGTTTTTCTGTAACGCGCGTTCTTTCATCATGGCCTACATTCTTGCTGAAGCAGACCTCCGATTTGTCTAGGTTGACCTTTTGCCCGGATGATTCCTCGTATTCTTTCAGAATCGCACTAATGACCCCTGCCTCCTCCTCATTTGCCTTCGCAAAAATGAGACTATCATCTGCGTAGAACAAGTGGCTGACCTCTGGGCTACCTCGACAAATCTTATAGCCGTGTATCGTTTTAGCTATAGAAACAGCTTGGATCATTGCCGAAAGACCCTCAGCACATAGCAGAAACAAATACGGGGACAGTAGGTCCCCCTGCCGAAGGCCTCTTTCTGGATAGAATGTTGGGCCGGGGGATCCATTCAGGAGGATGGAATATGAGACTGATGTAACACATCCCATGACCAAGGATGTCCATCGGGATGAGAATCCCCAACGGGTCATGATCGCTTCCAAAAAATTCCATTCAACTCGATCGTATGCCTTACTCATATCCAGCTTGACGCTCATCCACCCTGGCCCAGATCTTTTAGTATTCATCCCATGAAAAATCTCCTGGGCAATCAGAGCGTTATCTGTAATGAGTCTGCCAGGGACAAAAGCACTCTGATTTTCTGCCACTACACTTGGTAGTATCTTCTTCAGTCTATTTGCCAACACTTTTGTAATCAACTTGAAGACAACGTTACATAGGCTGATAGGGCGGAACTGGGAGCATTTGGAAGGGTTGGCTACTTTGGGGATAAGGGTGATGAAGGTGTGGTTGAGGTAGCTAGGATCCTCCTCATCATTTAAAATTCCAAGAACCGCTTTGCAAACAGGGATTTCTAGAAAAGACCAAATTTTTTGGAAAAAGAGCGGAGGCATACCATCCGGCCCAGGGGTCTTTGTGGGATGCATCTGTTTTAAAGCTTTAAAAACCTCATCTTTTGTGAAAACCTGATCAAGACAAGAATTCATAGATTGGGAAACACGAGGGGTTATAATTTGTAAAAGAGATGAAGAAATGTCACTCCCTCCGGAAGAGAATAAAGCCTTATAGTACTCTAGGAAAGTCCCTTCAACTTCCTCCCGAGTCTCCCTCCAACTACCCGATTCATCCTGAATTCTGTCAATGGTATTCTTTTTTTTTCTTTGGGATGCTCGTGTATGGAAGAATTTTGTGTTTCTGTCTCCCTCTTCGAGCCAGAGAACTCGAGATCGTTGCTTCCACATAACCTCCTCTCTATGAATTAACTCCTTAACCTCTTTACCAACCTGGTCAATTTCATCTAGGATGGGATCCGAAACTGGCTGGTTCTGCAACCATCGTAGTTTATCTCTCTTGTCAACGATGGATCTATGAACATTCCTAAAGACCTCCCTACTCCACCTCAGGAGCTTCGACCCACAGAGCTCTATACGCCGATCTAGTGAATCTGATGAACCCTGAACCTCTACCCCACTCCACATCTCTTTAACGAGATCAAAACACGATTCCTCTCTTAGCCACGCTGCCTCAAAACGAAACACTTTACCCTTTGTAGCCCTGGCGGCTTCAGGTTTCAACTTAATCAGAATAGGGCAGTGGTCTGAACCGAATCGGGGGAGATGTTTGACTTCAGCTTCAGGGAAACAAGACTTCCATTGCTCATTCGCCAAACCCCTATCTAGTCTTTCCATTATTGTCCTGTTACCTCGTTGGTTGTTACACCATGTGAACTTGGGTCCCAGGAATCCAAGGTCTGTAAGATCACAGTCATCTATTGCGCATCGAAAAGCATCCATCTCGTTAAATTTTTTAATCATACCGCTTAATTTTTCATGGCCCCACAACACCTCATTAAAGTCCCCAACACAGAGCCACGGAAGGGTACTCTTGTCTTTTATTGATCGAAGCATATCCCAGGTTCTGTGTTTATCTGCAGCAGACGGCCATCCATAAATACCGATAAATCGTCAAGGAGGGTCATTCGATAGGCCGCGCAAAAGTTCGATGTCAATGCAGTGGTTGTCGCAATGTAACACATTCACAGAAATTTCCTTTCTACACATAACAGCTAAGCCACCCCTCCTAGTATCCCCTTCACAGTCAGCAGCAAGCACAAAGGGAAATGACCATTTATTGTTTAAAATTTGAAATTCACTTGTGTACAATTTTGTTTCTGATAGAAAAATTAACGTAGGGAACTCTAAGCCTAGCAACTTTGATAAGTTTGCCCCTGTCTGAGGGTTCCCAAGCCCCCGACAGTTCCAAAATAGGAGATTCATAGCTCTGGGCGGGGCTGCTCAGCAACCGCCGCCGGACCAGTATCATCATCTACATCCCAATGCACAACTCTTTTCTTCTTGTGCAAAGAGGACGCAGAAACACCACTAGCGCCATTTTCTAGGACCTTCCCTGAACAGACCATCCTGGGAAAGCGATCAACCCTGAGTGTGTGTCGTGTCCCAATGGTGTCCACATATTGCTTAGGACCTTCTATTAATTGAGTAAGGTTTAAAAAGATCCTAGTCTCAGTTATTGCTAGAAATACAGGAGAGAAAGGGTGTGGGTCTTCCTCTGGGTCCCCTTCTGGGTCCCCTTCCTCTACTCCCTTCAAAACAACTTCAGATTGGGTCTTGTGGGGCAAAACACCACCCAAGCCCGCTGCCAAGCCAGCCAAATAGGCCTGATTGGGCCAAGAGGAATGCCGCAGCCCATAAGCCTTGGGCGGCCCAGACCAAGCGGCCCAAGCGCCATCCCTCCACGCTGTGGGCTCAGGTGCTCGTGGCCCAAAACCAGCGTGCCCAGCCTGCGCCTTCTCGCCCACAGCCCGCCTCCCTTTCACTTGGGCCCGTTTTATTAAGTTCGGCCCACAACCCGCTCCCGCCTTATCCAGCCACCTCCCAAGCCGTGACTCCTCCCCTGCCGGCCCACCTGTACAACTTAGCCCAGCTGTCCCCAACACGTCATTTTGGTCCCGCCCAGCCCTCCTTTCTCCTCCCTCCACATGGGATCCTGACCCACAAGCACTCACTTTAAATCCCCCACCACCCTGCACCTCATTTCCTCCCCTTTTGTCAACTTGTAGCCCACACATCCAATTATTTCCCGCAATCAACAGCCGTATTCCACAAAACGTGAAATTAATGATCCATTGGATTAATATTTTTTCATGATTAATTATTTCATGCTCACCCTCAAATTCAAGACTGGGCAGGTGTATCTCTGTGGCTTGCATCTCGCCACTGATCCCCATTCACACTCACCTCTTTATTTATTTATTTCATGCTTTTTATACAAATACTCTCATATGCATAAATATATAGATTTGTTAGAATTTAATATATCCCATTCTTTAATATCGTGGGTGCCCACTTTCTTATCGATGTGTTTTGTTTTTTAGAAACTAATTTTATTCGAATCGTGACTGAAAAATGAATAATTTTTTTTAATACAGTTAGCAAGAATTGGAGACTTAAAATGGTGTTTGATGATCCTATTTAATAGCAACTTTTTTTTGGCCAATTGCCAAATTGAATATTGTTTTTATAAAAAAAAACATCTTTCTTTCATTTTTCATTAATTAAAAATTGAAATTAGCACAGCAAATTAAAATTTTAGCATTTTTTTTCCTCGTACGATATTCTTTAAAAGATTGAGGGGAATACCGAATTCAATTTTGGATTTAGATATGGATGTGGTTCTCTCCTCATAAATAGAAATAGTACTCTACTACTAATTCTTAATTTTTTGGATGTAGTTCAAAAACAAAATAAGTGAAAACTGAAAGTACACCCACTACTAGTTCATTAAGAATTAGTAGTAGGTGTACTATTTCTATTTATGAGGAGAGAACCACATCCATATCTAAATCCAAAATTGAATTCGGTATTCCCCTCAATCTTTTAAAGAATATCGTACGAGGAAAAAAAACTTCTAAATCAACAAAGACTCAAAACAGAAAATTTTGATGACACTTTTTGATTTTGTGACTCTTTTTTGACTCGACAAAAAAAAAAAAAAAGATAGACGGGATTTTCTTACCAAACCTAGAACTCCCTTGAGCTCCGCTACCAACTGATACGATCCTAGCTAAGCCAAGATGCGCATAAGTGACGATCTAGTTCTCTTGTAGGTTTGATGCGCGGAATCGATCGAAAATCCACTTTTTGTTCTCCACGAAAGTTCTTGGCTGTCTTGAAAGGAATCCACCCTTTGAGTTGATGGTTGTTGGCAAGAGTCCACTTGCCTAAGTACGCCCTAGTCGCACCCTAAAGAGAATTCACCCTTTAGCCAAAGATTGAATCCACAATCTTCACAACGATCGAATCCACGAATCGCCAACACGCTTGCTCACGCTCCTTTCACACTTGACTCCACAAATGCCACGCTTTGCTTACGCCACACTAGTTCACTAGCCCTAACCGAGTCCACGGCTAAGTTAGCACACACATAAGAACAGCTTGCTCTGGAGAGTAATTAGATGGAACTTTCGAAGTGATGGTTTGGGTGAAAACTACTCTGATTTTATTCATAAGAAGCGTTGCCTTTAAATAGGCGAAATACAATACTAATCTTACTAGAAATAGAACTACTAATAATAGATAGTTACCTAAATAATTAATTCCTAAATAAAATAAACTCCTAATTACGCCGAAGCTCTACATAGTAATTAAAGCACATAAAAATAGGAAATATTAATTCGTGCTCTCTTTTGCCAAACCCTAGCCGTATCACTCTCCCTCTTCCTCTTCTTCAAGAGAAGATAATGAATCATCGGACAAACAATCTTCCTCTTCCTCTTCCTCAAGAGAAGATAATGAATGATTGGACAAACAACAACCCTGAAAGAACAGCAGAGTGTAAAACTTAATTAGTTGAAAATATAATGACTATTCAGATCAGAACAGAAATTATCATAAACTAAAGACAACAACGCAAGAAATATAATGACTATTCATTCAGATCAACAAGAACCAAAATGCCATACCATCAATTGCTCCTCTACCACCGCCAGCATCTTTGCTTTAAACTTCTCCACATCCACTTGCAACTTCTCCCATGCCTTTTCCGTCTTTGCCCTCTTCTCACCACCCAATAATTCGCGCCTCTGCTTTAACAAACAAAACTCCTTATCAATATAGAAACTCAATTGTGCCAAGGGTAAATCTTCTTCATCCTCTGACTTCTCCCCAACAGATCCACCCACACCACCATTTTCAGCCTCACTGGACTTTCTCTTCTTAGATGTTGTCGCTTGTGTTGGAGGAGGAGCTACAGACTGGGGTTGTTGTTCTTCCTCCTCGGAACCAGATACGGGTTGGGATTGGGGTTTTGCGGCAGGGGGAGGAGATGGTGCTTGTGTTTGTTCCTCCTCCCCGCTAACTTCGGAAGAAGCAGGTGCGGTAGGGGGAGGAGATGGTGCTTGTGTTTGTTCCTCCTCCCCGCTAACTTGACCTCCAGCAGGCTACCAAAACCAATCAAACAAGTGAGGCTTTGCGATACACGATGAATGAAACAGAGAAACAGCAGGCAGCCCATGATTAGAGTAAGAAATAAAAAAGAGCTAGTAAATTCCACTGCTAAAACTATTGCAGCATTGTCCAGTAACTGGTACTGCAACTACAACTTACGAAAAAAACTTATTATTAGTGATGCAATTTCATCTTTCAACAATTTATGTCAAGGAAACAAAGTATAAGGAAGCAGAGAGAAGCATGAACACATAGCATTTGCTATTTACAGCACATCACCTATCAATATGATTAGGCACCATGCATGTATGCTAAACATATAGATACTCTACAAGTAGTATATGCCTACTTAAAGGAGAAAGAGCAATAGAATAGGGCTTTTTGGGGGAGACACTTTCGTCATCCGCGAACGAAATATGACTGATTCCAGCAACCGCTTGCTAGCAATTTCCAAACATTGAAATACAAAAAATCACTTAACAAATCGCATTCATACCATGATGCCAAATTGGATAAAATCTGAGATACACTGATCTATATGCTCCTTTGACATTTAAACATACTATATGAAATCGATACCTGGTACATGCGTATTCCTGTTTTGCTGTTTGGAGTAGGATTGGCATTGCTAGGGTCAGATTCTTCATTTTCTCCATTGCCAGTGAAAATCCCACTCCCAGAACAAAGTTTCCTGTAAAACAGAACAAAAAAGATTTTAACAAATTCAAAACTCTTAAAATTGATTGAAATACTGGATCTTACATCACCTACAAATCTCAAAAAGGTGCAAAATGATCCATGAACAAGAATTACAAAGTTGGAATTAGCATTCCGAAATTAATAGAGAAGCACCATGTTTCTCATCCCGAACCCAGATCAGCCAGAACTGAAAGATGGATTCTAATTTACAAAAAACTATCGGAAATACTTTTTAGGTTGAAAGGAAAGAGGTTGAAGCAGGTTGAAAGGAGTAAGTGTGGGGGGCATTTTTGTAAATTCCAGCACCCACCCAATTTTAAAACTTCAAAAAAACAAATTAAGAAAACAAAATGAGCAGAGCAGGAGAAGTAGAAGAAGAAGAAGAGGTGAGAGGGCATCAGATCTTACCTTTTGTTTAAGCTCTCGATAATGAGCAGAGCAGGAGAAGTAGAAGAAGAAGAAGAAGAGGTGAGAGAGCAGCAGATCTTACCTTTTGTTTAAGCTCTCGATAATGAGCAGAGCAGGAGAAGTAGAAGAAGAAGAAGAAGGGGTGAGAGAGCAGCAGATCTTACCTTTTGTTTAAGCTCTCGAACTCTTCATTAGTGACTTGACCACCAAACTTGAAAAGAAACAAGAGTGAGCTGTTTGATTAAACAGAAAAAAAATAGAAAGTGGAAAATAAGAGTATAAGAAGAAATGAGGTAGCTACCTGGTGAGAGCGAGAAGCAGTGGTCGGAGGAGAGGAAGGAGCAGGGGTATTCTCGGGCCAGGCGAGCAGATCTGCGGTGTTGGTATGCTGTTTCCTCACCGGAGTATTCCTCTCCATTATCTAATCGTCTTCAACAAAAGAAATGCAAACTGTTTTTTTCCTTTGCTCTGTTTGTTTTCTCGCTTTGGTATGATTTACAGGAAAAGGATAATGACCCTTTATAAAATTAGAGATTCATTTAATTTAAAGAGTAAAATTATAATTTACATTTTGATCTATACTATTTGATTTAAATTTCGCTGATTTAAGAGTAAAATAACGTGTAGTAATCCATTTTGAATTAGAACAAAATGGCCATTTTCTAGAATATTATCATGAAGAGGATTAGAAAGTAAATTTTACAGTTAATATGGTATTGTAAAAACTAATATATTATTATTTTTATTAATGTCGAAACTCATATTCATACATGAGTATGAATTTCAAAAGTTGTAAAAATTTAGTTTCTAATTTTTTGGAAATTATTGTAAAAACTTCAAGATGCTAAACTATACTCTTAAACTAACTGAAATGATATCCGAATTCACTTATCAAAAATGGAAATTATGGTAATAGTTAATTACCTTAAGATGAGATGTATTAGAAAATGGGAGCATGAATCCCAACAGAAAGTCAATTATTTGTAGAATATTTTTGATAAGTGAATTCGTTATCACTAACTATTCCCTTTGAATCCCAATCTTTTTTATTGGGATTCATTCTTCCATTTTCTAATACATCTCATCTGAAGGTATTAGTCAAGAAAAATTTCATAGATTTTGATGAATATCTAGGGTAGATTCAAAGGGAATTTACCTTTTTTTTTTATAAATCAACCTATTTTTATATCTAAATCTTGATTTAGAAATTTCAATTGATAAAAATACCACCTTTTTTTTTTGAAGGGAATTGATAAAAATACCTTAAGATGCGTTAACGTAATTCAAAGAAACAAAAATAATTTGAAATTCTATAATTCACAATTTTATAAAAAAAGGTATATTCCATAAATTTGAAGTAGAATTCAAGGTCAATTTTATAAAATACTCCCTCCGTCCCTCAATGATTGTCGTTTTAGCTTTTGCTTTTACTGTTTCGACACGTATCTTAAAACGGCCGGCAGACGACCTATTTGAGACAATTTTGCCCCTAATTTTTTCTGGGAAGTACGTTAAGGATTAACGTACGTTCAAAAAAAAAATCGGATTTTTTTGGGGTCAAATAGTGCCTCATCCGGCCTCCTCGATATGCGTTCCCTACTGAATATTGGGATGCGAGGAAGACATTTATTGAAGGACAGAGGGAGTAGTTTTTTTTACTCCAAGCTCAATTTCAACCATTATAGACATTCACAATGAGAAATTGGTCCCTAATTTCAAAATAAATTAAAATTTAAGCTTGTAAGTGTAAAAAAGTTTGTCAGACTTGTTCCACATTTAGAGTACCTCCAAAATTTAAGTATTATTTATAAAATTTTATTATAATTAACATGATAAAATGGGAAAAAATGGCCATAGAGTAAAATATGAGTTTTATAATACCTAATATATTGTCTACGACCATGTAATTTCTATGGCCATTTTAAAATTAATGGAAATTCAGAAAAATCATTTTCTATCTTAAATGACTAATATTTAAGATGGACTAAATAATTTATATTATTTAGAAAATTTAAAATTGATATTAACTGTTAATTATGGAAATTTTAACATGACCATAAATTTCAAAAATGATACAAAGGTAGGAATAAACAATTGAGAAAGAGTTTATGGGTATACCAATTAAGATTGTTAAAAATATGATAAATCATCATATTTAAAAAAAATTATCGAGTAATCAAAAGTTCAGAGGAACTGTGTGTTAGGGTGACTTTCCCGTGAAGACCTTTCGATCGAACAGAACAACTGAGTTCTTACAGTTGCATATCCTAATAAAAGCAATCAATTTGAAATAACAAAAAGACCAATAGAGACTTAAACTAATGTAGATCAACATGTAGTTGAAAAGCCTCAAATGAAAAAGCCAGACTACCTAATAAAGAATAGAGACTACTTCAATAAAATAATCAGATGAACTGTGTGTTTGGATGACTTTCCAGTGAAGACCTTTCGATCGAACAGAACAAACTGAGTCCTTACAGTTGCATGTCCTAATGCTTTGGGAAGCAGCAAACAATAAAATAACAAGGTGGAAAACATGAATTCATAACAAAAGCAATTTGTGAGAAAATGAAGAACTGTGCAACTGTTAAAAATCTGTACAGTCTACAGTGGCAAAATAAGTCGCCACAAGGAGAGGTGCGAATGGCATGGGAAAAGGGAGTCCATGCATGGATGTTTTAGGTACTTAGTTTGGCTTTTATGGTGCTCCAGAGTATTTCAGTTTATGCTCCTACCTTGTGCATTTGAGGGAATGCCTAGATTTCGAAAGAAAGGTGCTAGAATTCAATGGAAGAAAATGACCAGATACCAGATGCGAGTATAGAATTGACAAATGAACACAAGAAATATTCCACAGATCACACAGATGTTTGCAGGAATCACACCTACGATTTTACTGGGTCATGCGATCATAGTGCTTTCCAAGTAAAGAAGAGGATGGAGAACGTGTATTAGAGTGTAGAGGAGATAAATAGCATTCTTACCAACAAATCGAATTTAGCCATTGCAAGATGACAAGAAGCAACTAGTTGTTTCAACCTTAAACTTTCTGCTCTCTTCAAGGCACCTCTCAAGAGAACAAATAATTGTTGTTCAACAGAAAATGAAGTATTCATGCAGGTTATAGATGAGCAGGACGTTCCAAGCAATGCAGCAGTATTTGAGATGCCAATTTCAGACAACAAGTTGCAAATAGCTGCCAGAGTGTATGCAAGACAACTTTCATCGCTTTCCTGGACAAGTGCAACTGAATCAGGCACCATTGCATAAATAACAAAGCAAGAAGAAAATAGCTGATAAAGTGCCCTCTTGCAGATTAACTTTCTTGTAAATAATTGACAACAACAAAGGCAATAAAACTGTGTAGTCAGACCACAGAACAAAAAGAATGAAACAACTTCACATCTCCATACAAATTTTGGAATGTCTAAAAAAATTCAACATTGGTTAGCAAAACGTGACATGTAATTGAAGCACAAGAATGACAACCAATTCATCAAAATGCAGAAGAACAGATTCTATGAGGGCATGCACATGCAAGAACAGAAGAAATAATGATCGGTATTACCTCTTGAGAAACAAGAACTGCTTCAGTTAAAACCTGAACATTAACAATCAAAAGAATTACTCAAAAAAATCCAAATTAAAACCATTCATAAGCCAAACAGCAAATACCAACTTTCCTGAATAACATGGGAATTTAACAGTTTCAACCCAGCATTATCGCAGATACACATAACACATAACACCTCACTGTTGTTTAGCTGGCACTGAGATTGTGGATAAGCCTTAAGCCTATTTGAGTATTTCTGCATATCTTGGCTTTATGACTTATAAAATAACTTGCAAATAGCATCACGTGTTTGAAAAACATTTGGAGATTCTAACTAAAAAACGAACTAGCTTCGTCAACGCCCTTGACTGTTTGAAGAACACAAAAGAATAAGGATGCTTAATGTGCAGTTTTGTTAAATTAGTCAGGCTCATATAACCCAAGCATGACCAAAATGAAGTTCCGAACCAGGAGACTCTTAAGCTTCGAAGGTCGAACCCCAGAGAAAGAGGGTGGCCCTCATGAGAATCTTGATGAGCTGCTAGAGAGGGCAGACATTAGAGAACTGAGTGGGGGAGAGTGTTAAGGTCTAAGCTCGTCCAGGGCATGTTCACGCCCATGGCCGCTTAACCTTAACGAGAGCTTATAGATAATCTTTGTATTCGGGTTAGGGGAGTGAGTAATCAGTCCCTTTATGCTTTGGGCTCGGTTATTCATTGGAAGGCGTTTGAGTCGGCCTTTGTGCGGGCGGCCCCCTTGTCTGCGACCTTTTGGCCCTTGTCTGTAATCGTATGCTTATTCTATGAAGTGATGTCTTTCATGATTGTATGCCCTATGGTCTATGTGCTTGCCTTATGTTATTGCTATGATAACCTATAATGGCCTTATTACGACCCTGTTGATACCCGAATTTTGACGCCATTTTTATTTAATTTTAGCATTTCTGTTATTCAGCTAATTTACAGTCATTTTCAGTTGATTTAATGTCGCTAGCATTTTTAGGTGTTTCGTTGCATTTTTGCATCATCGTCAGCATCGTCAGCCTTCGAAATCGCATTTTTAATTTTTCGGCATGTATTTTCATTATTATTATCATTAATATTTTTAGCCTTAAAAATCACATTTTTAATTATCCGGCAGTCGTTTGCTAATTGTTTCTTCGTTTTAAGTCATCACATGAATTTTAGGATTTTTTATATTGTAGCACATTTTTTAGTATTTTTATTATTTTATTATTATTTTTATTCGAGCTTTTATTAGACCCGAGTAAGTCCACTCGGACCATAGCTTGACTTTAAAATGTTTTCCATCAACTAGTTGCTAGATTTTTTTCTGGTCGCAACGGTCTACAGCGATTCGTGTGATTTTCGGTGTAACGTTATTATTTTTCCGTTCAAACGTTTCACATTTTTTAACGCGAAAATAAACACGTTAAACGAAAAATTCTCGTCATTCGCTGTAGACGGTTAAACCCGTCATATTTTTCTCTACGCGACGGTACCTTCGGCTCAAAAAGTCAGAACGTTTGGTCGCGGGAACCGACTCGAGGCCATTTAAATCTGATAAAATGCCATTTCATCATGGCCATTGATCTGGTCAACCAAGGAAAGTCAACCAGATCATTGGCCCTTGATTTAATGTGCATAATGCACATGCACAGTGTCAAGGGAGTGCAGCGAAGCAGCCCACGCCCGAGCCACCTGCTCCCGTAGCTCCTGTCCCTCCGCCATCATCACCGCTAGCGCCCTAGCTCCGCCACCTCACGCAGCCGTAGACCCGACGTCATCACAGCGACGTCATCACGGCCTCCACGCGCAGCACCCGCACCTCCTCCTCATGCGATCTTCGGCTATAAATAGCCCCCTCCTCCAACGCATTCGGGGCACCAAATTGGCAAGCTTTCTCTCTCTAGCCTTTTTTTGGTTTTTAAGCCAAAGTTTTGTTTAAATTCGTTTGCCTCTTGTTTGAGCAATTTAATTGCTTTCTTTTAAGTCATTAATTCACACACATAACAGATTAAATACACGCTTTCACTTTTAAAAATCGTCGGTTAGTTTGGGCGAATTAATTAGTTTTCGATAATTAACAATTTTGTCGTTTTTTCGAAATTAAATTTTGTACGAGTCAAACTAAAAATCGGGGTTGGTATGGTCGGGAAGTCGTCGAAGAGAAGAACATTTTGGTACGAACGATTTTCAAATTGGACACTTGTGGCCGGAGTTGTGCCGCCGGCAGTACGCCGGCGACCAAGAAAGGTGACGAATGAACAGTGCCAGGCCAACGGCACTGTTCACGCGGGATTGGGCTTGGCCCATTCCCTTTTAAATTCTCATGGGCCAGGCACTATTCCTGGCCCATTTATCACTTCTTTTCATTCTTCAATTGGGCCCAGCCCATTTTCAATTGTTTTCAAAACTTCGGATCACTTTTTTTCGTAAAATACTCGTATGCTTCGTATGATTATTTGTCATACTAACACTTTTAATTTTCTGTAATATCAACTGTTTATTTTCTGTAAATATCAACTGTTTAATTATTCGCACTTTAAATTTCAGCAATTTACTTTCAGCAATTTAAATTCAATACCGCCTACATGGTCGGTCGCAATATCAACTGTTTATTTTCTGCAATATTCAACTGCTTTAATTTTTTGCACACTGCTGGAAATCCTTCCGCAACTTATCAACTGTTTAATTTTCCGCACTTTAATTTTCCGCAATTTACTTTCAGCAATTTAAATTCAATACCGCCTACATGGTCGGTCGCACTTATCAACTGTTTACTTTTCCGCACTTTAAATTTCCGCACTTTACTTTTCCGCACTTTAAATTTCAGTAATTTAAATTCAATACCGCCTACATGGTCGGTCGCACTTATCAACTGTTTAATTTTCCGCACTTTAATTTTCCGCAATTTACTTTCAGCAATTTAAATTCAATACCGCCTACATGGTCGGTCGCACTTATCAACTGTTTACTTTTCCGCACTTTAAATTTCCGCACTTTAAATTTCAGTAATTTAAATTCAATACCGCCTACATGGTCGGTCGCACTTATCAACTGTTTACTTTTCCGCACTTTATTTTTCCGCACTTTAAATTTCAGCAATTTACTTTCAGCAATTTAAATTCAATACCGCCTACATGGTCGGTCGCATTTTAATTCTCGTAAATATTCAACTGCTTTAATTTTTTTTGCAAACTGCTGGAAATTCTTCCGCAATCTATCAACTGTTTATTTTCTGCAAATATCAACTGTTTATTTTCTGCAAATATCCAACTGCTCATTCTCTACATTATCAACCTGTTTTATTTTCTGCCAATCACCAAACTTTTTATTCCCTGTAAATCGCCCCTGGCATTTAATTTTTCTGCACTTATCAAAACAGCATTTAAATTCTCGTATGCGTAAAATCAATCATTTTTCGCATGCAATCAACCTAGCACTTAAATTCTCGTATGCGTAAAATCCATCATTTTTCGCATGCAATCAACCCAGCATTTAAATTCTCGTATGCGTAAAATCCATCATTTTTCGCATGCAATCAACACAGCCTTTAAATTCTCGTGTGCTTAAAATCAATCATTTTTCGCACGCAATCAACTCAGTATCTCATTTTCGTATGCGTAAAATTCATCATTTCTCGCATGCAATCAATTGTCGCCATTTATTTTCATGCACTCATCAAGCTCAGCATTTAATTCTCGTATGCGTACAATCCATCATTTTACGTGTACAATCAATTGTCATTTAAATTTTTCATTGCTCAGTTATTTCTCAAGCTATCACTAACACTCTCGTTTTGTAGGTTAATTTCAAGCTTCGCTCGAAAGTACGCCTCACAAGTCCTTTTTATTTATTCGATGCTTTTCGCAAATATCAACTGCATGCATGATATATAGAACTGCTAGAATTAAAATCAACCCACATGAACAACGTGTTTAAAGAGTTGCTTAAAATGCCATGTTCATATGATTTTAAATTCTCGCTTGTATTGACTGCATGTACATGGGGACTTTCGATCCCACTTCAGTTTTTCACTTTAAAATCAATCATTTAAATTGGTACTCTGTTAGCCATCCATGTTAGGATCACGTAGTAATTAAGTTAATCATGCATGGCCCGATGATGAAATAAGAGGGCGCTCATTCAGTCTTACGGAAAATTCAGTCCCATCACGATCATAAAAAAGACTAAAGTGACGATTCCTCTGAGGGCCCCCTTTTTCAAAACGCATTTTATAAAACACCTTTTTAAACACCTCTCTCATCAACCGGTAACCGTTTTCGGATGTGACTCGGGTGCCTAACACCTTCCCGAGACCATAATACGACCCCGAACCTTTGTTTGGGGTCCGGACCCCTTTTTTGTGCCTTTAGTTTTTTTACTTATTATATTTCCTATGCCATGACGATTAGGGTTCCCTAAGCCTAGCAACCAAATTAGGGTGGCGACTTCATTGCATGCTGCTAGGCGTCCCTTTTACGCCGAGCATCTGAAGGTCTCAAATTTCGTTGCACACTCGCGAATTTTTTAAATTTCCGAGGCGCGACAGTTTGGCGACTTCACTGGGGAGCTTAGGGTCGGAGCCGGTTTTTATCTTTTTAGAGAGGTGTTTTATTTGTTTATTTATTTGCTTTGATCAATTGCTGGTCTGTTTATTTATTTACTTTATCAATTGTCATATGCATTTCATAGCGCCCTACACCCAGGGGACAATTACCAAAATAGGAGGGTAGTAGTGACGCCCTAGGACACATGTCCTGGGTAGTGTTCACCAATCCCAACTCGGATGAACCCCTAAAGCCAGTCGAAAGGTTATACGATTTCGCAAGGAATCGGGCGACTGGACGACACTTTACGGACCTTTTCATGGTATCATCCGGGAACCATTCAAGCTAGTTAGAGGTGTCAGAATTAGAGCCCCAGCACAGGCATCATGATTATACCTGTTTGTCGTGGCATATTGACGTGATTTTTCTGTTATACGAACTGTAAATTTTCTGACACGTGCAAGTTACTTTGCATTTAAAATTTTATTTTTTGTCCCACAGGACCCGTTTTGCTCATTCAATATGTCGGCACCTACACTACTTTCACTTGATATTTTCGGGGAACAAAGTTTCAACGATCAGACACTACAAAGCCGAATTGCCGCCTTAGAGGCTGAGTTAGAGATAAAGAAAGGGGAGTTGGCTTCGATGGAGTACCTTTGGCAATAGGACTCTAACGTCCAGGAATGACACCTTCAGGGAAAGGCTCGGATATCGGCAAATCTTTTCTTTTTAGCTAGGACCCCTGATTCCACCTATCTTAGCCATTTTTGATAAATTTAGCAAGTTTACCATACTTTTGTAAACACTTTTAATAAAGTCGTACTCTTTCGGATATTTATTAAAATCGCCTCATTTTTTCCATATCAATTATCCATCCAAACGCAACTCAAAAGACTATCGCAAAAAGAAAGAGAAAATCCCTCCGGGATAAACACAGTCGTTTCACCCAAAGAACCAAAAAATCAGACCAAACACTCAAAAAAAAAAAAAAAAACAGCCAAATATTGCCCACTCGTGGCTTTGTCCTCTTAGCTTATCACAACCTCCAAGTTCATGGCATTGATTGTCATCCCTCCCCTCGGTTGGGTTCGCCAGGCGTCAGGCCCTACGTCATTTGCAAGCACAGTATGAAAGAGATCTTCCTAGCATGGCGGCATTGGTTGCCCCTGCTGATTTGGGTTTCGCCGTTAGCATCTCAGGTTTGCTTCATATCGGGGGAATGTATAGAGGCTTCTGTCGTATCTTGTCAACCATTGGGATTCCTCGCCTCACCGACCTCCTTGAAAATATCAAATGAAAGTGTGGCCGGAAAACGAATGAGTAAATGTAGAGGCCTCGGGATTGCATATCACCTGTATATCCTCACTTGTATTTACTTTTTCTGTGTTTTTCCCTTTTTCAGGTTCACGATAGCTCCTCGAAAGCAAGCTACTCCGCACAGGCTCCCCCTAACTAGACTTCAAAAACGAAAAATGACTGAACTGGCCAAGACCGACGAAGCACTAATGGCTAGAATCGCAGAGTTAGAGGAGCAAGTTAAGATCACTACAGAAAGAGCCACTAGGGCCGAAAAGGAAAGAGATGAAGCTGTCGCCGAAGTACCACCGGGTTTTGATCTCCCTCAAACAAAAGGACCTCACTCTTCTCTCACCGTCGCAGGACCTTCCGTACTCCCGCCACTTTCTGGTCCCCCGGGCCATTGGAGATGGAATAATCCCTTCACAGTACCCATCACTGCAAATCCTACAGCTAAGGCGGGTGAAGAGATCTCCCCATCGCTTCAGCACCTTTCAATCAACCCTGCCGTGGACCCCAGCAAGAGTCAGGCCCACCTAGAGGCTTTGTATCTCCCCCCTATTCCTCCAAGCACAATTCCCGGACCTGTGGGAACTCAGCTCCTCACTTTCAACCCAGCACATCCTCAGTTCTCGTCAGAACCTACGCTACCCTTCGGTTCTAACCCCATCAGGGCCAAGGAACCGAAAAGTGACAGACTGAATCTTCTCGAGGAAAGACTCAGAGCAATCGAAGGGGCCGATCCATTTGATCCCACTGGTCCCGCCGGTATGTGTATGGTCCCCGGGATCATCATACCTCCGAAGTACAAGATCCCTGACTTCGAAAAGTATATTGGGTAGAATGCCCAAAGACCCACCTCAGAGCATACTGCAATAAGATGGCCGAAATTATCCACAACGAGCCGTTGTTGATACATCTATTCCGAGAAAGCTTGACCAAGCACGCCCTAACTTGGTATATGGGTCTAGACAGCGCCAGGATCAGGACATGGAGAGACCTGTCCGATGCGTTCTACAGGCAATACAAATTCAACTTGGAAGTTGCACCAGACCGTTCTGATCTACAGGATCTAGAGAAGAGGACTGACGAATCGGTGAAGACTTATGCTCAGAGGTGGAGAGGGCTAGCATCTAGAATTTCTCCTCCGCTAAATGACAAAGAACTCTCGTCAATTTTCATAAACACTTTCAAGGCTCCCTACTACACCTATCTTATATCCAATCCATCAAATAACTTTTCCGACATAGTCACGGTGGCTGAGAGAGTTGAACAAGGAATTAAATCCGGGAGGATCACCGCTTCCACACCAGAAGAAACGCTTAAAGGAGCACCTATCATGAAGGAAGATGTCATCTTTGTCTCCTCAGGACCTAGTAACCGGCGACCTTCCCCATCGCCTCCACCACATATCCCACCAAAGAACCAACACACCCATTGGAACAGGAAACCGCTACCACCTCTTCCCATTCCTTTAGAGGAAATTTACGAGCATCTCTTGGCAGCAGGGCAAATTGCGCCAATCTCGATTCAGCCTATACAACCTCCTTACCCGAAGTGGTACAACCCTATTGCTAGATGCACGTACCACGCCGGAGCTCAAGGCCACGCCATAGAAGACTGCTCTGCCCTTAGAGGAAAGGTTGATCGCTTGATCAAGAACAAATGCATCTTTTTCGAAGGTTCTAGCATGACCATCAACCCTATTCCAAATCATACTTTGGGTAGTGGAAGGATGATATAGGGCTCGGCCATTTGCGTGAAGAAGTCTGGGGGGGGGGGGTGCTCTGCGTAATTAGACCGCCGCCACGCTTCCGGATGTCTCTTTGTAATATGTATGCATGTTTTGTTTATAGGGACTTGCGTTCCCCTTTGGTTTAAAAATAAATAAATATATTTAACCCCCTCTTCGAGCGTCTTGTACTATTTGCGTTTCAGGATGAATGTTGATTCAGTGGGTTTTTGATAAACCCTATGTCTTTACCGATAAAGAAAGTATCACCACAACTAAGAATGAGGTTGGGATTCCACGCAAATCGGTCCATTTAAGAGAAAGGGCGGAAAAGGAGATAGTCCCTCATCAGGAGAAGTCTAGGGGGCAAGCAATGAAGTTCCAAAGAATGGTGCAACGAGACTTGTAAATATGGGGGGCAAGCGAATGAAGTGACAACCAAAGGAAGGCGTTGAAAAATGTCAAAGCTCATTTTTCAAGGAAGTTGTCCTTCATGTTTACAATTTCCCCTTGTCGCAATTTACGTTTCTGAAAATTATGGTCTCGCAGTTTACATTTCCGTGGTTTTGCATTTCAGGTGCAACGAGACTTGTAAACATGGGGGCAAGCAAATGAAGTGACGACCAAAAGAAGGCGTTGAAAAATGTCAAAGCTGATTTTTCAGGGAAGTTGTCCTTTTACATTTTTGCAATTTTCGTTTCCGCATTTTCTGTTTTTGCAATTTACATTTCCACGATTTATGTTGTTGCAAGAGTGTGTGCGTCATGTCTGCTAAGGTCCTTAGTTTTTGCAAAAAAAAAAGAAAAAAAAAACAACAGGAATAAAGGCATAGTCGCTTGGCTTGAAAATCCCACGTTTTGAACTTTTTTTTCAAGCATATTCATCACTTTATCATGACAGGGATGACTTGTGCGTTCATTAGAAATTATATGAAACATACATGATTTTGTCTGTTAGCTCTTATATCCATGGCACGTCTAGACGTAAGCAATCACAAAACATATCCCTGTGAGTATTTTGGGCCTTCACGCTTTGTTTCTTTCATGAGTGTAAGTGCCTGAGTAGATACTAGTTGAATTCGCATAATATCCAGGGTACATGCGCCATTAGACATGGGATAGCTATAAAGTGACATGGGACTTTTACGATTTTCTCCACTTTTTTGGTTTTTCCCTCTTTACACCATATATGTCATCATTCCCGAACCGTCAATGTCACTCATACCCCGCGAGCCAAAGAGCAGTTTCAACTAAAATTACCAGCCGGAAGTAAAAACACGTTGAGTCCAAGAGCACGATGAAAGAGACGGAAGAGGTCACCAGGAGATCGCTAAGGACCATCACCAAAGAAGCAGCAACGACGTAGGCCGAAGCCTCAAGACAAAAGGGGAAGAGATCAAGACGAAGGTTGTGCTGGCTCTGCTCTGTTGCATTTTCAAATCAAATCAAAAAGGGGAGGGATATATATATATATATATATATAAAAATAATAATAATAATAATAATAATAATAATAAAGGGGAAAATGAGAGGGAAAAAAAAAGAAGAAAAAGAGAGAAGGGAAAAAGAAAAAGAGAAGAAAATAAAGAAAATGCTCAGATACCTTCGAAGAATACAAACAATCGAAGAGCCAAAGCAATCACAGCCCGAGGACAACTCAATTCGAGAAATCTCGAAGAAAACTTTCCCAGCGAACTCGAGTAAAAAGGCCCAAGGCCAACTCGAGAAATCTCAAAGCATCCTTCCCCCAGTAAAGTCAAGTAAAAGAGGCCCAAGGCCAACTCGAGAAACCTCAAAGCAAGCATCCCTAGTGAGAACCCAAGAAGAGAAAGGGGCCCCAAGCCAACTCAAGTAGTGAGGCGCAAAAGGAACAGCGACGACGCTCCCCAATGAAGACTCAAGAAAAGAGCCCCTGGCCAAACGGAAAGCACCCCCAGCAAGGATCCCAGAGCTCACGCACTTTGTCAAGCAAGCATCCCCAGCAAAAAGCGAAAAGACTCGCGCACCTCGCCCTCATCCTGGCCAATCAGCAAAGCATCACTCATCAAAAGCCTTCCAACTCCTCAACAAAGCAATCCTTTCCCAAAACAAGCTCCTTTCCGGACATTTCATGTCCATTCATTCTTTTTCGTAAAAGTCCTATCGATTATTAGAACGCCCATGCATGTGCATCTTCATTTGAAGTCTATTCACTCGGATTGACATTGCAAATTGAAAATTATGTATCATGTTAGTTGCATCTTTATGAGCGTAAAAATACTTAACCTTGTTTCATAGCGTGAGTGCAAACACTAATATCAGGTGAGGATTGCTTACGGCTGCAAGTTGTGGGAAAGTCTTGTCCTTGAGGTCGTTATTTCTTGAACAAGACGTAGACGTTACCTAGACTTGAATCAATCATGTTCGTATAACGAAAACTGAACGAACATTTTTTATCCAAAAAAAAGAGAAAAAGGCTTGAATTTATGTTCTTAAATAAAGAAATCGTTTTCATTTCAAACAAAAAAACTTGGGGGCAAGCCATGGGTTAAATGTAGGAATATTTAGGTCAATTGCTTTCTCTTTTTTCCATCTATCGCTACTTTGTATTTGCTTCCTTTCAGTTTGCAGGATACAAATATGCTCCAGTGAAACCTCAACCATGGGTCTTCGATAATAACATCGTTGTAAAGCCCTCGCCTTGGATTTTCATCAAAATCCAATCAAACGTCGAATTGAGAACATCACCACTCCTCAACCATGGGTCTTCGATGACAACATCGTTGTAAAACCCTCGTCATCTTGGATTTTCATCAAAATCCAATCAGCATCGAATGGAGTACGTTGCCACTCCCAAATCAGCTTCGTGCGGTGAATCTCGTTCCCTCACGGTCAACCACTCTCCATTTCAGTTCATACGGTAAGTTCAAGGTAAGACTTGCTTTCCCTTTTTACACCATCTGTTAGACGTTGTGGAGGGTCACGTCCCCACATCGTGTTGTTGATGTCATGTCCGGTCACGTCCGCGCATGTCGTCTGATAATGTGGTGTCTGGTCACGTCCGCACATATTGTCTGTTAAACGTTGTGAAGGGTCACGTCCCCACATCGTGTCATTTAAAAGTGTGCTTGGTCACGTCCCCACATCTCGTCTGATAATGTTGTGTCTGGTCACGTCCGCACATGTTGTCTGTTAAGCGTTGTGGAGGGTCACGTCCCCACATCGTGTTGTTGATGTCATGTCCGGTCACGTCCGTGCATGTCGTCTGATAATATGGTGTCTGGTCACGTCCGCACATATTGTCTGTTAAACGTTGTGAAGGGTCACGTCCCCACATCGTGTCATTTAAAAGTGTGCTTGGTCATGTCCGCACATGTCGTCTGATAATGTTGTGTCTGGTCACGTCCGCACATATTGTCCGTTAAGCGTTGTGAAGGGTCACGTCCCCGCATCGTGTTTTTAATGCTGTGTCTGGTCACGTCCGCACATGTCGTCTGATAATGTTGTGTCTGGTCACGTCCACACATATTGTCCGTTAAGCGTTGTGAAGGGTCACGTCCCCGCATCATGTTTTTAATGCTGTGTCTGGTCACGTCCGCACATGTCGTCTGATAATGTTGTGTCTGGTCACGTCCGCACATATTGTCCGTTAAGCGTTGTGAAGGGTCACGTCCCCGCATCGTGTTTTTAATGCTGTGTCCGGTCACGTCCGCACAGTCATCTGATAATGTTGTGTCTGGTCACGTCCGCACATATTGTCTGTTAAACGTTGTGAAGGGTCACACCCCCACATCGTGTCATTTAAAAGTGTCCGGTCACGTCCGCACAGTCATCTGATAATGTTGTGTCTGGTCACGTCCGCACATGTTGTCTGTTAAGCGTTGTGAAGGGTCACGTCCCCACATCGTGTCATTTAAAAGTGTGTTTGGTCACGTCCGCACATGTCGTCTGATAATGTTGTGTCTGGTCACGTCCGCACATATTGTCCGTTAAGCGTTGTGAAGGGTCACGTCCCTACATCGTGTCATTTAAAAGTGTGCTTGGTCACGTCCCCACATCATGCTGTTAACGTCAGGTCCGGTCACGTCCGCACAGTCGTCTGATAAGGTTGTGTCTGGTCACGTCCACGCATATTGTCTGTTAAGCGTTGAAGGGTCACGTCCCCACATCGCGTTTGTTAATATTGTGTTTGGTCACGTCCGCACATGTCATCTGTTAATGTTGTGTCAGGTCACGTCCCCACACCATATCTTGAAAATTCATAAACAGTCACCCCAAATATCAAATCAACATCAGGGCAAAGGTATGTTATCGTCAATCAATATCCGAGCGAAGGTACGTTACAACTCTCATTTACATAATTCTATATTTCTGCATAATTATCACTCCTCCGTGAGCAACTACTTTTTTTTCGTCTATCTAAAAATACTCCTCCTTGAGCGACTACTTTTCTGCATATCTGAATAACTCCTCCTTGAGTGACTACATTTTCAGCACCAGCGTCCGGAGAGCGATAGCCTCGCACAGACCTTCATCCGCATTGCCACGTCAACACTCGGAGAGCGATAGCCTCACACGGATATTCATTTACATTGCCACGTCAACATCCGGAGAGCGATAGCCTCGCACGGACCTTCATTCACATCACCACGACGACGTCCGGAGAGCGATAGCCTCGCACGGACCTTTATCCGTATTTCCACATCATCGTCCGAAGAGCGATAGCCTCGCACCGACATGCAACCTCATTTTTCATACCAGCATCAAGCAATGCGATAGCCTCGCCCAGACTACAATTTAAAGCATACCTCCTCCCAGAGTGACATCAAAGGCATACCTCCTCCCAGAGTGACATCAACCAACCATCTCCTCCCAGAGTGACATCCACGAACAACATCATCAATTTTGTAAACACTTTTTTATCCCCAGTGCCAACATCAATTCCCTCATCACCAAATAACACCATCAAAAGCATTAGCATTCTTCTCCTCCCAGAGTGACAGCATTTAGATTCCGACCTAGCATTTCTTCTCCTCCCAGAGTGACAGCATTTAGTTTTCAGCCTTAGAATTTCTTCTCCTCCCAGAGTGACATCATAGGTTTAGTTTTCAGCATCAAGCATTTCTTCTCCTCCCAGAGTGACATCATAGGTTTAGTTTCCAGCGTAGCATTTCTTCTCCTCCCAGAGTGATAGCATAGCGTAGTTCTACCTTTTTCAACCTTATGATACGATCCTGGTTCCTTAGGATGCGTAACACCAACTGTGATCTTTGTTCAAAGATGGATTTCCTGCGGAATAGATGAAACTGATAGATAACTCGACAAGTACGAGCTTAGACCACTAGCTAACCTGTGCTAAGTGCCCTAATCGATTTCAAGTCAAGGGTCTTGAATCGGGTTCTTAGGACTAGACTCAACAATGTGAGAATCACACTAAGATAAACGAGACAATAATGCAATTCCAAGATTTACTTGTATAAGACTCAAGTATTGTGAACTCAAGAATAACAAGGTTCAACCAACTTGAACAAGGGGCGGAGATTGAAGAGATTAACTCAATTTATCAAATAACAGCCTCTCTTCTAAGGAGGCAAAAGGCTCCTTATATAGGTTACAAATAAATCCTAATTCCAAAAGAGGAATATTACATAAAGTAGATACTTAACTAATTAATTAAAGCTAAACAATAAAACACTTAAAACGTGCGCCAGCTACTGATCTGGTGGAACGGACAGGTACCGACGGCAGGAGCCGTTTTCAACAAGAGTAGACAGGCACAGACTGGCATATGCAATCGACAACAATAAGTAAAACGGACAAGTGTCGTTTTGAGACAATCGGTCAAACCATTGAAACGGACAAGAGCCGTTTCTGCTGCATCGGGTGGACGCCAAGGCTTGCTCATCTGACAAGGGTCCCCAACGAGCTCTATCGGCCAGACACCGTTTCCTCCATATCGGACAAGCGGAACGGTCATAGCAAACGGCAACGGATAGATGAAACAGACAGGTGCCGTTTGAGTGGAACGGTCCAGTGCCGTTTCTAACGCACGCGACAACGGTAAGTGAATCGGCCAAGTGCTAAAACGGATAAGTGCCGATTTATGAAAACTGTCAAGGCAAATCATCATCACACCTTTCCAAGGTTGAATCGACCAAATGCGTGGGGTTCTATCTCCAATTGCAGCTTCCTCACTTGTCATCCCACACGTTAACTATTGGAACGGATCGGCTGGTGATAACGGCACCTTGATGCGTGTGTTCGCATCATTCCCTCTTTCTTCGGAAAGATTCGTCCTCGAATCTTGCTCAGCATAGTCTGTCCAGGAAAGGTTTCCCATTATATGCTCGCGCCATCTCTTGCGCTTCCAGGCCGATATGCTAGGATCGGTAGGAGGATGATTCACATCATTCCCTCTTCCTTCAGAATGATTCGTCCTCGAATCTGATTCCTTTAAGATAACAATTCTGTTAGAATCAAGAACGGAAACACATGGAGGAAAGAGATTACCCATGGCAACCAACTCTGGTTGTTGCAACTGAGACAACTCTATCCCCATCAAAACATCTTGCTCTCGTTCCAACACTAGACAAGTATTGGACTTCTCTTCTTGAATAGGGAACTTGACTTCATAGAAGTCGGATGCTTGAACTTTGATTATAGAAATTTCCGTAGAAATTTCCGTTCCTGGACCCATATCATTCTCCCTTTCTTCAAGAAGATTCGCCCTCGAATCTTGCTCGATGTTAGTGAGAACAATTTCAGTAACAACATGCACCTCAGCAACTTGAATCTCAAGAATCGGTTCATGCCCGATCTCCTCTCTGTTTCGCTCAATATCCTTGGGAATTGGCGAATCGGCATCAGCTTTCCGAAACCGCTTTAGTTCCTCCTCTTTCACTTCAGTGTCCGGTTGTACATCTGTGATTGGAATCGGACTCAAACCGATATCAGCTTTCTGCCCAAGCGGCTCCCTCCTCACCGTCGGCTCAGTAGGTCTGCAACGATGATAAGGATGCCGTTGTCTCCGGTGCTTCTCCACGCTGATCGCCGTTTGTAACATATCCTCTAAGGAGAAGAATTCAACATACTGGAGCAGATCGGCTATCTCCCAATTGAGACCTTTGAAGAATCGCGCCATCGACTTCCGTTCGGTCTCCTCGACTTGTGCTCTCTCTAAGGCAATCTCCATCTCATTAAAGTATTCCTCAACACTCTTAATTCCTTGTGTCAAGGTCTTCAACTGTCGGAGCGGCTCCCGATTGAAGTTAGTAGGAACAAACTGATTCCTCATGACCCTTTTCATCTCTCCCCACTCAACAATCGGTTCAGCATAAACAGCCGTTCTCTGGTGATTGAGCTGATTCCACCAATGTGAAACGTCCCCAGTAAAGGCAGCCACTGCTAACCTGACTTTCTGCCTTTCCGAATAATCATGGCAGCGAAAGACAGATTGTACATCTCGCTCCCAATCCCAATAAGCCTGCGGACTATACATTGCAGCAAACGGCGGAAGTCCCCTTAGGTTCTCACTTCCGTTACATGTCTCGGCCTCAGTCCTCAAACTCCTTTCACGCCTTTCGGACCATTGTGAGGAAGACATGCTATAATTCCTGTAAATTCACAACACTAGCAAACAAACATAAAATTGTACTAAAACCTAGCACTCCCTCACGTGTTTACTCTCGTGTTTAGATCTCTCTAATAAACTCACAAAAAAAAAATCACACAAAATCTCCTGCAATGTTCAAGTGTTAGTGAGACTCAAGATTTCCAAGAAAAGCTTCCAAGAAGACTCTCAAAGACAACTAGCTTCGAACAAAAAGGTGATACTTGTTACTCGAATAATTGCAAGAGCAACCAATTAAACAAATAACAAGTGGAAAAGAAATCAAAAATAAAGAATCAAAGAAAATAGACAAATTGACTTGGAAATGACTCACTTCAATTTGTTTCAATTTAATTAATTAAATGAGTGGAAGGCACACTTTTGGGCTAGTGGAGACAAGAAAAAGTGGAAGATTCCTCCTTTAAATTAATTTACCAAAAGTTATGGACAAAGGAATATTCTAATTGTTTTTAGTGGGAGACAAAAGGTAATGTCTAGTGGAAGACAAGAAAAGCAATATTCCCCAACAAAAGGTTGAAATATTCCCACGGCAATGTTCTCCACTAATTGATAAAATCCGAATTTCCTTTTATGGAGAAAATCAAATCAAATCAATAATTGAAGATGAGCACCGTGTACTGTTTCGATCATAACGTTTAATCCTTAACTCCGAATCAACTGATTCTTTCATATTTGAACGCCCAACAAACACAGCTTTCTAACAAGACCAGTTTCACTCAAATCGGACTTCAGTAGCTATGTTTAAACATACAATAGATTCAGATGTGAGAATTTGACAACTGATATGTTAAAACAATTTTGACAACTGACCAGAATTTGCACATATACTAACCAAGTACAGCAAGGAAATCGGTTCTGGAATGGAGTAGAAATATTTACCGATTTCAACAATGAAAACTTGAAACAAAGAACGATACTTACCAATCTTTGACGCCTTAAGCTCCGCTACCAACTGATACGATACTTACCAATCTTTGAACCCCTTAAGCTCCGCTACCAACTGATACGATACTTACCAATCTTTGAACGCCTTAAGCTCCACTACCAACTGATACGATCCTGGTTCCTTAGGATGCGTAACACCAACTGTGATCTTTGTTCAAAGATGGATTTCCTGCGGAATAGATGAAACTGATAGATAACTCGACAAGTACGAGCTTAGACCACTAGCTAACCTGTGCTAAGTGCCCTAATCGATTTCAAGTCAAGGGTCTTGAATCGGGTTCTTAGGACTAGACTCAACAATGTGAGAATCACACTAAGATAAACGAGACAATAATGCAATTCCAAGATTTACTTGTATAAGACTCAAGTATTGCGGACTCAAGAATAACAAGGTTCAACCAACTTGAACAAGGGGCGGAGATTGAAGAGATTAACTCAATTTATCAAATAACAGCCTCTCTTCTAAGGAGGCAAAAGGCTCCTTATATAGGTTACAAATAAACCCTAATTCCAAAAGAGGAATATTACATAAAGTAGATACTTAACTAATTAATTAAAGCTAAACAATAAAACACTTAAAACGTGCGCCAGCTACTGATCTGGTGGAACGGACAGGTACCGACGGCAGGAGCCGTTTTCAACAAGAGCAGACAGGCACAGACTGGCATATGCAATCGGCAACAATAAGCAAAACGGACAAGTGCCGTTTTGAGACAATCGGTCAAACCATTGAAACGGACAAGAGCCGTTTCTGCTGCATCGGGTGGACGCTAAGGCTTGCTCATCTGACAAGGGTCCCCAACGAGCTCTATCGGCCAGACACCGTTTCCTCCATATCGGACAAGCGGAACGGTCATAGCAAACGGCAACGGATAGATGAAACGGACAGGTGCCGTTTGAGTGGAACGGTCCAGTGTCGTTTCTAACGCACGCGACAACGGTAAGTGAATCGGCCAAGTGCTAAAACGGATAAGTGCCGATTCATGAAAACTGTCAAGGCAAATCATCATCACACCTTTCCAAGGTTGAATCGACCAAATGCGTGGGGTTCTATCTCCAATTGCAGCTTCCTCACTTGTCATCCCACACGTTAACTCTTGGAACGGATCGACTGGTGATAACGGCACCTTGATGCGTGTGTTCGCATCACCTTAGCATTTCTTCCCCTCCCAGAGCAACATCATTCATACAATTCTACATTTCTGCATAATTATTTTCCTCCTCCTAGAGTGGCATCATTAGGACAAATCATTCATACTTCTGCGAATCGCGCATTATCTTCCGAAGCAACGTCAGTCACATATCAAGCGATCATCCCCCCAGTGGAGCTGTCGTTTACATTTTTGTAAAATTACTTTCCGTCCCCGGATCAACAACCTATCTCCTCCCAGAGCAACGTCAGCGGGTTACCTCCTCTCAGAGTGGCGACATCACTTTCCTCCTCCCAGAGTGACGCCAAGCAAGCACCTGGTATCCCAGTGACAGCATCGATCAATCCCCTCCTCCCAGAGCGACATCAAGCAACTACCTCCTCCCAGAGCGACATCATCACTGTAAGTTTGAGGTAAGACCCGCTGTGTCGTCAAAATTCGGATATAGGGGCAACTGTCTTTACTGCTTATCAAATACTTCGATAAGACAGTAAAGAGGGGGCAACTGTTGATACCCGAATTTTGACGCCATTTTTATTTAATTTTAGCATTTTTGTTATTCAGCTAATTTACAGTCATTTTCAGTTGATTTAATGTCGCTAGCATTTTTAGGTGTTTCGTTGCATTTTTGCATCATCGTCAGCATCGTCAGCCTTCGAAATCGCATTTTTAATTTTTCGGCATGTATTTTCATTATTATTATCATTAATATTTTTAGCCTTAAAAATCACATTTTTAATTATCCGGCAGTCGTTTGCTAATTTTTTCTTCGTTTTAGGTCATCACATGAATTTTAGGATTTTTTATATTGTAGCACATTTTTTAGTATTTTTATTATTTTATTATTATTTTTATTCGAGCTTTTATTAGACCCGAGTAAGTCCACTCGGACCATAGCTTGACTTTAAAATGTTTTCCATCAACTAGTTGCTAGATTTTTTTCTGGTCGCAACGGTCTACAGCGATTCGTGTGATTTTCGGCGTAACGTTATTATTTTTCCGTTCAAACGTTTCACGTTTTTGAACGCGAAAATAAACACGTTAAACGAAAAATTCTCGTCATTCGCTGTAGACGGTTAAACCCGTCATATTTTTCTCTACGCGACGGTACCTTCGGCTAAAAAAGTCAGAACGTTTGGTCGCGGGAACCGACTCGAGGCCATTTAAATCTGATAAAATGCCATTTGATCATGGCCATTGATCTGGTCAACCAAGGAAAGTCAACCAGATCAATGGCCCTTGATTTAATGTGCATAATGCACATGCACAGTGCCAAGGGAGTGCAGCGAAGCAGCCCACGCCCGAGCCACCTGCTCCCGTAGCTCCTGTCCCTCCGCCATCATCACCGCTAGCGCCTTAGCTCCGCCACCTCACGCAGCCGTAGACCCGACGTCATCACAGCGACGTCATCACGGCCTCCACGCGCAACACCCGCACCTCCTCCTCACGCGATCTTCGGCTATAAATAGCCCCCTCCTCCAACGCATTCGGGGCACCAAATTGGCAAGCTTTCTTGCCCTCTCTCCCTCCTCTGATCAGTTGCTTATTTCAAGCGAGGATCGTCCAGTTCAAGGCTTTGAGGTGAGCTTTCTCTCTCTAGCCTTTTTTTGGTTTTTAAGCCAAAGTTTTGTTTAAATTCGTTTGCCTCTTGTTTGAGCAATTTAATTGCTTTCTTTTATGTCATTAATTCACACACATAACATAGATTAAATACACGCTTTCACTTTTAAAAATCGTCGGTTAGTTTGGGCGAATTAATTAGTTTTCGATAATTAACAATTTTGTCGTTTTTTTGAAATTAAATTTTGTACGAGTCAAACTAAAAATCGGGGTTGGTATGGTCGGGAAGTCGTCGAAGAGACGAACATTTTGGTACGAACGATTTTCAAATCGGACACTTGTGGCCGGAGTTGTGCCGCGGGCAGTACGCCGGCGACCAAGAAAGGTGACGAATGAACAGTGCCAGGCCAACGGCACTGTTCACGCGGCCCATTCCCTTTTAAATTCTCATGGGCCAGGCACTATTCCTGACCCATTTTTCACTTCTTTTCATTCTTCAATTGGGCCCAGCCCATTTTCAATTGTTTTCAAAACTTCGGATCACTTTTTTTCGTAAAATACTCGTATGTTTCGTATGATTATTTGTCGTACTAACACTTTTAATTTTCTGTAATATCAACTGTTTATTTTCTGTAAATATCAACTGTTTAATTATTCGCACTTTAAATTTCAGCAATTTACTTTCAGCAATTTAAATTCAATACCGCCTACATGGTCGGTCGCAATATCAACTGTTTATTTTCTGCAATATTCAACTGCTTTAATTTTTCGCACACTGCTGGAAATCCTTCCGCAACTTATCAACTGTTTAATTTTCCGCACTTTAATTTTCCGCAATTTACTTTCAGCAATTTAAATTCAATACCGCCTACATGGTCGGTCGCACTTATCAACTGTTTACTTTTCCGCACTTTAAATTTCCGCACTTTACTTTTCCGCACTTTAAATTTCAGTAATTTAAATTCAATACCGCCTACATGGTCGGTCGCACTTATCAACTGTTTAATTTTCTGCACTTTAATTTTCCGCAATTTACTTTCAGCAATTTAAATTCAATATCGCCTACATGGTCGGTCGCACTTATCAACTGTTTACTTTTCCGCACTTTAAATTTCAGTAATTTAAATTCAATACCGCCTACATGGTCGGTCGCACTTATCAACTGTTTACTTTTCCGCACTTTATTTTTCCGCACTTTAAATTTCAGCAATTTAAATTCAATACCGCCTACATGGTCGGTCGCATTTTAATTCTCGTAAATATTCAACTGCTTTAATTTTTTTTGCAAACTGCTGGAATTTCTTCCGCAATCTATCAACTGTTTATTTTCTGCAAATATCAACTGTTTATTTTCTGCAAATATCCAACTGCTCATTCTCTACATTATCAACCTGTTTTATTTTCTGCCAATCACCAAACTTTTTATTCCCTGTAAATCGCCCCTGGCATTTAATTTTTCTGCACTTATCAAAACAGCATTTAAATTCTCGTATGCGTAAAATCAATCATTTTTCGCATGCAATCAACCTAGCACTTAAATTCTCGTATGCGTAAAATCCATCATTTTTCGCATGCAATCAACCCAGCATTTAAATTCTCGTATGCGTAAAATCCATCATTTTTCGCATGCAATCAACACAGCCTTTAAATTCTCGTGTGCTTAAAATCAATCATTTTTCGCACGCAATCAACTCAGTATCTCATTTTCGTATGCGTAAAATTCATCATTTCTCGCATGCAATCAATTGTCGCCATTTATTTTCATGCACTCATCAAGCTCAGCATTTAATTCTCGTATGCGTACAATCCATCATTTTACGTGTACAATCAATTGTCATTTAAAATTTTCATTGCTCAGTTATTTCTCAAGCTATCACTAACACTCTCGTTTTGTAGGTTAATTTCAAGCTTCGCTCGAAAGTACGCCTCACAAGTCCTTTTTATTTATTCGATGCTTTTCGCAAATATCAACTGCATGCATGATATATAGAACTGCTAGAATTAAAATCAACCCACATGAACAACGTGTTTAAAGAGTTGCTTAAAATGCCATGTTCATATGATTTTAGATTCTCGCTTGTATTGACTGCATGTACATGGGGACTTTCGATCCCACTTCAGTTTTTCACTTTAAAATCAATCATTTAAATTGGTACTCTGTTAGCCATCCATGTTAGGATCACGTAGTAATTAAGTTAATCATGCATGGCCCGATGATGAAATAAGAGGGCACTCATTCAGTCTTATGGAAAATTCAGTCCCATCACGATCATAAAAAAGACTAAAGTGACGATTCCTCTGAGGGCCCCCTTTTTCAAAATGCATTTTATAAAACACCTTTTTAAACACCTCTCTCATCAACCGGTAACCATTTTCGGATGTGACTCGGGTGCCTAACACCTTCCCGAGACCATAATACGACCCCGAACCTTTGTCTGGGGTCCGGACCCCTTTTTTGTGCCTTTAGTTTTTTTACTTATTATATTTCCTATGCCATGACGATTAGGGTTCCCTAAGCCTAGCAACCAAATTAGGGTGGCGACTTCATTGCATGCTGCTAGGCGTCCCTTTTACGCCGAGCATCTGAAGGTCTCAAATTTCGTTGCACACTCGCGAATTTTTTAAATTTCCGAGGCGCGACAGGCCCTAACCCTATGTTCCCTGGTGATGCAGGTCTAAGGTGTGTGTGAAAGGCTGGTTCCGTAGAGAGAGTGCATGAACGCCGCACGAACTCAATCCCTTGGGCTTCCACGGACTAATGCAGTTGCACTTGTCCAGGAAAGCGATGAAAGTTGTCTTGCATACACTCTGGCAGCTATTTGCAACTTGTTGTCTGAAATTGGCATCTCAAATACTGCTGCATTGCTTGGAACGTCCTGCTCATCTATAACCTGCATGAATACTTCATTTTCTGTTGAACAACAATTATTTGTTCTCTTGAGAGGTGCCTTGAAGAGAGCAAAAAGTTTAAGGTTGAAACAACTAGTTGCTTCTTGTCATCTTGCAATGGCTAAATTCGATTTGTTGGTAAGAATGCTATTTATCTCCTCTACACTCTAATACACGTTCTCCATCCTCTTCTTTACTTGGAAAGCACTATGATCGCATGACCTAGTAAAATCGTAGGTGTGATTCCTGCAAACATCTGTGTGATCTGTGGAATATTTCTTGTGTTCATTTGTCAATTCTATACTCGCATCTGGTATCTGGTCATTTTCTTCCATTGAATTCTAACACCTTTCTTTCGAAATCTAGGCATTCCCTCAAATGCACAAGGTAGGAGCATAAACTGAAATACTCTGGAGCACCATAAAAGCCAAACTAAGTACCTAAAACATCCATGCATGGACTCCCTTTTCCCATGCCATTCGCACCTCTCCTTGTGGCGACTTATTTTGCCACTGTAGACTGTACAGATTTTTAACAGTTGCACAGTTCTTCATTTTCTCACAAATTGCTTTTGTTATGAATTCATGTTTTCCACCTTGTTATTTTATTGTTTGCTGCTTCCCAAAGCATTAGGACATGCAACTGTAACGACTCAGTTTGTTCTGTTCGATCGAAAGGTCTTCACTGGAAAGTCATCCAAACACACAGTTCATCTGATTATTTTATTGAAGTAGTCTCTATTCTTTATTAGGTAGTCTGGCTTTTTCATTTGAGGCTTTTCAACTACATGTTGATCTACATTAGTTTAAGTCTCTATTGGTCTTTTTGTTATTTCAAATTGATTGCTTTTATTAGGATATGCAACTGTATGAACTCAGTTGTTCTGTTCGATCGAAAGGTCTTCACGGACAATTCTATGGCCATTTTTTCCCATTTTATCATGTTAATTATAATAAAATTTTATAAATAATACTTAAATTTTGGAGGTACTCTAAATGTGGAACAAGTCTGACAAACTTTTTTACACTTACAAGCTTAAATTTTAATTTATTTTGAAATTAGGGACCAATTTCTCATTGTGAATGTCTATAATGGTTGAAATTGAGCTTGGAGTAAAAAAAACTACTCCCTCTGTCCTTCAATAAATGTCTTCCTCGCATCCCAATATTCAGTAGGGAACGCATATCGAGGAGGCCGGATGAGGCACTATTTGACCCCAAAAAAATCCGAATTTTTTTTTGAACGTACGTTAATCGTTAACGTACTTCCCAGAAAAAATTAGGGGCAAAATTGTCTCAAATAGGTCGTCTGCCGGCCGTTTTAAGATACGTGTCGAAACAGTAAAAGCAAAAGCTAAAACGACAATCATTGAGGGACGGAGGGAGTATTTTATAAAATTGACCTTGAATTCTACTTCAAATTTATGGAATATACCTTTTTTTATAAAATTGTGAATTATAGAATTTCAAATTATTTTTGTTTCTTTGAATTACGTTAACGCATCTTAAGGTATTTTTATCAATTCCCTTCCAAAAAAAAAAGGTGGTATTTTTATCAATTGAAATTTCTAAATCAAGATTTAGATATAAAAATAGGTTGATTTATAAAAAAAAAAGGTAAATTCCCTTTGAATCTACCCTAGATATTCATCAAAATCTATGAAATTTTTCTTGACTAATACCTTAAGATGAGATGTATTAGAAAATGGAAGCATGAATCCCAATAAAAAAGATTGGGATTCAAAGGGAATAGTTAGTGATAACGAATTCATTTATCAAAAATATTCTACAAATAATTGACTTTCTGTTGGGATTCATGCTCCCATTTTCTAATACATCTCATCTTAAGGTAATTAACTATTACCATAATTTCCATTTTTGATAAGTGAATTCGGATATCATTTCAGTCAGTTTAAGAGTATAGTTTAGCATCTTGAAGTTTTTACAATAATTTCCAAAAAATTAGAAACTAAATTTTTAAAACTTTTGAAATTCATACTCATGTATGAATATGAGTTTCGACATTAATAAGAAAAATAATATATTAGTTTTTACAATACCATATTAACTGTAAAATTTACTTTCTAATCCTCTTCATGATAATATTCTAGAAAATGGCCATTTTGTTCTAATTCAAAATGGATTACTACACGTTATTTTACTCTTAAATCAGCGAAATTTAAATCAAATAGTATAGATCAAAATGTAAATTATAATTTTACTCTTTAAATTAAATGAATCTCTAATTTTATAAAGGGTCATTATCCTTTTCCTGTAAATCATACCAAAGCGAGAAAACAAACAGAGCAAAGGAAAAAAACAGTTTGCATTTCTTTTGTTGAAGACGATTAGATAATGGAGAGGAATACTCCGGTGAGGAAACAGCATACCAACACCGCAGATCTGCTCGCCTGGCCCGAGAATACCCCTGCTCCTTCCTCTCCTCCGACCACTGCTTCTCGCTCTCACCAGGTAGCTACCTCATTTCTTCTTATACTCTTATTTTCCACTTTCTATTTTTTTTCTGTTTAATCAAACAGCTCACTCTTGTTTCTTTTCAAGTTTGGTGGTCAAGTCACTAATGAAGAGTTCGAGAGCTTAAACAAAAGGTAAGATCTGCTGCTCTCTCACCCCTTCTTCTTCTTCTTCTACTTCTCCTGCTCTGCTCATTATCGAGAGCTTAAACAAAAGGTAAGATCTGCTGCTCTCTCACCTCTTCTTCTTCTTCTTCTACTTCTCCTGCTCTGCTCATTATCGAGAGCTTAAACAAAAGGTAAGATCTGATGCCCTCTCACCTCTTCTTCTTCTTCTACTTCTCCTGCTCTGCTCATTTTGTTTTCTTAATTTGTTTTTTTGAAGTTTTAAAATTGGGTGGGTGCTGGAATTTACAAAAATGCCCCCCACACTTACTCCTTTCAACCTGCTTCAACCTCTTTCCTTTCAACCTAAAAAGTATTTCCGATAGTTTTTTGTAAATTAGAATCCATCTTTCAGTTCTGGCTGATCTGGGTTCGGGATGAGAAACATGGTGCTTCTCTATTAATTTCGGAATGCTAATTCCAACTTTGTAATTCTTGTTCATGGATCATTTTGCACCTTTTTGAGATTTGTAGGTGATGTAAGATCCAGTATTTCAATCAATTTTAAGAGTTTTGAATTTGTTAAAATCGTTTTTGTTCTGTTTTACAGGAAACTTTGTTCTGGGAGTGGGATTTTCACTGGCAATGGAGAAAATGAAGAATCTGACCCTAGCAATGCCAATCCTACTCCAAACAGCAAAACAGGAATACGCATGTACCAGGTATCGATTTCATATAGTATGTTTAAATGTCAAAGGAGCATATAGATCAGTGTATCTCAGATTTTATCCAATTTGGCATCATGGTATGAATGCGATTTGTTAAGTGATTTTTTGTATTTCAATGTTTGGAAATTGCTAGCAAGCGGTTGCTGGAATCAGTCATATTTCGTTCGCGGATGACGAAAGTGTCTCCCCCAAAAAGCCCTATTCTATTGCTCTTTCTCCTTTAAGTAGGCATATACTACTTGTAGAGTATCTATATGTTTAGCATACATGCATGGTGCCTAATCATATTGATAGGTGATGTGCTGTAAATAGCAAATGCTATGTGTTCATGCTTCTCTCTGCTTCCTTATACTTTGTTTCCTTGACATAAATTGTTGAAAGATGAAATTGCATCACTAATAATAAGTTTTTTTCGTAAGTTGTAGTTGCAGTACCAGTTACTGGACAATGCTGCAATAGTTTTAGCAGTGGAATTTACTAGCTCTTTTTTATTTCTTACTCTAATCATGGGCTGCCTGCTGTTTCTCTGTTTCATTCATCGTGTATCGCAAAGCCTCACTTGTTTGATTGGTTTTGGTAGCCTGCTGGAGGTCAAGTTAGCGGGGAGGAGGAACAAACACAAGCACCATCTCCTCCCCCTACCGCACCTGCTTCTTCCGAAGTTAGCGGGGAGGAGGAACAAACATAAGCACCATCTCCTCCCCCTGCCGCAAAACCCCAATCCCAACCCGTATCTGGTTCCGAGGAGGAAGAACAACAACCCCAGTCTGTAGCTCCTCCTCCAACACAAGCGACAACATCTAAGAAGAGAAAGTCCAGTGAGGCTGAAAATGGTGGTGTGGGTGGATCTGTTGGGGAGAAGTCAGAGGATGAAGAAGATTTACCCTTGGCACAATTGAGTTTCTATATTGATAAGGAGTTTTGTTTGTTAAAGCAGAGGTGCGAATTATTGGGTGGTGAGAAGAGGGCAAAGACGGAAAAGGCATGGGAGAAGTTGCAAGTGGATGTGGAGAAGTTTAAAGCAAAGATGCTGGCGGTGGTAGAGGAGCAATTGATGGTATGGCATTTTGGTTCTTGTTGATCTGAATGAATAGTCATTATATTTCTTGCGTTGTTGTCTTTAGTTTATGATAATTTCTGTTCTGATCTGAATAGTCATTATATTTTCAACTAATTAAGTTTTACACTCTGCTGTTCTTTCAGGGTTGTTGTTTGTCCAATCATTCATTATCTTCTCTTGAGGAAGAGGAAGAGGAAGATTGTTTGTCCGATGATTCATTATCTTCTCTTGAGGAAGAGGAAGAGGGAGAGTGATACGGCTAGGGTTTGGCAAAAGAGAGCACGAATTAATATTTCCTATTTTTATGTGCTTTAATTACTATGTAGAGCTTCGGCGTAATTAGGAGTTTATTTTATTTAGGAATTAATTATTTAGGTAACTATCTATTATTAGTAGTTCTATTTCTAGTAAGATTAGTATTGTATTTCGCCTATTTAAAGGCAACGCTTCTTATGAATAAAATCAGAGTAGTTTTCACCCAAACCATCACTTCGAAAGTTCCATCTAATTACTCTCCGGAGCAAGCCGTTCTTATGTGTGTGCTAACTTAGCCGTGGACTCGGTTAAGGCTAGTGAACTAGTGTGGCGTAAGCAAAGCGTGGCATTTGTGGAGTCAAGTGTGAAAGGAGCGTGAGCAAGCGTGTTGGCGATTCGTGGATTCGATCGTTGTGAAGATTGTGGATTCAATCTTTGGCTAAAGGGTGGATTCTCTTTAGGGTGCGACTAGGGCGTACTTAGGCAAGTGGACTCTTGCCAACAACCATCAACTCAAAGGGTGGATTCCTTTCAAGACAGCCAAGAACTTTCGTGGAGAACAAAAAGGGGATTTTCGATCGATTCCGCGCATCAAACCTACAAGAGAACTAGATCGTCACTTATGCGCATCTTGGCTTAGCTAGGATCGTATCAGTTGGTAGCGGAGCTCAAGGGAGTTCTAGGTTTGGTAAGAAAATCCCATCTATCTTTTATTTTTTTTTTGTCGAGTCAAAAAAGAGTCACAAAATCAAAAAGTGTCATCAAAATTTTCTGTTTTGAGTCTTTGTCGATTTAGAAGTTTTTTTTCCTCGTACGATATTCTTTAAAAGATTGAGGGGAATACCGAATTCAATTTTGGATTTAGATATGGATGTGGTTCTCTCCTCATAAATAGAAATAGTACACCCACTACTAATTCTTAATGAACTAGTAGTGGGTGTACTTTCAGTTTTCACTTATTTTGTTTTTGAACTACATCCAAAAAATTAAGAATTAGTAGTAGAGTACTATTTCTATTTATGAGGAGAGAACCACATCCATATCTAAATCCAAAATTGAATTCGGTATTCCCCTCAATCTTTTAAAGAATATCGTACGAGGAAAAAAAATGCTAAAATTTTAATTTGCTGTGCTAATTTCAATTTTTAATTAATGAAAAATGAAAGAAAGATGTTTTTTTTTTATAAAAAAAATATTCAATTTGGCAATTGGCCAAAAAAAAGTTGCTATTAAATAGGATCATCAAACACCATTTTAAGTCTCCAATTCTTGCTAACTGTATTAAAAAAAATTATTCATTTTTCAGTCACGATTCGAATAAAATTAGTTTCTAAAAAACAAAACACATCGATAAGAAAGTGGGCACCCACGATATTAAAGAATGGGATATATTAAATTCTAACAAATCTATATATTTATGCATATGAGAGTATTTGTATAAAAAGCATGAAATAAATAAATAAAGAGGTGAGTGTGAATGGGGATCAGTGGCGAGATGCAAGCCACAGAGATACACCTGCCCAGTCTTGAATTTGAGGGTGAGCAGGAAATAATTAATCATGAAAAAATATTAATCCAATGGATCATTAATTTCACGTTTTGTGGAATACGGCCGTTGATTGCGGGAAATAATTGGATGTGTGGGCTACAAGTTGACAAAAGGGGAGGAAATGAGGTGCAGGGTGGTGGGGGATTTAAAGTGAGCGCTTGTGGGTCAGGATCCCATGTGGAGGGAGGAGAAAGGAGGGCTGGGCGGGACCAAAATGACGTGTTGGGGACAGTTGGGCTAAGTTGTACAGGTGGGCCGGCAGGGGAGGAGTCACGGCTTGGGAGGTGGCTGGATAAGGCGGGAGCGGGTTGTGGGCCGAACTTAATAAAACGGGCCCAGGTGAAAGGGAGGCGGGCTGTGGGCGAGAAGGCGCAGGCTGGGCACGCTGGTTTTGGGCCGCGAGCACCTGAGCCCACAGCGTGGAGGGATGGCGCTTGGGCCGCTTGGTCTGGGCCGCCCAAGGCTTATGGGCTGCGGCATTCCTCTTGGCCCATTCCGCAAATAATAGGCAATCAGGCCTATTTGGTTGGCTTGGCAGCGGGCTTGGGTGGTGTTTTGGCCCACAGGACCCAATCTGAAGTTGTTTTGAAGGGAGTAGAGGAAGGGGACCCAGAAGGGGACCCAGAAGGGGACCCAGAGGAAGACCCACACCCTTTCTCTCCTGTATTTCTAGTAATAACTGAGACTAGGATCTTTTTAAACCTTACTCAATTAATAGAAGGTCCTAAGCGATATGTGGACACCATTGGGACACGACACACACTCAGGGTTGATCGCTTTGCCAGGATGGTCTGTTCAGGGAAGGTCCTAGAAAATGGCGCTAGTGGTGTTTCTGCGTCCTCTTTGCACAAGAAGAAAAGAGTTGTGCATTGGGATGTAGATGATGATACTGGTCCGGCGGCGGTTGCTGAGCAGCCCCGCCCAGAGCTATGAATCTCCTATTTTGGAACTGTCGGGGGCTTGGGAACCCTCAGACAGGGGCAAACTTATCAAAGTTGCTAGGCTTAGAGTTCCTTACGTTAATTTTTCTATCAGAAACAAAATTGTACACAAGTGAATTTCAAATTTTAAACAATAAATGGTCATTTCCCTTTATGCTTGCTGCTGACTGTGAAGGGGATACTAGGAGGGGTGGCTTAGCTGTTATGTGTAGAAAGGAAATTTCTGTGAATGTGTTACATTGCGACAACCACTGCATTGACATCGAACTTTTGCGCGGCCTATCGAATGACCCTCCTTGGCGATTTACCGATATTTATGGATGGCCGTCTGCTGCAGATAAACACAGAACCTGGGATATGCTTCGATCAATAAAAGACAAGAGTACCCTTCCGTGGCTCTGTGTTGGGGACTTTAATGAGGTGTTGTGGGGCCATGAAAAATTAGGCGGTATGATTAAAAAATTTAACGAGATGGATGCTTTTCGATGCGCAATAGATGGTTGTGATCTTACAGACCTTGGATTCCTGGGACCCAAGTTCACATGGTGTAACAACCAACGAGGTAACAGGACAATAATGGAAAGACTAGATAGGGGTTTGGCGAATGAGCAATGGAAGTCTTGTTTCCCTGAAGCTGAAGTCAAACATCTCCCCCGATTCGGTTCAGACCACTGCCCTATTCTGATTAAGTTGAAACCTGAAGCCGCCAGGGCTACAAAGGGTAAAGTGTTTCGTTTTGAGGCAGCGTGGCTAAGAGAGGAATCGTGTTTTGATCTCGTTAAAGAGATGTGGAGTGGGGTAGAGATTCAGGGTTCATCAGATTCACTAGACCGGCGTATAGAGCTCTGTGGGTCGAAGCTCCTGAGGTGGAGTAGGGAGGTCTTTAGGAATGTTCATAGATCCATCGTTGACAAGAGAGATAAACTACGATGGTTGTAGAACCAGCCAGTTTCGGATCCCATCCTAGATGAAATTGACCAGGTTGGTAAAGAGGTTGAGGAGTTAATTCATAGAGAGGAGGTTATGTGGAAGCAACGATCTCGAGTTCTCTGGCTCGAAGAGGGAGACAAAAACACAAAATTCTTCCATACACGAGCATCCCAAAGAAAAAAGAAGAATACCATTGACAGAATTCAGGATGAATCGGGTAGTTGGAGGGAGACTCGGGAGGAAGTTGAAGGGACTTTCCTAGAGTACTATAAGGCTTTATTCTCTTCCGGAGGGAGTGACATTTCTTCATCTCTTTTACAAATTATAACCCCTCGTGTTTCCCAATCTATGAATTCTTGTCTTGATCAGGTTTTCACAAAAGATGAGGTTTTTAAAGCTTTAAAACAGATGCATCCCACAAAGACCCCTGGGCCGGATGGTATGCCTCCGCTCTTTTTCCAAAAATTTTGGTCTTTTCTAGAAATCCCTGTTTGCAAAGCGGTTCTTGGAATTTTAAATGATGAGGAGGATCCTAGCTACCTCAACCACACCTTCATCACCCTTATCCCCAAAGTAGCCAACCCTTCCAAATGCTCCCAGTTCCGCCCTATCAGCCTATGTAACGTTGTCTTCAAGTTGATTACAAAAGTGTTGGCAAATAGACTGAAGAAGATACTACCAAGTGTAGTGGCGGAAAATCAGAGTGCTTTTGTCCCTGGCAGACTCATTACAGATAACGCTCTGATTGCCCAGGAGATTTTTCATGGGATGAATACTAAAAGATCTGGGCCAGGGTGGATGAGCGTCAAGCTGGATATGAGTAAGGCATACGATCGAGTTGAATGGAATTTTTTGGAAGCGATCATGACCCGTTGGGGATTCTCATCCCGATGGACATCCTTGGTCATGGGATGTGTTACATCAGTCTCATATTCCATCCTCCTGAATGGATCCCCCGGCCCAACATTCTATCCAGAAAGAGGCCTTCGGCAGGGGGACCTACTGTCCCCGTATTTGTTTCTGCTATGTGCTGAGGGTCTTTCGGCAATGATCCAAGCTGCTTCTATAGCTAAAAAGATACACTGCTATAAGATTTGTCGAGGTAGCCCAGAGGTCAGCCACTTGTTCTACGCAGATGATAGTCTCATTTTTGCGAAGGCAAATGAGGAGGAGGCAGGGGTTATTAGTGCGATTCTGAAAGAATACGAGGAATCATCCGGGCAAAAGGTCAACCTAGACAAATCGGAGGTCTGCTTCAGCAAGAATGTAGGCCAAGATGAAAGAACGCGCGTTACAGAAAAACTAGGTATGGTGGGGGCAGATTCTCATGATAAGTATTTAGGGCTTCCTGTCTCATTTGGTCGGGCTAAGAAGGGAATGTTCACGTCGATCCGAGATAGGGTGTGTAAGAGGCTGGGGGGGTGGAAAGAGAAGAAACTATCTCAGGCAGGAAGGGAAGTACTCATTAAATCAGTCATCCAATCCATCCCAACGTATTTGATGAGTTGTTTTGAAATACCGATCTCCATCTGTGAAGAACTAGAAAAGGCTACTAGAAGATTCTGGTGGGGGGGGGAATGCGGAGGAACGTAAGATGCACTGGGTTTCTTGGGATAAATTATGCAGATCAAGGGAGGTGGGAGGCTTGGGCTTCAGGAGAGTTCGGGAATTTAACCTAGCCCTGCTTGCTAAGCAAGGTTGGCGTTTGCATAAATACCCGACCGCTTTGCTCTCTCAAATCTGGAAGGCTAAGTATTACCCCAACTCTGACTTCCTAGAGGCAGGGGTGGGAGCACGCCCTAGTTATGTTTGGCGGAGCATTCTGGCAGGGAGAGAGGTCCTTCAGAAAGGTTGTTTCTGGCGGGTAGGGAATGGGGAGCGGATCCGGATTTGGAAGGTCCCGTGGCTCCCATCGGTTACAAACGGGATGATCTTAGCGCCCGTATCGGGTTTGGATGAAGAGGCAAAAGTGGCCGAGCTAATTGATCGGGGACAACAGTGTTGGAGAACTGACCTAGTGGAGCAGCTCTTCCTGCCGCAAGAAGTATCAGAAATTTTAAGCCTACCGCTGAGTCGGACTGGGGCGAAAGATACTCTTGTGTGGAGGGGAACTACAAAAGGAAAGTACTCTGTCCGAAGCGGGTACCACAGTCTAATGTCGACAACTGCACAGGATGCATCGGCCTCGACTAGAGGCTGGTGGAAGTATCTTTGGGGGTTATCTATCCCTCCAAAGTTTAAAAATTTCATTTGGAGGCTGGGTAATGGTTCTCTTCCGACTAGAGCAAACCTACTGAAGAGAGGTCTGGCAGTGGATCCTATGTGCCCTTGTTGTATTGAGGAAGTAGAGTTGACTTCACATCTGCTGTTGTCTTGCACCTTTGCTCCCAATGGAGATTGGGAGGACATATCAGCTAAAATATGCTCACAATGGGAAGAAAATGTGAAGGATCCTCATTGGTATCCATTCAGGAAAGAAGTTGTGGATGGCCAGTTGAAAGTATGTTTTTGCATCTAATGATTAGATCATCTATTTATTCATGTGATGATTAGATCATCTATTTATTAATGTGACGATTAGATCATATCTTCATGCATGATTAGATCACTGCTTGCAAATTGAAAATTTAGGTAGTTACTTATGGATCTCCTATAAGAAAAGATGATGCACTCGCACACATGTGGAATCTCCTTATCCATTAGGGATAAACTTGAGAGGTTCTAAAACTATCATTATCTCAGTAGTTGATCTGAAACATGGACTTGATTGGGACCATGCAGGAAATAATAGATGATGATGATGGAAAATTGAAAGGATTGAGAAATGAATATGGCAATGCAGTGTATGAAGCTGTGACAAGTGCATTACAAGAACTGAATGGGTATAACCCAAGTGGGAGATATCCGGTCACTGAAATTTGGAACGTAAAAGAGGGAAGGAGAGCCAGTTTGAAGGAAGTAATCCAATATATAATCAAGCAATTGAAGATTCATAAGCGTAAAAGAAAACGCTAATGGTTTTACCAGTTGAACTGTAAGTACACCTCCTTTTTTTATATGCATGTATGGAATTTAACATTTATACCTTTCATGATGTAGCATGAATCGTGCATATGTTCTTTGTCATGCCTATCAACAATATTTTCTTTTTTAAGTTCCTTCTTTTTAAGTTCATAGCGTGAAACAATGTATAAAACTCTGCATTTCTTATATGGTTTGATAAGCCAATAGTGTTTTATGTTTTACCATTCTGTCAGAAGAAACTAACTACTAGCATCCACTAATAAATTGGACTAAAGACAGAGAATAAATTATACTCGTATGATGCTTAAAAACAATCTAGAATTCCTTCACACAAAAAAAAAACTATAGTTAGTGATTTTTGGCCAAGACCAACCAGTTGCAAAAGGATCTTTGATCTTTTGATTACATACCATTGCTAAAAATTTATGTGTATTGCTATTAAGACTGGTGCAAAATTTGAGAACTGATCTTAATGCCAAAGTGAAATTTGAGTACTGCTATTAAGGTTAGTGTGTGAAACAGAAGTCAAGAATGAAAATAAAAAACAAAAGTGAATTGATTGGGCAATGAGAATACGGTTGTCAATAGTTTCAGGACTAACTAACCACAGTTTTAAAGTCTAAATTAGGAAAGAAGTATCTTAGTTGCAACTGCCTAATGATTCTTTGCGAGAGATTCAAAGCTTTGATGAACATTAGCATGCAACTTCTTTGTGGTGTAGTCATGTAGCACATTATTTAGCCTCAACCTGCTTTTCTTTTTCTTCACCATCCCCAAATGCACTGCATGCAGAACACCTTAAATAAGCAAACTTGTGAGTTGTGATCCTGCATTTACTGGAGAATGACCTCTAATTGGTGAAAATATGGATTTGGATTTTTTTCTTGTTGCCAAGATTCTGTGCTGTTGTACACTTTGTTGGTTTGCGTTACTCATGGTTGTCTAAAACTTTGACTTACGTCAAGTCTCATCATAAATTTTAGGCTTAAAATTTTGGCATCTTAATGTTCAAGTTAGTTTGCAGCTTCATCATGTAGTCGCTTACTTTAGTTACAGACAATGAGGGAAATGTTTATGTATTTTGCAAAATCCTTGTGCTTCCATAATTTTGCCTTACTTGAGAAACCAAGTAGTCCTATAATTTTCACTTTTCTGGCTGAGGATCATAATCTCCATTTGAAGAACTGTCACGTGAAAGAGTTGTTGAATCATCTCAGGCACATTAAACATAAAGTTTACTCCATTGCTTGTTTTTTCTTATGCTCAAACCAGTAACTTCTTTTGTCATGATAATGCAGGTGGTGTTGCAAAACTTTTTGGTGACAGAAAACAAGTCTAGAAATAGCTATGTGTGCGTATGTGTGTATATATACAATGCAGGTGGTGTCTAAAATCTGCACTGGATTGATTGGATGTGATTTCGCTCGAGGCCATATCGATTAAGCGGAAACTGATCTCTGCTGTGCATAATGCCACTTCTCCACTGTAGATACAGTTTGATGGGTAAAAGAAAAGCTTCAGACTTTAAATTATGACATTTCCGTAGGTATTAAAGATGTACAGAAGTATCAAGTATGGCTCTGCCATTCTTGGAAGTTTAGGATTTGTAGAAGGTGTTTAGGGGGTAGGTAAGACAGACGAAGACCAACAACTAATTGAAAAACTCACTGTCAAGTTGTCTCAGTAGTGTGTAATGACAAGTTCTTAGTTGTGTCTGTTGATATGCCAAGAACAGCTAGTAAGAAAGTACTTGCATCATTATAATTTTGACTTCTGTCTTTCAATGGACTGGAACTTGAAGGGAGTTGGTTCCCCCTCTTTGGAGACCCACCGGTGCTCTGAAGGGATTATACCCGGGAAAAACTAAACAAAACAAAAAATTAACCATGCGTTATCTGTTTGGTGTCACATTTGTTTTTTCAAAAATAAAAGAGCATTTGTTGGATAAAAAAAACTATGCTCAAATAAAGGGCTTCTCTACCGTGTCTTCGGTAGGTACTACCAATATCTAACTAATAAATACGAGTCATGTAGTAAGTAACCAGCTTATATATAAATTAAGAAACTTATGCTTATATTTTATTTTTATTTTTTCGCGCATGTCTCGGCAGCTCTTGCGCACACTCTCAGCCATGACCCTTGCCGACGTCATGGCCGAGGGGCTCGGCTGCTGAACTTGCCGGGCTCGAGTCATGGCCGGGGGGCTCGGCCACTCTCGCGCATGTCTCAGCACCTCTTGCGCACACTCTCGGCCATGGCCGTTGGCCACGGCCCGTGCCCACGTCATGGCCGAGGGGCTCGGCTGCTGGAAATGCCGGGCTCGAGCCCTGGCCGAGGTACAAACTTACATCCCACACTATAGTTTGTCCATCATAGCCAGCACTCATCACAATTCGCGGGTTGAAAGGATGAACATCTAGAACATATGTCTGCCAATAATACAAACAGCAGACTCTCAAACTAATCCAACATTAACATATACACAAATGAAAAGGCGGTGACATAAAGCATGAACAGTGGCAAAAAAAAAACAGTGTCCTCTATTAACAGGAATGAAAAATTCAGCTAAATCAGAAATAGTGGATTGGAATTTAGAAGGTGAGCTTGTCGGTGGACAACATCAGCCCATGCAATGGAAAAGTAAGACATGTCATGGTTGAGAGGAGAAGCTGCAGCAGGAAGAAATCATGCATAACAATGCATAGTTGGTCCTTCTTAAAATATATAAAGCAAAAAATTCAAGGCTTGAGCAGAAATATGCTTCTGAAATTCTTGGGCGTACACATAGTAATGTAGACATTAGATATGAGAAAAGAAAGGAAAGGCTTTCACACCAGAAAGACAGACAGAAGAAAAGATTACAGCAGCAACTAAAAAAGAGTTAAGCACGAACTACTAATCAATCATATTAGGCATCAGGACTATCAATTAAATATAAACAGTAGATATCCAGGTGCCAATCTTATTTTTTATTTAATTAATATCCAACAAGGAAACAAAGTAAGAAGCTCTTACAGATTGAGTATGGCCAGTCAAGGAATGTACTAAACTACCATCTGTTGCATTCCAAACACATATTCCGCAATCTGCGTCGTGACAAAATGAATTTAATCAACACATTTCCTTGTATAGAATATACGACACTAACCCCTAGTCTCTAGCTAAGGTTCTTCAACAATTAGGGATGGATGTGGCTTTGAATTATTCTACACACCAATACAGGGGGGTTTTTTATGGTCTGGATCAGTGAATCAGAGAGAAAGACAAATACATAACATGAAACTTTGTAAACCAACACGCAGTATGCTAATTTTCTCTTGGTTAACAGTGACGAACAAAGCTACAAAAATATGAATAAAAATACGTAGTTTTCAGCTTTATGTTGCGAGTGAATGAAAGCCACCCCATGTGTGATTGAAATTCTCTACTTCTGACTTACAAGCCAATTTCAATAACAGCAATCCAGTAAAAGAGCCAACTATCTAACAGCAATTTTAGGCTCCAACATAGCAGGAAATTATTTTGTCTAAGCATGTATCTATGAAGAAATAGGGAAAAGATAAGTTTATACATCCATATGTCCCTTGCTCACGAACGAAGGTCTAAACATATATGATACATCCAAACAGTCTAATAGATTAAGCAGTTACCTATAGTAGCAGCAAGGACAAAGCGATTATCTAAGCTCCATACAATCATAGTCACACGGGGAGGAGTTCGAAGAATTCTCTGTCGCGGACCTCCACAAGGAGGTTGAGGAGGCATAGAAGGAGGGGGAACTTTTAGATGATATGACCGCACCCAGCGGCCAGCTTTCCCCTGAAAAACAAGGTTGTTTAAACCATGCAAGGAATCCTAAAAAGTAACAGAGCCCAAATTGACAAGAAAGCGATGAACTAACTCTTCTGGCCACAAAAATAAGACCTTACATGTGATCTACGTGATCGTGGAATCCAAATAATTGCACTGCCATCCACACAACATGTCACGATATTGTCGTGAGAAAACCTGGACAAACAAAATCATCAACAAATAAAAGAGGAAGTCCACACACCATGATGAAGACAGTGATCTAAATTTTATTGTACGTGCAATATAAACAAAAAGTGGTAAAACACAAGTAGCAGAGATTACACACACCATGAATTTCTTGGATTTTTTTTTTCCTTAGAGCTCTCCAATAAAGAAAATCTGGATAAAGCAGCACAACCACTGCAAAATGAGGCCGTATCATGTGTTCAGTATACCAAGTCAATAGTAATATTGTAGCAAAAACTGGACATACTAACCTAAATTGGACATAATTGACATCATTCTCATGGCCAGATAACACATCCATCTCATGATTTGGTTGGTGTGTATCTTCGGTGCTGGCTCTACAAGCATTCCACACCTTAAAGTAACAAGCATCACTAACAAGATATTCCATGTCTCCACATCCATACGTAGAAACAGAGTAACCAGCCAACTATGGACAAAGTTAAATAAAAACAACACACAAACAATGTGATTGCTTGCATTGAAAACAGCAGTTTACGTACCCTGGCAAGATGGTCAGAGCTACCAGTGACAAATACAGTCCCATTAGCATTGAATGCACAGCAAAAAATCTGATAGTTCAGTGGGCCACTACTTGAGGATGGCCCACCAGTTTTTCCTGCAACGACGCCAAATTTTAAGTTTTCTTTGTCTTATTTAGTTTTTTGGGGACAAATCAGTATGTGCATACATCATGACTTTCATGAGAAAGAAACTAACCCAGCTGCAGTATCTGAAGGCATTGGAATATATATCCTAGGATTGCAGTTGGAATACCTAGCATCCCATATCCTACAAGTTCCATCATCAGAAGACCTGCAGGGGATAATGGAAAGTAAAAAATAGTTAGACCAGATAGTAGTTTTTATTGTTATGAATTATTATAAATAAATTAAAGACCAAAAAGACATTAAAGAATATACAAGTACAAGCCCATCAAAAAATATATATATACAAGTACAAACTTGAATCTGATTAATAGACTCAATTATCATTAATATTTACAGCAGTCAAGCCCTAGTCAATACAAGAAGCCATGTCATAATCTGAAGACCCACAGTGCCATAGGAAGCAACGGCATAAAATGTGAGCGACGAAATCCAAAAGATAGCGCACTTTATTGCATCCCCACATCCTATTAAAACATGTAAAATAAAAGTACGCAAAATAGACCACCTAAAAATATAAGCTGAGATGCATCCTCTATAGGTCTACGCCTCACTAATGTGACAGTAGGTGATACGCTCCGGCTCATTTTTAATTGAACCGTAGAGTATTGAGCTCTTGACCGTTGGATCTAGTTCTTAAGTTGACACATACAAGAGGATGTTTATTCGAATAACAATGGAAATGATTCGGATTTGGCGCAGCGGATTTAAATGGAAGAATTAAGGATGAACACAATGATGAAATGGATTGAATTTACCGTGGATGTTTATGGTTGGATGGATGGTGGACGAATGGAACAAGATGATGATGATTGTAACAACACACTTGAAAGCTTGTAGATTCAGTAGCAAGAATAGTAGGCAAATGATTCGAAAGATACACACTCAATCGATTACAATGATAAACTCCTAGGAGGGATTAGAGAGGAGTAAACTCAACTCAAGCTAATCCTTCCAAGGAATGGGAATGAGTTTACGAGAGAAAAGGAGGATAAATCACTCAACAAATTCTCTCAATGTCTAAACTAATGAAAATAGACAAGAGTATAAATATTTATACTTATTACACATTAAGCCCTTTATAACCATATTGCCCTTAATGAGCTCTTCCTTCCTTCCTTCTAAGATGGACGAAATTTCCTTGTCATTTTGATGGGCTTCCAAGCCCATTTGAAGGATAAGAAGTAGCCTAGAACGCATCTTCAAAATTGGTCGAGTTCGGGTTCTTTCGGGCTCATGGACATAGCCCGGCTTGAATGGAAATGTGTGCTCTTCATTTTCAAAGGTAGGTGTGATCGTATCATCACCTTTCCCTTCGAAAGGATTCGTCCTCGAATCCATTACTTTAAGGTCGTGGTCTTGGTCAGGAAAGAAGCTAAGGAATGGATCCTTATACACACCCAAATTTGTAACAAAATCTATAGGAAAATCCTGCACAAGTAGCTCAAAATCCTCAAGCTTAAGCTTGTCGTCTTGCCTAGGAATTGAGCTCATGAAAGGGTCCACATAGGCTCCGAAATCCTTGACAAAACCTATACGAAAATCCTGCACAATTAGCTCACAGACAGAAGAAAAGGAGTTATCAATGTTAGTATGAGCTAATTGATCCCCATTGTACAAAGGCACGCTCATTGGATCGTTAGCAAATAAAACATTCTCTCTAATGTTTTTCTCACTTTCTTCTCTCAAAATTGTTGCCCTCTTTGGTGTTTCCTCACGCTTTTCACTTTCCAAAGTAACATTTACAAACTCAACATTTACATCCGAGTCATTTATGTTACTAGTAGAAGGAAGGGGGTTGGAAACTGTTTCTTCATGGAGTGGGATGTTTATCTCACTTTCATCTTCAACACAAAAATCTCGCACATTCGGTTCAAGGGATTGAGAAGGTGGAGGTGGCTGGATTGGTATAGGTTCGGATTGAGTTAGAAGAATTATGGCGCTAGGAGTGGTAGGAATTAAGGCGGTTTTGACCGGGGTACTACAGGCCTTAATATAATTATTGAATGCTATTCGATGTTTGGCCTGCATTTTGGCTATTAATTCATCTGGTCTTCTATCTAAGACGGCATTGCTCCACTCGGTGAACAAGGCGTGCCACTCGTCTAATAGTACACTCCTTTTCTTTAACAATTCATCATGTGCACTGCTCATTTTCGTGGATTAACAATTCACGAGGTTTGGTGCCAATTAGCCCTTAATGAACTCCTAGAGTATAGAGCTCTTGATGGTTTGGATCTAGTCCGTGAGTTGTCACACAAGAGGAAGGAGAATGACACAAATATATATAAGACTCGGATATGCGCAGCGGATAGGAAGAACGATGATGGACACAAGGAAAGGATTGGATGTTACCGTGAATATTTATGGTTGGATGAATGGAATTGACGAATGACTTAGAACGATGATGATTGTAGCAACACACTTGAAAGCTTGATTATTTCAGTAACAAGATCGAAAGATACACACTCAATCGAATACAATGATAAACTCCTAGGAGGGATTTAAAGAGGAGTAAACTCAACTCAATAATCCTTCCAAGGAATGGGTAAGAGTTTAGGAGAGAAAAGGGAGGAAAACTCACTCACAATATTCTCTCAAATGTCTAAACTAATGAAAATAAGCAAGAAACTAACTATTTATATTATTACACAAATGGGCAATGTTGGACAATTTTGCCCTTAATGAACTCCTCCTTCTTAGCAAGCGTATTGACCCTTTGGATGGGCTTCTAAGCCTGGTCGAAATCCAATTGTGTACCAAGAAAGCGTTAGTAGAGGTGGCGCATCGGAGTACTCTTCCCAAGGCCTTGGGAAGAGCCTGCTAGTGACAATTTTCAGTAAGCGGATGGATTTGGGATCATCTGATGTGCTCTTCCCAAGGCCTTGGGAAGAACCTGTTATGTTCTGATCTTCCTTTTCAAAGGTAGGAGTGATCGTATCATCACCTTTCCCTTCGAAAGGATTCGTCCTCGAATCCATTACTTTAAGGTCGTGGTCTCGGTTAGGGATGAAGCTTAGGAATGGATCCTTGTACGCACCCAAATCCTTCACAAAAGCTACAGGAGAGTCCTGCACAATTAGCTCACAAACAGAAGAAAAGGGGTTATCAATGTTAGTGAGAGCTAACTGATCCTCATTGCATAAAGGCACACTCATTGGATCGCTAGTAAACAAAACATTCTCTTTAATGTTTTCCTCACTTTCTTCTCTCACACTTTCAGCCCTCGTTGTTATTTCCTCACTCTTTTCTTTTTCCAAAGTAACACTCTCAAACTCAATATTTACACTCGAGTCATTTGTGCTATTAGTAGAAGGAAGAGGGGTGGAACCGGATTCATCAAGGGTTAGTATGATCATCTCACTCTCATTTTCAATACAAATATCAAGCATATTTGCTTCAAGAGATTGAGAAGGTGGAGGTGGCTGGATTGGTTTTGGTTGGATTTGGATTGGAAGGGTCATGGTGCTAAGAGCGGGAGGAACCATGGAAGCTTCCGTTGGTTCATTTTTGCCCTTCACAAGGAACATGAGTAAGGCAAGTACGTCATTATGTTGTCGGTCCGCAATGGCTTGCCGTCTTTCATCAAGTTGTTCCGCTGCGGTAATACTTTTCTCTATCGCCTCAAGGATTCTGAGTGACATGATTGAAATTGTTAAATGGTTCACACTAGATGGGTGGTACGGAAAGAAAGGAAAAAAAGAAGAAGAAGATGTTTGTGTTCTTCCCACTTGATTTTGTTTGACCTTAAGGAAGGTATGGTGAGACTCTAAGGGAAGATTGAGGACTTGGGAGAAGATATTGTCTGGAGTAAATTGAGGAAGACCAAAGACTTGGATGACACAAATTGTTGTTTTTAGACTTTAGGAGAAAGAGAAGATATGTGAAGACTTTGGAGATGATTTTGGGAGACTTTTGTGACAGAAATTTATGGAGAATACTTGTCTTGGGAGAAAAAACGAAATTGTTTGAAGATATGGGAGATCTAAGACTTTGGAAGAGGATATGATCTGGAGTGAATGGTGGAAGACTCAAGACTTGGGAGGTACACAATTGAAATTACAAGATTTTAGAAGAAAAATGAAGATATTGTAGGACTTTTGTGACTCAAGACTTTGACTTGTGTAACCAAAGGAGACTTCAGCTACAAACACCTTGAAATACAAAAAATTGACAGAGAAGAAGATTAAAATTGATCTTGATTCATCTTTAGAATGGTGAAGACGAAAATGACTCAAGAATGGTAAAGAACAACAACAAGAACAACAAGCTGTCTGATGGAGTTGTTCCTTGACAGACCTTCGGCTGTTGACTCTTAAAAATAGCAAAAGATGGATAAAAATTACGAAAATTTACAGGGACACTCCTAAGAGGTAGATCTATAACTTTTATTCAGGACAGAAAATCAAATTCCGGCTGTAACTCTCTTGAAAAATACCAAGAACTCAGACAACAACGTTTCGCGGTGGATTCTGCGCACTGTTTTGTTTTGAATAAAAAGTGTAAGATTGACTCAGACCTTGGAGATGACTAAAGAACAAAAAATGTTACACACAGGCTGAAGTTAACTGACACAAAAATTCAGAAGTTTCTGAGCGAAGAAACGGACATAAACGGAAAAGAAAACAGACGAACAACTCAAGAACAGCTAGAGCTCCGCTACCACTTGATACGCTCCGGCTCGTTTTTAATTGAACCGTAGAGTATTGAGCTCTTGACCGTTGGATCTAGTTCTTAAGTTGACACATACAAGAGGATGTTTATTCGAATAACAATGGAAATGATTCGGATTTGGCGCAGCGGATTTAAATGGAAGAATTAAGGATGAACACAATGATGAAATGGATTGAATTTACCGTGGATGTTTATGGTTGGATGGATGGTGGACGAATGGAACAAGATGATGATGATTGTAACAACACACTTGAAAGCTTGTAGATTCAATAGCAAGAACAGTAGGCAAATGATTCGAAAGATACACACTCAATCAATTACAATGATAAACTCCCAGGAGGGATTAGAGAGGAGTAAACTCAACTCAAGCTAATCCTTCCAAGGAATGGGAATGAGTTTAGGAGAGAAAAGGAGGATAAATCACTCAACAAATTCTCTCAATGTCTAAACTAATGAAAATAGACAAGAGTATAAATATTTATACTTATTACACATTAAGCCCTTTATAACCATATTGCCCTTAATGAGCTCTTCCTTCCTTCCTTCTAAGATGGACGAAATTTCCTTGTCATTTTGATGGGCTTCCAAGCCCATTTGAAGGGTAAGAAGTAGCCTAGAACATATCTTCAAAATTGGTCGAGTTCGGGTTCTTTCGGGCTCATGGACATAGCCCGGCTTGAATGGAAATGTGTGCTCTTCATTTTCAAAGGTAGGTGTGATCGTATCAGTAGGCATAATGATTAAATGTAGCAATTTTTGTATCATACTTCTTTATCGATAACTCAACATATACATTCCCATGAATAGAAGCAGATAGACTAATAAGGCATAATCAGAGGTACTTAACAAAGACTAAAAACGTCAACAAAGAGGATAGACAGTACATGAGAAATTCCCCACAGGAAAGGAAATAAAAAAACAATCATACGAGAGAAGCTGGAAAACAGAACCAGATCTGGGACTAAATGCAAGTGTAGTAATGTCTCTAGTGTGTCCGCTCAGAACTGATATCGGCAGCCCATCAGGCAAATGCCACTGCCAAATTAGGAAAAAGCCAAATTTCAAGAGAACGAAAAAAAAGTAGGTAGAAAGTAGTTAAATTTAAGATGAAAGAAATTTACCACTCGAATTATACAGTCATTTGAAGCAGATGCCACCAAGGCATTGTTGGAACTTACAGCCAAGTCAGTAATGTACCCCTTTCATGCACAGAATTAAATCAAACTTGAATTAAACAGCAACAGAAAAGGTAGGGATGGAAATATGTTTGCATTATAGAGTATCTGAGCTCACTACATGACCACGACAGCTAGCCAAGCAAAATTCAGTTTCCATGGACCAGATTTTGACAAGGGCATCATCTGAACCAGTAACTACGTATCTGCCTGTGCGATCAATTATTGCTGCAGAATTTACATGAAGAAAACTTGAGGGATAAATCAACATTCATCAAATTTTATTTGTCAAAAATGACGGTGGTAAAATTCCAAGAAGCAATCATAAGCACTATTTCATTTTCGTCTCAGAGAAGACACCAGTTATAACATGTGGTGGCCATGATTTTTCACAGGGATAAGGAGACACAGAATAATCCAGTTCTTCACTACAAACCCTACCGTAATGGACAGCATTCTGGTGCCCTCTCAGCGTCTTAATGTTTTGCATTTTCTGCACCATGGTTGATGGTTTTGCAATGGTATAGCATGCTGCACGAACAGATGGAGCGCGATGGTGTCTAGCAAAACCACCCCCAATTTCCCTCAACCTTAGCCCACGAACCTGATCAGCATGCATATGTGGCCACCTCATGTGAGTGGGTGGGTGCTTGACTTGGAGTTTCTCTGTACCCCTATCATCTGCGTAAGAGAAAATACCAGAAGCAGCTATTAGTGGAGATTTTAACTTCATTAGACACACATTCCACGATAGAGAGTGCTGAACTACAGAGAATAGACTTCTATCCACAATGAAAAGACATTTATCTTATTAGAACATGGCAGGACATATGAATGCTGAGAAAGATGTGTATAATTCATATCAAAGGCCTGAATAGTGTCACCTACAGCTCAAAAGTGAAAATGAACCAATTCCAAGAAGGGTAGGAACATTAGCTGCATTTGGAGAATTTGCACCAAACAAGCCTGGAGATGGAGAGGCTGTATTAACCAGCAACTGCTTTAGAAGTTTTACCAAATGATTCTTCTCAACATGAGGATACCTTAAGACCCAAATAGATGACGATATGAGTAAAAGTCAGTCAAAACATCATAAAGATAGACTATAATCATTTTAACTGTACTTAACCAAATGCAAAAATATGAAACTAGCCACACAAGCACACGCCACATCAGACAAGTTTTTATTTTATTTTTTGTGCATGTGTAATCCTTGTGCATACCTCTCCACCAACTTAGCATAACTTAATGAGAAGGAAAAACCATCATCGTTTTCATCACCGGTACGAGCCCCACTCCTTGAATACCAAGCATGGTATCTTCTAAGCAAAAGTTGGTGTTCCGGAAGTTCATTCCAAAGCTGCCCATAGGTTCTCTGACATGGCCCAGCTGAAAGGAAATGCATAATCAAAAAGTATACTTCTCTAAGATCAACATCTACATCAGTAGTAGCTGAGTGACTTGTCCCTGGCTTTCAGGGTTGAGCATTCTCATGCACCTGGCTGGAAAACCCTAAAGGCTTGACAACAGAATGTGCGTCTCCAAGGGGCGTATACTTTCGAAGAGCCATATTTTTGTAGACCTACAACCAAAAGAAATTAAACTGAAGCAAGTTAATAAATTGATCTTTTTTTGTTAAATACAGAATAACAACAAGCAAAACGCATGAAAAAATCACTTATAGCACATAACAGAGTGAATCGCGACAAAATTAGGAGTACCTATAACCTACAAACCCAATCAAAAAATAACTATGATGTTGCTTCTTTTTGTAGTATGAGGTGACATCAAAATTTGTTGTACAATACCAAAGTTTTCCATATCAAGCTCTATACTGGCTATAACAACTCTACTGTGGTGAAGTTGAATACTACCCCCAGTCCCATCTCTCTTTTACTTCTAGCATCCTCCAATACTTCTACATCTTAAATGTTACATTAGCAAAAGTAAGTAAATGCCAAAACAGTACTGGTAAAAGTATGGAGCCTTTTTTTTTTAAATGAAAAGTATGGAGCTTGATATTGAAAACTTTGGTACTCTACAATAAAATCCATAGTGAAGATGGCCTCCCAAACCTCTTCCCACATCCTTAGATACTTCCAAGTTCCAACTCCTAACTTGCAATGTAACAATCTTAGCGATAACACACTAAAGGAGTTATTGTCTACTCTCAATCACCATTCCTAACCTGAATCCTGTTTTTCATCACTGAATATAACACTCTACATTCACTTACAAATGTCATTATGAATAAGCTATCCTTACAAGCTAAAGAATAGCATAGCAAATAAAAACCTACTCAAAGTCGTCCCTTAATTCACGATTCTCCAGAGTCCAAAACTAATACCCACAGTATCAAGTATACATGTGCATTATAATGCAAGAAATAAAATAACTCGGAAAACAAAGCTCCTATTCTAAATCTCAACAAAAATTCTCAGTAGTGAAAAAAACAACCTTTTACTTAAGTTGAGAAATAGTTTAAACCAGACGAGTCCCTCCTATAGTTTTGAAAGCCTGACCAGCAAAAATCCAAATGCATAAGAAGATCAAAGATCGGGAAAACACAAGTCTATAAAAGATCTCATAATGCAAGAAAGGGAAATCTTCATCAAGCTCCTCCATTAGAAGAAAAATCACAATAACATGACTGAATTAATCAATTAACAGTGTTCTTCTCTTTAATTACCTTCAATGGTGATGAATTTGAAGCGGAACGACACCTTTCAAGCCTCGTACACACACAATTTGAAGAGATAGAAGGTTGGAAGGTGTGAAACACGCGCGAGGAGAAGGATTTTAGATTCTTTCAGATGGAGCTGGGCGTGCGTGTTGGGTTCCTCGTTTCGTTTGGTCCGTCTGGTTTTTACTGTAGCATTTTATAATATATAAAAAAATATTATTAAAATTGGGCTTTTCAAAACGGCGTCGTTTTGGTCCAAATCAAAACGGCGCCGTTTTGGGTGCCAAAACGACACCGTTTTGATTTGGCCTTGATATGGACATGTGGGCCTTGTCAAAACGGCGTCGTTTTGGGCCCATGGGCCGTGTCAAAACGACGCCGTTTTGACACGTCATCAAACCAGCCGGTTTGATAGAAAACTGGCCGGTTCGCCGGTTCATAAAAAACGGTCGGGTCGACCGGTCCGACCCGGGTCAGAGGCAAATCCGGTCCGATAGCTGAATCGGACCGGAAAGGTGAAAATGTCCGGTTGAACCGGCCGAACCGGCCAGTCCGATCCGGTTCTGATAACAAGGGCTAGTATAGTAAGGGGTTATAGGAAAAAATGGTACTTAGAAAAACATTTAATGATACTTCATCTCGATACTTTTAATTGTCTTTTTAAATAGTAATTTTTAGTAAATCAAACACTAAAAAGTCAAGTAAAGTATACATTAACTTTCAGTAGAAAAATGACAATTATTTATGGACGGACGGAGTAGATTTTATACTCGGATATTTTGTGCGTTTAAAAGATAGTTGTACGATAACAAAACGTCACATTTGGTACCTCACTGATAGTCAGTCAAATACAGATTTATAGTGCCTGAAAATGTGTGTGCACAAGAGATATAGTGTACAGTGGTAGTCAGGGTCGAACACAGGGATTGTGAGAGACTGGTCTAAGGTCTTGAATGTATTCGGGGGAGAAAAGCACGAAAAGTAACAACCAGGGAAAACAAGGAAACTAAATGATAAGAGGAAATAGAAAGAGGCATATCGGGAGGGAAAAGTAGAGAAGAGGGAGAGAAAGGAAGTGAAATGAGGAGGTGGTTAAACCAACTCAAACCTGGAATGCTCCCTTGGCAGGAAAGAATCGAGATGGTGAGACAATGTTGCTGGAGCGAAAGCTAGACTAGGCTTTTCTTCTTCGAGAGGGATCCTTGCTTTTCTTCATTCGGGACCTAGGCTCGGGACCTTGAATGGATGATGAATGCTGATTTTCCTCTTCTTGGTTTTCAAGGTTTGGTCTTGCTCTCTTCTCTCTTTTATTTATGTTTCTATTTTTTTCTAATTTTTTCATTTTCATTTTTTTTCCCCGAGAGAGAGAGAGAGAGGGCGCGAGTCCTGGATTGTTTTGAGGCTCGAGACCTTTGTTCTTCGGGGGCTGCTGGAATTTGGTTTCACTTTCCCACACTTGTGTTTTGCTGTGGACGGGAAGTGATTTCTTTCGTTCTGCTCCGCCCTTCGTTTTAGCTTTGAGGTCTTGAATTTGCGCCAGCATTTCGGGTCTTGAATTTCTGCGGGATCCCCACACTTTGCCTTTGCTGCTTCTTTTGTCTAGTCTAGCCCTCGATAGTGCTCCCAACAACACTGCTCACCTGCCAAGAGAAAGATCAAAGAAAATTTCAAGTGGTTAGAATTGGAGAGGCAAGAAGGGATTCGGGGGCAGGAAGGAAAGAACAGAACAAAAAAAATGAGGGAGAACAACTTGATGCGAAGACTTAATCTTTTTGCTACTTTCCTATGTCTAAATGTGTCTATACCCATGGATATCATGCAAACCCAACCAGTACCTAGTCATACATTCACTCAATCAATAAATATCAGCATGAAGGCTCAAGTGCTCACAAGGTGTTAATTCGTGACCACTGGTGTCTAGGTCTTGAAGCAGATATAAGGCATAGCAGGCAAAAAATGAATCATTCGGGACCTTGACTACAAACAACATTTTCATTCTATGCGCATAAGTCAGGTGCGTACCCATCATTGAGGTGTTTTGAAAAATAGGCATTAAGCTAAAATCCTAGGAAATAAAATTGAAAAATAATTCATGCAAAAACTTAGGAAAAATAAACTAGAATATAATTAAAACATGCATAATAAATACTAGTTTAAACTCCTCCCCACACTTAGGCAGCGCATTGTCCTCAATGCGGGAAGGAGACAAAAGAGATAGCAGTTCAAACTTAAAGCAGAAATGTAAATTGTTCAGCAGAGATATTCAGCCCACGCAGGGGCAAAGGGGTTTGAAAATGTTCGGGATCAGGGGCGGGGTGGAACCAAGGAGGCAACTTGCTCTCGAAATTCTTTGAGGATGGCGCGGTTGGTTGCCAGGATGTCGGTGAGTAAACGGATGATAGTGTTGTCGCTCGACAGCTGTTTGGGACCTGGAGCATTTGCTGCGGGGGCAGTGGAAGTGTTCGTCTTGGCAGAAGGAGGCTCGGGGGCAGCAGACCGGGCTCGGGGCTTAGATAGGTCCGGGTACTCAAACTTGCCTTCAATCTTTCCTTTGTTATCTGCATGAAAACTCAAGATGCCGTTAATAACACAAAGGAAACCCATCGTGTCCAAGGTCTTGAGACCAAGGAGCTTGAAGGAGATCGAGTGTCGGTACAAGTTGAGCTCCCGGAGCGTGGAGGTGTAAAGCCACGAGGCCAGACTGGTGACAAGGGACCCAAGAACAGGAGAGCGACCCAGGGGGGCATTTGCGACGTTGTGAGTAGATGTGGTGATCCAGTAGCCGAGGTTGACGCGCTTCTTGTGGTACATGGCCCAAAGGAAAAAGAGCTCCGATTGAGCAAGCTGTCCTGAAGTCCCGAATTTACCCACGAGCGCAATGGACAGGAAGCGTTGCAGAATGCGGAGCGCAGGGTCCTGAATGCAATGAGCCTTTGTCTGGCGGGAGTCGAACTTGATATCGGGGTCTCCAGCGAGCTCCCGAAGAGCTTTGTGGTTGTTGAAGTGGACCGACACAGTGGTCAGGGCAGTCTGATATGCGTCCCCTTGAGTGTCCTCACGACTGACGAAACCAAGATAGACATTTAAGTCGTTGAGGGACAGTGGGTGTCACTTACTAACCATCCGAAAATTGATATAACCCTTGGCAGACAGATCGGGACCTCCCCCACCCTTTGGCTTGAACAGATCAACCTTATACCAAAAACTTGCAAAGAACTCGAGACTGAGCTCCAAATATGTAGGCTGATCCATGTAAAAGAAACTCTCCCACCCTATGCCACTAATCAACTCCCGAATTCGGGACCCAACACCCATCTTATCATAAAATTCCATATCTAACCTAGGACACGGGGCTACCCCCTTGAAATTCATCAAGGTGACCTTATCCAGGGAGGGCTTATCATTAAAAATGAAGAGTTCATTGAAGGTGTCAAGGTTAGCTGTTACCAGGTAACTGGGTCTGGATCCCGAAGCAGATTCGAGCTCATCGTCATCCTCCTCGACGCGCTGGGATTTGCGGGCAGTCTCGACGGCAGGGGCCTTGCCCTTGGGAGTGGCTGGGAGTTTCCTCTTCTTACTGGCCGAAGGTTTGGAGGTGGGGGCCTTAGGCGCAGGGGCCTTAGGAGCATTTTTTGCCGCTCGGGTTTGCCCTTGGTCGGCTTCGGAGGTGGACTGGGAGGTTTGGGTGGGTCGATTTCTCCTTCTCCTTCTTTGGCAGCTTCCTCTTCTGCGCCCTCTTGAACATCCTCGGGACCTTGAGCAGTATGCTCGGGGTCCTGAGCGTCTTGCTCGACCGGTCGGTCTGTCAGCTCGATCTCCTCCTCTCCGTCTTGTCCGTCGTCGTCGTCCTCAACGCGCTGGTCGTCAGAGTCCCAAGGAAACTGTTCTTCATTTTCCTTCTCCACTCGTCGGGCCTCACGGAGGCTAGAACTGGTCTGGGGCTCCTCCTCCTCCTCGGTGTCAGAGGGAATGACGTAGCCGATGGGCTTAACGTCGAGGGGAACGGAGTTGACTGGGCTGGGGGGTGTTTTCTTTTTACTGCCGGCGGCGGCGGTTGGAGGGACACGGTGGACTTTTCCAGATCGGGTCATGGTTGGGAGAGAGGTGGTGAAGAGGATTTCGTCTAGGTTTATGGTGGCCTCGGAGGATGAAGACCCGAGCCGTTCAGTGGCGGTGGGTGAGTGGTCGGAGTTGGTGGTGTTTGGCTGGTTTGGGTTGTTGAGAGGAGTGGGAGTGGGAGTAGAAGAGTGAGAAGTGGGATCTTTGTTGAGGTTAAGGCTAGCGCGTCCCATAAGGAAGAAGAGAGGGTTTTGTTTTTGGAAAGAGGGGAAAAAGATGTGGTTTGATTTGATTGGGAGAGATGAAGGGGTTTTGGTTGGGTAACGGGTAAGGTCTGACGGTTAGGTGGCGTGGGTGAGTGGGTTTGGAAGACGTGGAAAGGTGGAGGGAGAGATAGGAGCTGATTGCCTTGGTCTCCGTTGTCCACGTGTCGCGACGGGAGAGGACGCGCTGTGCCAAGGGCAGCGTGCGCCTGCACCTGCACGGGAATCGGGGAAAGTAAATCAGCTTTTAAGATTTGAAAAGAGGAGAGATGGGAATAAAATCAAAAGGAATTAAATAGGGGTTAATAAAGTAGGGGACAAGACATTTAATTGGAGAGAGAGGGGGACAAAAGAGTTAAATGAGAGGGGAAGAGGACAAAGAAAATTTAAATTTTTACCTAGGTAACATAAAAAGTGCACATAAAAATTTGAAAAGCTATAGTTGACCTTAATAAAAATAAAAACCAAGAGACAAAGAGGAATAAGAATGGACAAAATTAATTAAAGCTACCTAGGGAAGATAAGAAGTGTGCTTTGGGAGAAGAGAAAAGAGGATGTCGGATGTAGAATTTAGAGACTGGAAAATTAAAGAGAGAGAGTTAGAAATTCGGGGGCTGTCCCCACACTTGGCCTTGATTAACGTCTAGGCCTAGACGTTGTTTCCTCATTCGGGGGCGTTGATCGCTGGGTCCTCGACCCTTGCTTCTTCTGCAGTCGAGGGCTTGAATCCTTCGTAGAAGGGTTTCAGCCTATGACCGTTCACCTTGAATGGCTCCCCATGGTCTAGATTCTGGATTTCAACAACTCCATGATCAAATACCGCTGTGACTTTGTAAGGTCCCGTCCATTTGGACTTGAGTTTCCCCGAGAAAATTCGCAGCCTTGAGTTGTAGAGCAAAACTCTCTGCCCAACAGTGAAGGTCTTGAGTACGAGATGCTTGTCATGTTGGGCCTTGGTTTTGCCTTTGTAGATCATCGAATTTTCATAAGCATCCCCCCCAAGTTCTTCAAGCTCTTGGATTTGTAAACAACGGTCTTTCCCTGCCAAATTCAAGTCCAAGTTGACTTTCTTGATTGCCTAAAAGGCCTTGTGTTCGATCTCCACTGGGAGGTGACATGGCTTGCCATAGACTAACCGATAAGGCGTCATACCGATCGGGGTCTTGAATGCAGTGCGATAGGCCCATAGCGCGTCCCCTAGCTTGAGACTCCAATCTTTTCTTGACTGATTCACGGTCTTTTCAAGAATAGCCTTGATCTCCCGATTCGAGACTTCAGCTTGCCCATTGGTTTGGGGGTGATAGGCTGTGGATACGCGATGAGTCACCCCATACTTGGTAAGTAATGACGAGACCGTTCGATTGCAAAAATGAGTGCCTCGATCGCTGATGAGGGCTCGAGGGGTCCCGAATCGGTTAAAGATGTAGGTCCGGAGAAAGTCAGTCACCACCCTTGAATCGTCCATTTTAGTGGCCTTGGCTTCAATCCATTTGGAGACATAATCTACCGCCAGCAGGATGTACGTGTGCCCGAATGAATTCGGGAACGGTCCCATGAAGTCAATGCCCCAAATATCGAAAATTTCGCACGCTAGGATGTTGGTCAAGGGCATTTGGTTTCGAGCTCCGATGTTTCCCATGGCTTGGCATCGAGGGCAGGTTGCGCAAAACAGATAATTGTCCTTGAAGATTGAGGGCCAATAAAGACCCGCTTCTAGGACCTTGAGTGCGGTTTTCTTTGCAGCAAAATGTCCTCCTTCCGTTGTCGAATGGCAGAACTTGAGGATGGATGAGACTTCATCCATGGTGACACAGCGCCTAACAATCTGATCCGAACAATGCTTTCACAGATAAGGGTTGTCCCAAACGTAGAACTTGGCTTGTTTCCGGATTCGGTTGTGCTCCGCACTCGAGACCCGATTAAACCAGATTGAACCGGCTGCTTTTTACTGTAGCATTTTATGAAATATCAAAAAATATTATTAAAATTGAAAAAGTCCAAAAACGACGTCATTTTGGGACTTTTCAAAACGGCGTCGTTTTGGTCCATATCAAAACGACGTCGTTTTGATTTCTCCCTGATATGGGCCCGTGGGCCTTGTCAAAACGGCGCCGTTTTGGGCCCATGGGCCGTCTCAAAACGACACTGTTTTGACACATCATCAAACCAGCCGGTTTGGTAGAAAATCGGCCAGTTCTAGCTGGAAAAGTTCAGTAGAAAAAAGTTCAGTCTGCAAAAGTCAGTTTCAGACTTTTGTAAAACGAAGTATGCTGTTTGGTAAATATTTGTTAAAAGTTCTGTGGGGAAACCAGAAGTTGTTTTTGGTGTTTGGTAAAAACTGTTTTAAAACTATGGTTGGAATGTAAAATGACCATAAAGGTAGAACAAAACAGTTTAAGTTATTAATCCATAAAAACTGAATGATAATAGTCCAAGATGTGGTAATGAATGTATGGAAAGTATTTCCAACTTTCTAAAGAATCTTGAACTGAGTCAAAAGTGTCTGGAATCTGGTCTAGCTGCAAAAGAACGAAACAAAGGGTTTGGTAGAAAACCGGCCGGTTCTAGCTAGAAAAGTTCAGTTGAAAAAAGTTCAGTCTGCAAAAGTCAGTTCAGACTTTTGTAAAACGAAGTATGATGTTTGGTAAATATTTGTTAAAAGTTCTGTGGGGAAACCAGAAGTTGTTTTTGGTGTTTGGTAAAAACTGGTCCAAATCCAAAGTGAAGACTGATTCATTAATGAGAGGAACCAAAAGAAGAAGAACCACTTTTACTCTAAATCCAACATTTGTAATTTGACACGTGTAATTTTCTCCTATTTTAGGAGAAATTTGTGTGTACAAATTTCTGGCACGCCCAGTGGGACTCTACTCTCCTCTCATCTCTTGAATCACACTTCTCAAATCATGATCCAGCAATGAATCGCCTGATTAGAGGTAAAAAATCTAAAAAATCTAAAAAAATCTAAAAATTCAGGAAAATTTATTACATTTTCTCCGAATATTTTGATTAATTTTTTTTCGAATTTTAACATTTTTTTGGGAATTTTTTTTTTTGGAATTTAAGATTAATTATTTTTTTTGGAATTTTTTACATTTTTTTGGGAATTTATACATGTTTTTGGAATTATTACATTTTTTGGATTTTTTAATTTTTTTTGGAAATTATACATTTTTGTTGGAATTATTACATTTCTTTTGGATTTTTAAGTTTTTTTATGGATTTTTAGATTAATTAAAGGGGTAATAGTTTTTAGCTCCCATGTACTAACGTCGAAAAGCAAAATCCTCCCATGTATTTCATTTTTTGCAGTCTGCCTCCCCTGAACTATTATTTTGGGGCAAAAAGGCCATTCCGTCCACTTTCACTAACGGAGATTACCTCCTTTCGAAAGGGTTTCGGATGTGTTCATTCCGTTGAGAAGGAATCAGCGGGGGCTGCGCTATGGGTTTGTACGCTTCGACTGGGTTGAGAAAAAGATAGATATGGAGATTGCCCTAGATAACCAATAAGAGGAGGGTCTTTGAGTCGGTGCCCCACAATCACCTAGGTCAATTGCAAACAGAGGAGAGAAAGAGCAACAAAGCCGGGACAGCTAAGTCGTGGCCAATTGTGAGAAATCCTATTGGGGAGCATAGCCAAGAAGACACAGGCACGTTGGGGCCAATTGCGCAAGGAAGAACAAGGTCGCCCAACGATATCGAGGGAAGGCGGAAGGAAGATCCTCAAGCAGGAAGAATACTGTCTCATGTAACGGGAGGAGTAGCAGAGGGTGGAGGTGAGGGAGAGACAGTGGAGCTGTCACTTCCGACTGAAAACCAGGAGTGGTTGGAGCGAAGCGTTATTGGGGTTCTGCATAGGATTGAGGACTTTCCAGATATCAGAGAACTGCTGTCCGAGAAGGGGTGGCAATGCGAAACAAAAGCATTAAGACGAGGTCTGGTGTGGGTGGAATTCGATAAGAAGGAGGATATTGAGGAAGCGACCAGCATCATTAACGAGGTCAAGTGTCGCTTGTTCTTTAAGATGGTGCCCTGGACAGAGGGATTGTCACAAACAGGAAGGTTGTGTTGGGTCTCATCCGTTATTGCAAATTCCTCATTTTGGAATCAAATTCCATCCTTTCTTTAAAGCATATTTTATGAATATGCTTTTGACTCTTAACAACTAACAAAAGAAATTTGATTCTTTTGTTACAAATATCATCATCTCTAAACTTCAATCATAAAGATTTTTTTTACAAATATATGCTTTTAAAAGAACAAGAACCCATAACTGTCGCACCCCTTTTTTCGTTGAAAAATGAGTTTAAGGTTCGGGACGGATGCTAAGCATAAATGGATGCCTCGCATAATACAATGAAGTCGCCACCCTATTTTCTAAGGTTTAGGGAACCTAAGCGTCATGGCATAAAAAATAAAAAAAACTAAGGCTTGGTCTAAACCAAAGAACGAAGGTTCGAGGTCGTATTGTGGACTTGGAAAGGTGTTAGGCACCCAAGTCACACCCTTCAAAAGGTTACCGGTTATAAAGTGAAAGGTGTTGTTATGTTTAATATTTTTGACACGAAAACAAAGAATCGAAGCATGTCAACCTCCTCTTCCCACGAACTTAAGTCACATTCCGATCATTTACATAGGCCAATGATCGAATCGTGTCAACAAAGTCCGCTTACCGAATTGGGTCACTTTCCGACTATTTAAACATTTTTGACGCGATTTGGCCCTCAAATGTGACGTTACATCTTAGCATTTTCGTAGGGACATGTTATTTCCGATCGGGACACGAAGGACGGAGTTACCGTTTGTTCGTTATGCTAGAGCGGACGTTCCCCCTTTTCATCGAGCCATGCATGATTAATTAATTAATTACTACGTGATCCTAACATGGTAAAAAAAAAACTAGCATAGTACCATTTTCGTGAATGCACATAACCGAGTGGGATTTGAAGCCACCATGCTCAATTATCAAATATTGCAATTAATTTCATGGCATACGAAAGCAAGTGATTTAAACACATAAACATGTGAATTGATTTTAATCATGCATACAATTATAGGGTTTTTTAGCATTTTTTAAACAACATGTATACAAATAGTATTTGCAAAAAGACGTCGAATAAATAAAAAGGACTAGAAAGCATACTCGCGTTGCGTGCTCTTGATCTTCCTTGCAAATTGAAAGCATTAGCGATAGTTTGAAAATAAATAAATAATAAAGAGCGCATGCAACAATTATTTAATTTCACAAATAAATATTTAAATAAACACGATAAGCAAGTAAACATTTTATTTCATGCCAAGTAAATAAATAATTAAACATAAGAAATAAGTAAACAATTAATTAGTATGGTAAACAAGTAATCAATTAGTTCATTTATTTCGTATGAGCAAATTATAATTATTTAAACATGGCATAATTAATACTTGATTTATTTATAACATGTGAGTATATTAATTGAATAAAATATGGCATAAATAAATTATTTATCATGTAAGCATTTAATTAAATAAAGCATGACGTAAACAAATTATTTAAATCATGCAAGCATTTGATTAAATAAAACATGACATGAATAAATTATTTAAATCATGCAAGCATACGAATAGTTTCGATGATAATTAAACATAGCATTAAAAAGCATACAAATATTTCATGCGAATTAAACATGGCATTAAAAAGTACACGAATATTTCATACGAATTAACGATAATTAAACGGGCCCCACATTTGGATTTTTGGGCATTAAAAAATGCCAAGCCCAAATTTTAATTAAAACACAAAGGTGGGCCGAAGCCCACCATCTTTCTTCTCTCTCTCTTTCCCGCCTCACCCTTTCTTCTTTCTTTCTTCTTCAACGTCTCCGGCCACCATGGCCGGAGGCACCAACTACCCAAGCTTGCTTTTTTACCCTAATTTTGACTCAAATAAATCCCTTAACTTCCCAACAAACCAACCCCATGAAAACAGCCAGGAAAATTAAACAAAACAGCAAGAGATTTTAAAGGAAAAGAAACACATTAATTAAATGTTTTTTTGAGCAATTAATTAGCTAAAGCAATGTTCAATCAAATTGAGGCAAGGGAAGTGAACTTAACATGAAAACTAAGCATTTGAGGCAAGTTTTAGCAATTTATTCATGCATTAAGGAGGAAAAGGAAAATTGAAGAGAGTTTAGAGAGAGAGAGCTTAAACATGCATATATGGCTATTAATTAGCCTAGAGGTTATACAAACAAATTGAATAAGGGAAGTGTAATTAGCAAGTAAACTAAGCATGTGAGGCAAGTTATAGCAATTTATTTCATGCTTTAAAGTAAAAACGAAAATTAAAGAGTTTAGCTAGAGAGAGAAGCTCACTTGTCCAGGAGAGATTTGATCCAAGAAGGTAGTGCAAGAAAGGGGGATTAAGATGAAGATTTTGGTGTCCTTGATACCTTGCATGAAGCTTGCTATTTATAGAAGAAATTGGAGTCGGTTTGGTGGCTTTGCTTGGCCAAGAATCATCGGGGGAGGTGGAGGGATAAGGATGACCGGAATAGTGAGCTAGCTAGGGCTTTGTGTGGCCAAGGATTTCTGATGGGAAGTTGGTGATCATCACAAGAGGGTCGGCGACCATAGCTAGGAAGAAAAGAGAGGCCAATTTGGATAAACATGCATTAATTGCCATTAATGCATGCTTTTGGACACGAACGGGATATTTTGGTACGAGCAAAATCGTACGAAAATGAAAATAAATCCGAGTTGAGGGTACAACTATGTGTAGAAAAATAAGGCAAGAAAACTAATATACAGTGAAGAAATGCGAAAGTTGATTTAACGTATTTATTTTCTCTTTCGGAAATGTCAAAATGTTCGCGCGCAAAATAAATGTCCTTACGACAAAAATTGAACGAAACTGAACGTGGTGGCGTGAAAGAGAAAATTAGCACGTATTTATCAAACAAAGAATTTACGGGTTTGATCCACAGTCCCGGGAAACTTACTCGAGACCGATAGAAATTCGTTTAAAGACAGTTAAAAATACGAGAAACTAAAAAGACGAGAAATGACTCGGAATATTAAACAAACTATCCTAGGACCAATAATCGACAAGAACTTGACCTAGACGAGCTATTAAACGTGATAAACATAAAAATACGTAAACGTTGACGAAAACCAAAAAATACGGTTTTAGTCAAAAATACGAGAAAAATACGAAAAATTTAAAAGACGTGAAACGACATGAAACATTAAAAAAAATAGTCTTTGATCAAAAATCGATTGAAATTTGACGTAAACGGGCTATTAATGTGACATGAAATAAAACGAGAAAGTTGTAACGTAAGTCAAAATTCGGGTAGCAACAGTTGCCCCCTCTTTACTGTCTGATCAAAAATCAGTGTAACTGAAATTTTTGATAAGCAGTAAAGACGGTTGCCCCGGTTTTTTACCATGTTTTGAATTACATTATAACTGATTGAGGTGTGAGATTATGCATGAATTGAAAGGTAATCGTTTCAAGTAATAATTATGCAGAAATGTAGAATTATGTAAAGACATGGTCGGTCAAAGAGGAGTAATAATTAGACATGAATTTTAGAGATATAGTCGCTCAAGGAGGAGTAGTAATTAGACATGAATTAAATGACACGAATTGAAAGATATAGTTGCTCAAGGAGGAGTAGTAATTAGACATGAATCTTAAAGATATAGTCGCTCAAGGAGGAGTAGTAATTAGACATGAATTAAATGACATGAATTGAAAGATATAGTCGCTCAAGGAGGAGTAGTAATTAGACATGAATTAAATGACATGAACTAAAGATATAGTCGCTCAAGGAGGACTATTTAGATAGACAGGAATGTAAGACAGGAAAGTAGTCGCTCAAGGAGGAGTATTTTGGATATAGTATGCGGAAAAGTAGTCGCTCAAGGAGGAGTATTTAATTATGCAGAAATGTAGAATTATATAAAGTGAGGGTAGCACTCGCACTTCATACGTTTTTAACAGGAAAGTAAATGAGAGTTGGAACGTACCTTTTGGTTCAAGGCAACTTACCTTTGCTCGAGCCTTCTGACGGCTCAATGTGAATTCGCGAATGGTTGTCTTGGACGGCCATTCCGCTTTTCTTAATTTGATTGGATTCGTTATACAAAATCCGCGGCGAGGGCCTTACAATGACATCTTTATCGAAGACCCAATTTTGTGAGGAGTGGTAACGTTCTCCATTCGGTTGTTGATTGGATTTTGATGAAAATTCAAGACGAGGGTATTACAATGATGTTGTGATCGAAGACCCATGGTTGATGAGATTCTGTCAAAGTATATCTGTATCCTGCAAATGGGAAGGAAACAAACCCGAAGCAGCAACAGATAGAAAACGGAGAGCAATTGATAATGTGAGAAATATCAAATAATCCTACATTTATCCTATGGCTTGTCCCCTAGTTTTTCGTTGGGAATGAAAAATGATTTCTTTGCTTAAGAAACTAAATTCAAGCATCCTTTGGGAAAAAATGTTCGTCCAATTTTCGTTGTATAAACATATTTGATTTAAGCCTAGATAACGTCTACGTCTTGTTCAGGAAATAACGACCTCAAGAACAAGACTTTCCTACGACATGTAGTTGTAAGCAATCCTCACTAGATATTAGTGTTTGCGCTCACGCTCAGAAACAGGGCTATGTGTTTACACTCCTAAAAATGCAGTAAACATAGCACAAAAATTAAATTTGCAATGTCAATCCGAGTGAATAAACTTCTAATGAAGATGCACCTGCATGGGCCTGCTAATAATCAAAAGTATAACTTTTTGTTTGGTCTGTCATCCTCTGTCTTTGGTAGAGGCCTCCATGTCTTGTTTTATTTTGCCTTTTTTTGATGTTGATTTGTCAGTGATTGTCGCACCGTCGCGAGCGAAATTCGGGACGAAGAAAAATACATACAATGAAGTCGCCACCCTATTTTTCTAAGGTTTAGGGAAACCTAAAAGTCCGAAAAAGAAGAAAATAAAATAAAACTAAGGCACAAATTAAAAAGGTTACCGGTTCTAAAAAAAGAGGTGTTTAAAATCATGTTGAAAACAAGTAATTTGGCCCTCAGAGAGGGTATCGTCGCTTTAGTTCTTAAGTTTGTTCGATTGATTTTATCCTAATTAATTGCCGAGTTGTTAAAAGAAAATAAACATTTTAATCCTCTAAGAAAATAAAAGGGTTGGTTTCATACCTATTCCAATTAGATTTCGTCGACTTTAAAATTAATCCGGTTACATGCAAAATTGGTGAAATTACTACCGTTTTATTAATCTTTACCAAAGCGACGCCACTTTTATCATCAGGCCAATGCACGTGCTTAATCCTATTTACTAAGTGGTTCTAAGCATGCATAGACTAGCAAAGTACCGTTTTGAGTGAATGCGAAAAACACGTTGAAAAGAGAAAAACCGGGAAGTAGGGTCGAAGCCGCGCACATAACACATTCGTCAAGATAACATAAATTAAAATACATTCGTTGGGTCGAAGCCGCACACGTAACACATTCATCAAGATAAGCATAAATTCATGGGGATGCAGCCGCACACGAAACAAGCATAATTTAAATGACCATTCAACATTAAAGATTTAAAGCGCATTTTAATAGGGGATCTCTAACAATAAGAGGGATTAAAATATGGAGGCATTTTCTATGAGTTGGGCTTAAGGCCCATTTACTATCTTTTCGCTTTCAAATGATTATTCTCTTTGGTGATTTATTATCCTATAATTTTTGGGTGGACCTAAGTTATTGGAAAATGATTTAAATCCTATGTTTTGGTTACTAATTTGTTTAGTTTTCTTGAATTGATTTTATCCGTTTAGATTTGTGGAGATTTATTGAAGATTTGAGGATTTTAGTAATTAATAATCATACAATTAAATTAAAGCGTGATGTTTAATTACTAGTCCTATTTTATTTCATGCTTTTAATAAAATAAACGTTGAGTAATTACTAAGCCTAATTCGTTCAAGCAAGGGTCGATTTGAGTGAAATTATTAAAGGGAATTATTGATATAAATTAATTCTCATGCGAACGGATTAATTCGAATTCTAACAATTCTAAATAATCATGCATACGATTAATAATAAATTGAAGTACATTTATCCAAAATAAAAGGGAAAAAAGGAAAACATACCTGGACGAGCTTTACCTGCAAATCAATGATTAGTGGCAAGTGATAATAAAATAAATAAATACTGCAGATAAATATTACAAATTAATTACAAATTCGCGAATAAATAAATACAACAATTAAATTCTCCATTCGAGCTCCGCAATTGGGAATGAACATCGAACTCCTCGTCGAGCTCCATTAAACTCATCGGGCATCATCACGAGTTCACGACGAACATGCAAGCAAAAATAGACAAATGAACGCGTATTAGTAAGGGACTCACAAATAAATTCCAAATGATCAAATATTAATAAAAATGAGACCACCTTACCCATTAAAGTTGGCGGAGCATCCGATCGGGATGATAATCGTGAATTCGGTACCTGCAAAAATAAAGAACGAGTTAATACACGATTTTAATTAAAAGGGCTTGGGTCGTAACCCATTTCTTTTATTTCTTCTTCATGGGTTGCTGCCCATTCTTTCATTTATTCTTTCTTTGGGCCGCAGCCCATTTTCTCTAATTCCTTAGTTGGGCTGAAGCCCATTTTTCCTTTAACTCTTTTCCTTATCAAACGACAAGGACGCTCTCCTCTCCTCTCTTTTTTATTCTTTCTTTTCTTATTTTTAGGGCTGCGTTGCAGCCCTCTTTCTCTTCATCCTCATATCATTTCTTTCTCCTTTGTTATTCCGGCCAAGGCAATCAACGGCAGCAGGGATGGGTTGGCGGTTGTGCAGCGGCGGCAGCGAGCAGGAAGAGATGGCGCGGCGGTGAGGCGCGGCTGGGCTGGAGGAGTAGCAGTGAGCAACAGCGGCGGCGAGCAGCAGCGGCGGCAGAGGTGAGGGATCAGTCCGATTGTGGTGATGATTGGTCCGACGTGGGTGAGGTGAGTTTGCCGGATTTGGGCAGTGAAAAGTCGGGTTTGGGTTTGAATTTGTTGGATTTTGGTGGTTTGGGTTGTGATGAATCGGGTTTGGGTTGTGGCGGTGAGATGGGTTGTGGGTGTGATTTTCGGTTATTTGACTGGGTTTTGGTTGGATTTATGGGGTGGTTTGCTGGGAAGTTGGATCGGGATTTGGTTTCGGGTTTGTGATGGTTTGAGGCGGTGGCGGCTGCTGCGGTTGGGGGTGACGGAGGTATGGTGGTTGTTTGGCTTTGGCTGTTGGCAGCGGCGATGGGTGGTATCGATGTGGCTGTTTCGAACAGTGGCGGTGGCTTGGATCGGGTTCAGTGGTGGTTTGCAGTGGTTGACGGAAGCTGGTATTAATTTGGTAGGAGATTTAGGATTGAATTTAATTGAGGCAGAGCATTTTTGTACTGAATTTGGCAGGGATTGAATTTGAATTAATTAGGCAAAGGATGCTCTGATTGGCAGAGGCTGGATTAATTTGGCAGAGGGATGGATTTGTTTGTGAGGGATTTCTGATTGCTCCCTCTCCGGCGACAGAACTTGCTTGTTGCTTCTGCCGAGAGTGAGAGCGGGTGATTGATTTTTTGCAGAGGTCCTTTTTAGAGGAAAATGGTGGGTTATTAATTGAAGAGGATCGGTTCGTATCAAATCTTTGAAAAAAAATGGTAGAGGTTGGTATGTATCTTTGAAAAAATAGGAAAGGGAGCGGGTGTGATGATTGTGGCCGAAAGTGAGAATTTATTTTATTTGATTCGAGTCAATAGCTCGAGAAATTTTATTTTAAACTGAAAAAAGTTCGAACGGAAAATGAAATACGGACAAAATAAAATAAAATAAAATGACATGAATTAAAATAAAGGATGATAATAAATAGTAAATAAATGGAAATAATAATAATAAGACAAGATCAAGATTGAGCGAAAAAATGAACGATTTAAATTAATCGTGTCAAAATTCGGGTATCAACAGTGATCCTCTAAGGGCTCCTTTGTGATTCCCTTGCTTGATGTGTACTCCAGTTTAGCGGTCCCAGTCGAGCACTACTCATTTGGTTAGGAGAACCAGAGGCTTGGTTTTGAGTGTTTGATAGAATCGTACATGGTGTACAAAATATGTGTTCGAGGGTAAAAGGTTGAAATTAGAAAATGTGGAAGAAGAGCAAAGCAAAGTCCAATGTCATCTTACCGCTATCCCATGTCTGATTGTTCATGTACCCTGGATATTATGTAAATCTAACTAGCACATAGTTTAGCATTTATACTCATGAAAGAAACAAGGCGTGAAGGCCCCAAAATACTCACAGGAATGTGATTGCTTACATCTAAACATGTCATAGACATAAGAGTTGACAGACAAAATCTCGTGTATTCATACAATTTCTAATGAACGCAAAAGTTTAAAATGAGGGGTGCGCTTGATTATTGTTATATTTTATTTTTTGAGACGGGGCTCCTTTTCTTTCTCTTCCTTTTTCCTCTTAACCTAAGTAGGATATGTAAAAGTTTTATAAAGACTAGGGATTTTTGGCAAGCATTATCCGAGGTGGCGGCAATGCAAGTTGCGAAAGTATAATTTTAAAGGAAATCACGAAAAGGTGAAGGATTACTTCCCTGATATCGAGGCGTGTGGAGAGCCAACAATCTAATTGGTTCGCTTGGAGTGAGTCCCGCATGATCTAAAGACTAGTGGACAAAGTTTAGAGATTACATAGAGCAAAAAACAAAATCCGAGGTGGCGGGAGCATGATCTTGAAAACATCAACCTCGGAAGTCGGGGTTTGTTCACTCCTCCAAAAAGTATTCTAACGACGCCATTTCTCCCCGTAGCATCATCACTTCGGCCTCTAAGACCGTCACTCGTGCTTGCAAGACTTGGCCTTCCCCGTGTTTCTCATGGACATGTGTTGTCAAAATCTTTATCAATGCATCTTTGTCTTTGATTATTTCACTAGAGGCTTCCTTCTTGCGGACCTCTCCATCCATGCGCTTCTTGAAATCATCGCAGACTGACTTTTGATTTTCCAAACCTAACTGAACATTGTCCTTGTGGCGCTTCTCCCACTCGCGCACCTTGAATTCTAGGTCCATCTTTTCCGCCATCCAGCTTTCTTTTTCCATGGTCAAGAGATCTCTTTCTTCTGCTGCCGTGGGCAGCTGATTTGCTAGTTGGGTGTAAGCCATAACCTCAAGTCCTCCTCCGACGTGGGACTCGCCTTCCTCTTCCATAGGCTTGTGATTTTCGGGGAGAGGTAGAACATTGCCGTTAGCTCGATTCATCCTCCACAGTGGGTATTCTAATATCGGCCAAGTAGGGAGGACATGACCTTCCAGGCAAAAGGGGTACGCCCAATCTAGGGCATATTGGACGCGGTTCAAGTGCTCTGTAGCATGGGGGAGACTAGATGTGGACATGCCAAAGGTCGCGGGGACTATTTTCATGATGCAGAACTGTCTCAAGGCGAGGGCGGGGCAATAATGGACGCATCCTCGCGCTCCGATTAATGGAACCCAAGGCAAGGACCCGCAGCAAAAGATGGGGTTAATGGCCCTTAGCCACTTAGCATGCCACACGAAATCTTCTTCCGAGAGGTTGATAAATCTTTTGACCCAACCATCCTTGTCTTCTGTTTTCCAAATATCTGCGGCCATTATGTCAATGACCTTGGTGAGAGGGGTCAAACCCAAGTAATTCATGGTGAAGAGGGATTGATCGGGTGCCTGCTTAAAGTGACTGATCATCCACACAGTTAGCAATTGCGTGCAACATGCAAGCTTCCCCTTCCCCTTTCTTTGGCAACTGTCTAAGGAACGGAAGGTTTCGGCTAGGATGACTGCCGTTGGGTTGATAGCATTGGCTTCCATCTCGTAGAAGACGTTGGCGGCCTCAAAGTAAATCATGTCTTTCACCTTCGGAAACAGCACAAGTCCTACCACTGCAAATGCTAGAATCCGCAAGCGTTTCTTCCCTTGTGACCTCCGAAACTGACTCTCGATGTCTGACCAACACCACACGTAGTCTCCCTCTCTTACACGAGTGGCTATTCCTAACCACTTGTCAAGCCTCAACTTGACGCTGGAGGAGTCAAGGCGGACGTTCTGGTATATAGTTGAGATGGGCGAAGCGAAGCACAGTAGGGTGGCATATTCTTCTAACGTGGGAGTCAAGTCTATCCCTCCGTTAAAAGAAAAACAGAGGTAGTAGGGGTCCCAAAACTTCAAAGCTGCCCGGATGCAACCCCAGTCAACCCTTATGTCCATCATTGTTAGTAGTTTTCCATAACTACTTTCAAACTGTTTCCCTTCACTCGGAGTCAACTCATTCCTTAGTTTCCTAACTTTGACCACGTCAAAATTTGAAATCTCCAACTTAATTTGTGGCCTGATTTTCGAAACTCCTTGCCCCAAAAGTATTAAGCGAAAGCAATGCTAGTACTGGCATTTTGATAAGCAGGATGGGTTCCTGGGAACACATAAAAATAGAGTTCTAGTGTTAGCATCTTGAACTAAACGTGTTACCAACTAGTTTTTTTTTACATGCATTACTAGGAATATTGCGGAAAGGAAAAAAAACGTAGAAAATATGGTAAACCAAGCCATGGAAAATAAGTGTGATGCACGTGATGAGGGCTTTTGACGTCGACTAAAGTTCTAACGGCCTGAAAGTTCCCGACGATACCATAGAATGGTCCAAAAAGTGTCGTAGGGTGCCTACCAATTCCTTCCCACGAATCCAGGTCACTCTCCAATCATTTACATAGGCCAATGATTGGATCATGTCTACTGAATCCGCTTACCAGAATTGGGCCACCTTCCGGCTAGCTTTAAGGGTTCGAGCGGGTTGGTTTTTGTAAACACTACCTAGGACATGAGTCCCGGGGCGTCACTACTAACCGTCCTAAACTTATTTGGTATGGCGACCCCTGGGTGGAGGGCCTATGCATGCAATGCGTGTGACAGTTGATCAAAGCAATAACAGATAGCCACGAAAATAGTTTATCAAAGCAAGTAAATAATAAAAAAAACAAACACCTTAAAAAAAAACCGGCTTTGACCCTACTAGTCCCCAGTGAAGTCGCCAAACTGTCGCACCCCCTTTTTTCGTTGAAAAACGAGTTTAAGGTTCGGGACGGATGCTAAGCATAAATGGATGCCTCGCATAATACAATGAAGTCGCCACCCTATTTTCTAAGGTTTAGGGAACCTAAGCGTCATGGAATAAAAAATAAAAAAAAACTAAGGCTTGGTCTAAACCAAAGAACGAAGGTTCGAGGTCGTATTGTGGACTTGGGAAGGTGTTAGGCACCCAAGTCACACCCTTAAAAAGGTTACCGGTTATAAAGTGAAAGGTGTTGTTATGTTTAATATTTTTGACACGAAAACAAATAATCGAAGCATGTCAACCTCCTCTTCCCATGAACTTAAGTCACTTTCCTGCCATTTACATAGGCCAATGATCGAATCGTGTCAACAAAGTCCGCTTACCGAATTGGGTCACTTTCCGACTATTTAAACATTTTTGACGCGATTTGGCCCTCAAAGGTGACGTTACATCTTAGCATTTTCGTAGGGACATGTTATTTCCGATCGGGACACGAAGGACGGGGTTACCGTTTGTTTGTTATGCTAGAGCGGACGTTCCCCCTTTTCATCGAGCCATGCATGATTAATTAATTAATTACTACGTGATCCTAACATGGTAAAAAAAAACTAGCATAGTACCATTTTCGTGAATGCACATAACCGAGTGGGATTCGAAGCCACCATGCTCAATTATCAAATATTGCAATTAATTTCATGGCATACGAAAGCAAGTGATTTAAACACATAAACATGTGAATTGATTTTAATCATGCATACAATTATAGGGTTTTTTAGCATTTTTTAAACAACATGTATACAAATAGTATTTGCAAAAAGACGTCGAATAAATAAAAAGGACTAGAAAGCGTACTCGCGTTGCGTGCTCTTGATCTTCCTTGCAAATTGAAAGCATTAGCGATAGTTTGAAAATAAATAATTAATAAAGAGCGCATGCAACAATTATTTAATTTCACAAATAAATATTTAAATAAACACGATAAGCAAGTAAACATTTTATTTCATGCCAAGTAAATAAATAATTAAACATAAGAAATAAGTAAACAATTAATTAGTATGGTAAACAAGTAATCAATTAGTTCATTTATTTCGTATGAGCAAATTATAATTATTTAAACATGGCATAATTAATACTTGATTTATTTATAACATGTGAGTATATTAATTGAATAAAATATGGCATAAATAAATTATTTATCATGTAAGCATTTAATTAAATAAAACATGGCGTAAACAAATTATTTAAATCATGCAAGCATTTGATTAAATAAAATATGACATGAATAAATTATTTAAATCATGCAAGCATACGAATAGTTTCGACGATAATTAAACATGGCATTAAAAAGCATACGAATATTTCATGCGAATTAAACTTGTCATTAAAAAGTACACGAATATTTCATACGAATTAACGATAATTAAACGGGCCCCACATTTGGATTTTTGGGCATTAAAAAATGGGCTTGGCATGAGCCAAGCCCAAATTTTAATTAAAACATAAAGGTGGGCCGAAGCCCACCACCTTTCTTCTCTCCTCTCTTTCCCGTCTCACCCTTTCTTGTTTCTTTCTTCTTCAACGTCTCCGGCCACCATGGCCGGAGGCACCAACTACCCAAGCTTGCTTTTTTACCCCAATTTTGACTCAAATAAATCCCTTAACTTCCCAATAAACCAACCCCATGAAAACAGCCAGGAAAATTAAACAAAACAGCAAGTGATTTAAAGGAAAAGAAACACATTAATTAAATGGTTTTTTGAGCAATTAATTAGCTAAAGCAATGTTCAATCAAATTGAGGCAAGGGAAGTGAACTTAACATGAAAACTAAGCATTTGAGGCAAGTTTTAGCAATTTATTCATGCATTAAGGAGGAAAGGGAAAATTGAAGAGAGTTTAGAGAGAGAGCTTAAACATGCATATATGGCTATTAATTAGCCTAGAGGTTATACAATCAAATTGAAGTAAGGGAAGTGTAATTAGCAAGTAAACTAAGCATGTGAGGCAAGTTATAGCAATTTATTTCATGCTTTAAAGTAAAAACGAAAATTAAAGAGTTTAGCTAGAGAGAGAAGCTCACTTGTCCAGGAGAGATTTGATCCAAGAAGGTAGTGCAAGAAAGGGGGATTAAGATGAAGATTTTGGTGTCCTTGATACCTTGCATGAAGCTTGCTATTTATAGAAGAAATTGGAGTCGGTTTGGAGGCTTTGCTTGGCCAAGAATCATCGGGGGAGGTGGAGGGATAAGGATGACCGGAATAGTGAGCTAGCTAGGGCTTTGTGTGGCCAAGGATTTCTGATGGGAAGTTGGTGATCATCACAAGAGGGTCGGCGACCATAGCTAGGAAGAAAAGAGAGGCAAATTTGGATAAACATGCATTACTTGCCATTAATGCATGCTATAAATCCGAGTTTAGGGTACAACTATGTGTAGAAAAATAAGGCAAGAAAACTAATATACAGTGAAGAAATGCGAAAGTTGATTTAACGTATTTATTTTCTCTTTCGGAAATGTCAAAACGTTCGCGCGCAAAATAAATGTCCTTACGACAAAAATTGAACGAAACTGAACGTGGTGGCGTGAAAGAGAAAATTAGCACGTATTTGTCAAACAAAGAATTTACGCGTTTGATCCACGGTCCCGGGAAACTTACTCGAGACCGATAGAAATTCGCGTAAAGACAGTTAAAAATACGAGAAACTAAAAAGACGAGAAATGACTCGGAATATTAAACAAACTATCCTAGGACCAAGAATCGACAAGAACTTGACCTAGACGAGCTATTAAACGTGATAAACATAAAAATACGTAAACGTTGACTAAAACCGAAAAATACGGTTTTAGTCGAAAATACGAGAAAAATACGAAAAATTTAAAAGACGTGAAACGACATGAAACATTAAAAAAAATAGTCTTTGATCAAAAATCGATTGAAATTTGACGTAAACGGGCTATTAATATGACATGAAATAAAACGAGAAAGTTGTAACGTAAGTCAAAATTTGGGTAGCAACAATAACCTAACATTAATCAAGAAACCACCGAAATCAACAAAGCAACATAAGAAATTGGAAAAAAAAAGAGAATGGGAAAACAAGGACACGCAATAGAGGGAAAAACACAAAAACAGAAGCAGAATCAAAGAGCAGTAGATGATACAATGAGTTATATATATATATATTGCGCATTCAAGAGAAACAATAACACATAAAACAGAAGAGATTGAGGGAGCGAAAGAAAGAACCTACTGCTGTTGGGGGTTATGCTACTGTTTCCCCGCCACTGCTGCTAGGTTGCTGCTCCGCCACCGCCGCTGCTGCTGGTTCCCTGTCGCTCTGTTGCCACCGCTGTCGATGCTCCGCCACAGTTGCTTGCTGTTCCGTTTGCTCAAGGAAGAAGAAGACGTTGGGCGTGGTGAGGACGAAAGGAGAAAGGCGAGGACGAAGGGAGAAAGGCGTTAGGGTTTCAGAGGAATGAGGATGGACGAAGCAAATGGCAGAGGAAATAGATGAGTGGCAAAATCGTATTAAAAAAATTTTATTTAGGGGAAATAGCATAAAACACCCCTGTACTAAGCGCGAAAAGCAGAAACCACCCCTGACCTCCAAAACGTCAATTACACCTCCCCTGAGCTACGTTGACCGTGCAAAGTGTGGGCTCCGTCCACTTTGACTAACAAATCCGTCAGTGCCACTTACTATAACCGGTTTCCTTCCTTTTCTTTTTTTTCTTCCCGGTTGCTCCTTCTTTTCTTTCTTTCATTTGCTTTTTTATTTTCCTTTTCCCTTTTTTCCTTCCCTTCATCATCCTCTCTTCTTTTCTTTCTATCATTTTTCTTTCTCTCTTATTTCGTTTCTTATCATCAACCACCTCTATTTCTTTCTTCTCTACTCCATCATCATTTCTTTACATTATTTTAGATCTAGATAAAGATTCAAATTCAGATCTAGATCTAGATCTAGATTCAAATTCAGATCTAGATCTAGATCTAAATATATGGATGTCTCCGTCCGAGAAGGAAGAGGGAGATGATGAAGCCTTACGGCTGCTGTGGTGGTTTGCTGCGATGAGGAAAGGAGAGGGAGCGACGGGTGGACTGGAGTTGAGGATGCGGTTGAGGGACTTGATTGGGAAATTATTAGTGAAGGATCTGAAGGAGAGGATCGGGAGGGGGGGTGTGGGTGAAAGAAGTGAATAGCCAGTATCCTCGTCAAAATGACAATTTTCATGTTTTTTGATTCCTTTTCTCATTGATAATATTAATTAATTTATGAACAATTTTTTGGTAGGATTCCAAGATCATTTTTTGTGTGTAATTAACGTTAACTGCTGCTTGATTTTGAATTGTACCATTGATTCAATGAAGGAGATGGCTTCTAGTGAAGTTTGATTGTTTTCCGTGATGGAAAACTTAAAGATGAAAAAGAAATTCATAAATTCTGGAAATTAAGGAAATGAAAATGGTGATGGTACAAATTCTGGAAATGAAAATGAAAAATATTTCTTTAATTTTGAAATTCTGGAAATTATGGAAATGAAAATGGTGATGGGACAAGAAAAAGAAATTAATAAATTCTGGAAATGAAAATAAGTAAAAGAAAGAAAGAAAGAAATTAAGGAATAAAGAAAGAAAGAAATTAAGGAATAAGAAAGAAAGAAATTTTGAAATTTTTGGAATAAAAAAATAAGAAAGAAAGAAATTTTGAAATTAATTACAGTGTTACCTCCAAAAAAATTGAAGAAAACTGGTTGTAGGGAGTTGTTTTAACAGAACCGTTAGTCAAAGTGGACGGAGACCACACTTTGCTCGGTCAACATAGCTCAGGGGAGGTGTAATTGACATTTTGAAGGTCAGGGGTGGTTTCTGGTTTTCGCACTTAGTACAGGGGTGTTTTATGCTATTTCCCCTTTCATTTAAGTGGAAAACCGAGTTTTCCAATTGTTCTTTAAACGATTGGAAAAGTGGAGAACTGATTTTTTTCGTTCTTCAAATTTGTTCATCGATTTTCCAACGGAGAATTTTCGATTTTAAACAGAAAATGAAAACTATGCCAAGTAAACACGTTTCCCAAAAAATTCTCCGGTTTTCTAAAAACTGGAGAATTTCCCACGACATAAGAGTGACAAAATGGACGGATGTCCGTCTATGAAAATGAAAACCCAGCGAAGCCCAGCTAAGAAAATGAAAAAAAGAAAATTGAGTGAAGGGGGATTCGAACCCCTTCCCTTTGAAAAAGATGCATGGGATTATGGCCCATCAACTACATCCCTGTACGGTGTACCAGTCTCATCCTTGGGTATTCGCCCTTCTTCCAAATGGGGAGGCACTCGGGGTTCTTGCTGACACAACCCGCCGCTGTGAGGTCTCTTTCATATATTCTTCTTCTTTTCTTTCCTTTTTCATCCATGTCAATGCAAATAGCATCATCACTCATGGTAATGTCACCCCATTCCTCCTGTTTTAACTAGATCGATCTGCGCAAGGAATCAACCATTCAGTTCATTGCTCCTTCCCCTTATCCGGTCATCACGGTTGGTCCATTTACTTCACCCACCCATGTTCTCAAATCTTTATCATGTGCAGTTGGTAATTTCCCTCACCATTTAAAATTTTCCACCCTTCATTTTCCTCATATACTGGTATGATTTGATAAAATCATTTTTCTCAATTTTATGATACAAAACTGTTTCTTGCTTTTCCTTTTATGCATGATATATCCTAGTATCAATGTATGGATATTTAATTATTTCAATATAAATGAAGCTCTTCGTGGTAGACTATTGGTTTAACCTTTGCATACTTTAGGTAACATAACATGTACTTCTTCTCTTATTTTATACTATTATTTATAAACTCCATCTTGTGGTTGTTTGTGCCACATGTTTGTCTTCAGGAACTATTTTTATGCCTCCAAAATGGTCATTAGGCTATCACCAATGCCGCTGGAGCTATGATTCTGATAAGCGAGTTCGTGAGGTAGGCGTCCTCTTGAACTGTTTATTATGTGATATGTTGTTCACTATTTCACTTAGTCCCTTGTTTCTTAGGCGAGGAAAGGCCAACTTTGTTGTTTCTAATGTGTCGATGCATTGCGTCAGAGGTCCTGGCCTTTCCTTTGTTGTCACATTTTTGTTTGCCTTTTTGGTTTTTAAGGCTTTCATATTTTACAGATTGCACGAACATTTCGAGAGAAGGATACACCATGTGATGTCATATGGATGGATATTGACTATATGGACGCATTTCGCTGTTTCACATTTGACAAGGCATGTTTTTCCTATTAAATGCTTATTTGAATGGCAAAATTGTTACTTCGTGCCTGGATTTATATCAGCTTTTCGCCATCAAGAAATATAATTTCCTCTCTTTTTTGCTCCTCCACAAATATCCACTAGGTTTTTACATATGTAAGGATTTGACTCGCAGAAAATAGATTCACAACCCTTTTAACTCCTAGAAATTATAGGATCAATCTGCATGAAGCTGGTTTTCATATCTGGGTTTCCATGAATGAGACAATGGTCAAACTTTATCATTAGTACTTGTAGATCTTCCTTCACCTCAAACCCAAGCCTTCTTAGCTGGTTACCCTTTGGTTAGACAGATTTTCTTTGACCTTTTTGTTTAACTAAAAAGCACTGCTGTTATATTTTCTTCATCGAGGAGCAAACTTGAGTTTTTAAAGATGGAAATGCTCATGCTTTGATTCCTCAAAACTTAAATTTTATGAAACTTGCGTTGGGGAAAGTGATCCAGCCCTAGGAGAGATGGCTGGTGCTCTGGATGGGAAACTTGTTAACTATTTGCTGACATGTTCTTCATGACAATTTAATTCAATATATCTTTCTGCTGATTAAAAAAAAACTATTTTCCGACAATTACGACTCACTTGCGTGATGCAGTAAGTGCCTGATATGGGTGAAACTGTTGCTAACATTCTGGTTTTGTTTCTATTTTATCCTCCATCCATTTTGCACGCTCTTAGGTTTCTGCTATATTGTTTGCGGGGAATGGTACTGTTAACTTTATTTTATCTGATTCCCTACTGTAGATTGCACCACGCTGGGGTAAACCATCGCTTGAAGCTTTGGCTTGTGTAGGAAACATTGCAAAAGCCATGGGACTTGCTATGGAACCTTATGTTCGCAGCCTTTTGGATGTTATGCTTTATGCTGGTCTTTCTCCAACCCTTGTTGATGCCCTTGAGCTAATTAGTGTTAGGTATAATGTTTTATTTATAAACCTTTTATTACCATATACGATATACCCCTTGAGAGGTTACAAATAGTAATAGCCCCTACCGTGACAGAAATCTGACGTGGCAACGTTATCTTCCACGTCACCCATGTTTCACTTGCCACGTCAGCAACTTGCCATCTCACACCTCCACATCTATTCGGTAAAAAGGCATAAATGGCCCCTGAACTTTAATTAAATGATTAATGTGGCCCTTGATAAAGCAAATATGTGGAGGTGTGAGGTGGCAAGTTGCTGATGTGGCTCGACGACGTGGCGTGTGAAACTTGTTTGACGTGGAAGATAACGTCGCCACGTCAGATTTCTATGACGGTAGGGTCCAATTTTGTCAAAATGCTCAATTTACGGGGTTGTAATTAAATAAATTAATAGTTCAGGGGCCACATTAATTAAAAAATTAAAGTTCAGGCACCATTTATGTTTTTTGTCAATAAGAAAAGCAGCAGCAGCAACGACGAAGCAATAAAAGATTGGGAACAAAGGGAACAAATTCCTACATACAAAAACGGAAATGATATTATAAATAGAATAAGAAAAGCAACACCAATCCATTTGCGGCTGTTGCTACCCGATTTTTGACATGAGTAATCGTTACCATATCATAACATACCCACATTTTTATTTTTTATTTTATCGTCCATAATCATTGTTAATTATATTGTCAAGTATTATTATTATTATTATCATTATTATTATTACCATTATTTATTTTTCGTATCCTGGTATTATATTTTATTTTTTGTTCGTATTTTTATTCGAGCTTTTATCGATTTATCGGACCGTTAGCTCGAACTAAATAATATAAATACCCATGATCACCGAACCACCTCTCTTCTTCCTCATTTTTCAAATGAAATCTGATGAAGGTTGTTCACCTCTCCCATTGTCAAAGGGAATCGGACACAAACGGCTCTTTTCCTCAGTTTTCAAAAGAAAATCTGAGAGAGCCGGCTCTCCTCTCCATTTGTCAAAGCAGATCCTATGAACCCCGCTCATTCTTCCAATTTTTCTTCAAACATCTCTGACAAACATTTGAATTAATCTCAATCCCTTCTCTCATCACCATGACCGGACCCCTACCTCCTCAATGTATCTCACCCTCTATAAATTAAGAGCAAATCCTTTGCAAGAGGAGGAGACTGATCCCAGAGCAAATTACCCCCCTGCCAAATCCCAACCCTCAATTTCACTCTCACTCTGTAGAAATCCCAATCCCACACGATCACCAACAAATATCTTCATCCTCGCTGCCCAATACTGAACCCATCTTAACCCTCACTGCCTAAACGCCACGCCCTCTCTTTAAAATCACCAAAATCATCGGCACACTGCACCTACTCATCAAACCCAAATTAAGTCACCCATCAGCAAATTAAATCACTTATCCGAAACCAAATACACCCAACCCAAAATTAATTCAAACACAACTCAAAAACCACCATTCCGGTCCACCTCACCCGAAACAGCCACAAAGACCGCCCCAAACCAACCTAAAATCAACACCAAACAGTCACCGAACCAGCACCAATCAGTCACCTCTGCCACCCTAAAACAGCCACCTCTGCCACCCAAAATCAGCCCCGAAGTCCACCCAAACAACCCCAAAATTAGTAACAAATCAGCCCCAAAACCAGCCCCGAAATCCACCCAAACCACCACTGCAAACCACCACTGAACCTAATCCAGCTACCCAGCCGCTCAAACCCGTCGGCCATTCAACCAAAATACTCACCTCACCCGCGCCAGCGCCGTCGCCGCGGTTCACCGTCGTTCCAGCCCCGTCGCCGCGCCAGCCGCGACCTCTCCGTTCGTTTCCTCTCTTGCTTACTTTGCTCCTGGTTTTGTGCTTGTTGTTGGTCTCTTTGCTGTTGTGTTTGTGTTTGATTCGCAGGAGATGAAGAGATAGAGGAGGAGTCGCCGGCGGCAGAGGAAGAAAGAGATTGGTTTGCTTGTGTAGCCGCCGGCGGCTTGAGGAAAGGGAAGGAGATGAATTATGTTTGTGTAGGGTTGGGGCTGATGAGAAAATCCTATTATTTGTTAGGGTTGGGCTTGGCTAGGCCGGCCCATTAAGAAAGAAGAAGGAGAGATGGGCTGTTGTTGTTAGGCTGGCCCGTCGAGAGCTTTTTTATTTATTTCGTTCGTAGTTTACTCGTATGCATGCTTGTAATATTTATTTATTTTCGTTCTGTGCTACTAACCGATCTGTGATGCAGGTGCCCGTTCGAGGAGATTTTTGCTAGTTATTTTATTTGTTATGTGATGCATGATTATTTAGAATTGCTATAATTTAAAATTAATTTGATTGCATGAGAATAGTTTGATTAAGAAACTCTCTTTAGTTTTAATCTTTAATCAACCCTTGTTTGAACGAATTAGGTAGAAATACTCAACATTTTATTTTCTTTAAATGCATGAAATTTGAATAGGATTAATAATAAACATCACGCTCTAATTCAATTGCATGATTATTAATTACTAAATCCCCAAACCTTTAATAATTCCCTGAAAATAAAAAATGAGTAAAATCAATCAAAGAAAATTAAACAAAATAGTAATTAAAACCTAAGATTTAAATCTTTTCCAATAACTTAATCTCATTCAAAAATAGTAAATCACCAAAGAGAATAATCATTTGAAAGCGAAAAGATAGTAAATGGGCCTTAAGCCCAACTCATAGAAAATACCTCCATATTTTTAAACCCTCTTATATGTTTCCCTTTTTTTAAAAATGAGATTTAGATCTTTACTGTTGTGTGATCGCTTAAATTTAGAAATCCTTTGTTATTTATTTTTTGCTCATGAATGTATTTTAATTTATGCTATATTGACGAATGTGTTATGTGCGCGGCTTCGACCCCACTTCCCGGTTTTTCTCTTTTCAACGTGTTTTCTCGCATTTCATGAAAATGGTACTTTGCTAGTCTATGCATGCGTAGAATCACTTAGTAAATAGGATTAATCACGTGCATTGGCCCAATGATGATAGTGTTTCAAACGTGATGATAGTGGATTTGTTCACCGTGATTCGTCTGTGATTCACTAGGGTCGTCGCTTTGGTAAAGATTAATAATAAAATGGTAGTAATTTCACCAAAATTGGCATGTAATCGGACTAATTTTGAACTCGATTAAATTAAACCGGAATAGGTATATAACCAACCTTTTTCATGTTTTAGAGATTAAAAATGTTATTTTCTGTTAAACAACTCGACAATAATTAGGATAAAATCAATCAAACCGACTTAAAGCTAAAGCGACGATACCTCCCCTGAGGGCCCAATTACTTGTTTTCAACATGATTTTTAAACACCTCTTTTTTTAGAACCGGTAACCTTTTTAAGGATGAGACTCGGGTGCCTAACACCTTCCCGAGCCCATAATACGACCCCGAACCGTAGTTCTCGGGTTTAGACCCTTTTATTTGTGCCTTAGTTTTATTTTATTTTCTTCTTCTTTTTCGAACTTTTTAGGTTTCCCTAAACCTTAGAAAATAGGGTGGCGACTTCATTGTTATGTGAATTTCATTGCGTCCCGAATTTCGCCCGCGACGGTGCGACAGTTTGGCGACTTCACTGGGGACTTTAGGGTCGAAGCCGGAATTATTTGCTTGAGGTGTTTATTGTTGTTATTTATTTGTTTACCCGCTTTGATATCAATTGTTGCCTTCTCACTCGCATCACGCATAATGCCCTGCCGCCGGGCCCTTCCCAAATAAGATTAGGTTGGTAATTAGTGAAGCCCTGGGGCACATGTTCCAGTAAGCTTTCATGAAACCAAACTCGGACTAGAACCCCTAAATGGGTGAGCGCCCCGATTCTTTAATGTTTCGGTAAGCAATCACGTACCCATTTACTGAGGGACCACTTCTATGGTATCGTCCGGGAGCCTTTTAGCCAGTTAGAAGTAGTTGAAATCACCCCAGTATATGCATCATGATCGTATGTATATGTTCCAATTTGCTTCACTATTGCCATGATATATCGCTTGTATATTTTCCAATGTGCTCCATTAATTACTAATTTATTCTCGTCCTTGTTATTTTTAACCCATCCTTTGCTCCGTATATTTTTTTTACCTATTTAATTTACTAATATATAAATTCCTTTTTAACAGAGACCCATCCTGCTTATTCATTCGATGGTGGCACCCATGATGCTTTCACTTGATACTTTTGGGAAGTTGAGCTACAACGATCAGTCTATGCGAGGGGACATGTTGGGGAAGAGTTTTGTTCTTGATGTCACAACTAAGGTTAAGGTGGAGATGATAGAATTTGATGTTGCTAAGATCAGGAAGTTGAGGAATGAGTTGACTAAAGACGAAGAAATGCAATTTAAGAAAAACTATGGAAAACTTCTGACACTAATAGGTGTGGAAGTTGATTTGGGTTGTATCCGAGCAGCTCTAAAGTTCTGGGACCCCTACCACAGATGCTTCTCTTTCAACCAAGGAATAGATCTGACTCCTACTCTGGAAGAATATGCCGTACTATTGAACTTCACTCCTCCAATTTCATCTATATACCAAAACTTCGCTCTAAGTCAGCCGATGTCAAGCTGAGACTAGACCAATTGGTGGGGATCACAGCTCGTCAGAAGGACGGGAAATATATCTGGTGCTGGCCGGATATCGCAGAACAATTTCATTTGTCCTATGGAGAAAAGCGTTTGAGGATTCTAGCCTTCGCCGTAATGGGGTTTGTCTTATTTCCTAATATGAAGAACTGTATCGACTTTGAAGCAGCCAATGTATTTTGTGAAATGGAGATAAATAAGATCAACCCTACGACAGCTATTTTGGCGGAGACATTTCGTTCCTTGGATCTTTGTAGAAGGACTAAAAAGGGAAGGTTCACTTATTGCACTCAACTATTAACAGTATGGTTGATCAGTCACTTCAAGCAGGCACCAAATCAGTCTCTGTTTTCTCCGAGCTATCTGGGCATGGATCCTTTGGTAAAGGTCATTGGGGGAATGGGCCAGGAAGTAGCCGTGAATAAATGGAAAATGGAAGATAAAGAGGCCTGGGTCGGCAGATTCCTGAATCTTTCTGAAGAAGATATCGACAGACACGCCAAATGGTTGCGAGCTGCTAATCCTATTGTAAGTTGTGGGGACTTATTGTGGGTCCCATTGATCGGAGCAAGAGGATGTGTGCCCTATTGCCCAGCTCTTGTCCTTGACCAATTTTGCATTATGCAAATTATCCCCGCCACTTTCGGTATGCCGAGCTCGAGTCCACCACACTCAGAAGAGACTGACACCCTACATCAGTATGTGAATGAGTGGCGTACCCCATTTTGCCTTGAGGGACATACTATCCCTACTCGGCCAACAAAGGAATACTCAGAATGGCGGAGGAACAGGATTAATGGAAATGTTTTGCCCCTCCCAGAAAATAGGAAGCCTATGGAAGAAGAAGGTGAATGTCATGCCAATGCGGAGGTTAGTTATGTGGCTTATGCCCAGTTGATGGAGCAATTACTAGTAGTGAAAGAAGAACGAGATTTGGTGATGAAAGAGAGGGATAATCTGTTGATTGACAAGATGGATTTGGAGCTTAAGATACGCGGATTAGAGAGACGTGATAGGGAGAACGTACAAATAAACCTTAGAAACCAAAGGATAGCCAATGAAAAATTTAGAAGGAGATTGAAAGAAGAAGTCAATAAAAGGGAGATTTCAAGCGCTTTGGTCCGAGAGAAAGATGCAATGATTGAGATTTTGACTGATCGCATCAAAGAGAAAACCAGCATAGATGGAGAGAATCAAGTCTTGCGAGCCCGAGTAGTGGTTTTAGAAGTTGAAGCGAAGGTGCAGAAGAAGAAGGTTGCCTTGATGGAGCAGATGGGAGAAAATTCCACCAGCAGTCAAGCCTCAAGATGTTGATTTATTTTAATGTTGCGGTTGTATTGTTTTAATGGGAGCAAGTACTTGGAGGTGTTTTACTTTGGATGTACGTTTTTTCAAATGATTGGTCACAATCATATGAATGATGGTTATTTCTTCTTCATGGATGGTTACCATTTGCAAATTGCTTAACCTTACCTTGCTTCGATGCCTCTCTTTCATTTCCCTTTGCAGTTCCTGGAATGAATAGAAATTTCCCTTTGTGATTTCGAGAATGAATTGAAGCTCTTCTCTTGCAAAACAGACTTGACAGCTAGAGACCGATAAAGAAGATTATTCATGATCCAAGATTGAGTTTGGATTTTGGAAAAGAAACGTAAGGGGCGGGGACCCTAGCCTTGTTAAAAGGTTAGGAAAGGCTGTCAATTACGAGATCTTCCATCTTCCATCTTGATCAAGGAATCGTCAATATATGTTGTCAGGAATGAATAGAAGCTTCCCTCTTCCCTCGTGAATGAATAGAAGCTTCCTTTAGTATTTTTTCCCTCTTGTCTCGGGAATGAATCGAAGCTTCCTTTCGTCAACCTCGTCGGTATAATGGCTTCATGTTCCTTTCCATCCGAATCTCAAAAGTATCAAGTGAAAGATCAAGGAGGAGCCGAAAAATTGAATAAGCGGAGTGGAGTCCTTGAGATAGCATTTCTGCCTGTTATTATTATTATAATTATTATTATTATTATTATTCCTGAAAACTTACATCTATTTTTCTCTTTGTTTTCAGAAAAAGTTAAGATAAATCCCAAGAAACGAACTATTCCCCAAAAGCTCCACGCTACCAGACTTCAAACACGAAAAATGGCTGAGCATCTTAAAGCAGTTAAGACATTGAGAGAAAGGATAATGGAATTAAAAGAACGATTTCAGGCTGCTACAGAAAGGGCAATACAAGCTGACAAGGGTGAGCAGGGAATCATGTTAGGAAAGACAGTTATAACAGAGGAGAAAGGTGTTGTCCAACCAATTCATCGGAAACCATTCCCCCCACCTCCACCTTTTTCCTCACCACCACCATATCCTTCACCATCGCTATATCAACCTACCTTTTTCCCTTCCTCATCAATGCCTGCTGCTAATGTTACTCCTCCATTATCTCCACCTTATCCATCATCCCAACCCACACAAACCAGATTACATGACCCACATCCAGATAACCAAGATAACCAAAACTATTGTCGGAACAAGGAGCCATTACTGCCTATTCCGGTCCCTTTAGAAGAAATCTATGAGCATCTTCTGACAATTGGGCAGATTGTACCCATTCCGGCTCGACCACTCAGAACTCCTTACCCGACAAGATTCGATCCTAATGTCACATGTGCGTACCATTCGGGAGTCCCAGGGCACATTTTAGAGGACTGTAATGCCTTTAAGAGAAAGATTAATCACTTGATCAAGTGCGGAGGGATCTCCTTCCAAGAATTAACCAAACGACCCTCTAACCCACCAAAGAAGCAAAAAAACCATGAGTCATTTTCACTTGTCTCACCATCCCCACTTCAAATACCACCACAACCAAGACAATATAACCACCCAAAAAAACCCGAGCAATAAAAATCAGCAAAGCTATCATCAAAACCAGGCGCCATTGCCACCTCTCCCAGTCCCTTTAGAGGAAATCTACGAGTATCTTCTAGCAACTGGGCGGATTGCGCCAACTCCGGTCCAACCTCTCCAACCTCCTTACCCGAAATGGTATGATTCAAAAGCTAGATGCCTGTATCATGCTGGAGCTGTGGGGCACACTTTAGAGAACTGTACTGCCTTTAAGGGGAAAGTTAATCATCTGATTAAGTGTGGATGGATTTCTTTTGAGGAGTTAGCCAAAGGGCTTGAGACTACCACCAATCCCCGTCCAAATCATGCCCTCGGTGGTGGACAAGCGAATGTTGTTATGGTTGGAGAAACTAGTGATCGTTCCCCTTCAGTAGTGGGGTTACCCCGAATAGAGTTTTTCTTTGCGCCAACCCAAGGGGGGCATCCGCAGCATTCTGAAGCTAATAGTTGTCTGTTTAGCCCCGAGGTGAGAAAATACGAAATCCAGGATTATGCAGTTTTCTTGGAGAATATGGAGCAATTGATAGCTTCTGGGGTCATTCGGGCTGAGGAGAAAACCCGGGGGGCAAAAGAGGTCGATGTTATCAAAGAGGGTCTTCCTATGCTAGCAAGGCAAGTAATGAAAGAAAGTGCTAATATTGGGGGCATGACCCGGAGTGACGGGTGCGATATTTCCGATGAAGTTGAGAAGCAAAGGCAGGCCAAGGGAAAGAGTCTGGTGGTTCATGAGAAAGTGACTAAGGAGGTGCAAGAGGTGAATAAACATGTGTTAAGGGATCGTACAACAGAATCCCTAAGGATCATCAACTAGAACTTTACTCAGGTCAATGCAGTTTCGGCCTTGCATATTTGCGCTCTTGGAAAAAGAACCATCTCACAGTTCATCCATTTCCGTGAAGAAGTCTGGGGAGCTAGTGTGCAATTGGACCGCTACCATGCTTCCTGATGTCTCTCCATAATTTCCTTTTTTTTCTAACGTATGCATGTTTTAATGTTCCCTAAATGGACAAACTCTTTTGTAGAGCTTTTGCTCCCTTTTTCCATAATTATGCAGTTTTTATTCCAAATATCTTTTACTTTTTCCGCTCTATTTATTTCCAGGATAAATATTAGTTTGGGTTGTCATGATATACCTTGTGTCTTAAACAAAAAGAATAATGAAAATTGCCGCAATGGAGGATGAGATTGAGATTTCGGAAAAGAGAATAATACCTCACTAGGAGGAGTTAGGAAAGACGAACTTGGGGGGGGCAAGTAGTGAGATCGAAAGATAGCCGAGATTGCAAAGAACCTTGAACTCTATAAGAGAAGTTGATTTCGCTCCACAAAGAATACACGGATGTGGTCATATGATCGTATAAAGATACGTCGGATGTTACCCTAATATAGTTAAATACCGTACTCAGATGAAACGAGAATCCAAACTAATGATGATGACACTGAAACTCTTCGCCTTACCGTCCAAAGATGAATGGCGCAGTCGAAGCAGCAAACAAGAACCTGAAGAAGATTATTCAGAAGATGGTGGTCACCTGCAAGGGTTGGCATGACATGCTTCCTTTTGCTTTGCACGCTTATTGGATAGCAATTCGTACTTCTACGGGGGCAACTCCTTATTCTTTAGTCTATGGCATGGAAGTAGTGATTCCGCTCGAGGTAGAAATTCCTTCTCTTAGAATCTTGGCAGAATCAGAAGTGGAAGAGTCTGATTGGGCGAGAGTAAGGTATGAACAGTTGAACCTAATCTCAGAGAAACGACTGACAGCCATGTGTCATGCTCAACTGTATCAAAAGAGGATGGCTACCGCTTATAACAAGAAAGTGTGACCTCGCAAGTTCAAAGCTAGAGACTTAGTATTGAAGAAGATTCTTCCTTATCAGGAGGACGGTCGAGGGAAGTGGGCCCCTAAGTATGAAGGTCCATATATGGTTAAACACGCATTCTCTGGGAACGCTTTAAGGCTTACTACAATGGATGGAGATGATTTGCCGAGACCAGTGAATGCTGAATCTGTCAAGATGTACTTCGCATAGAGATTTACAGACTACGCTTCTCTTCGATCAAAAGACATAGGGTTTCGTCATGACAAGACATCTAATATTCATTCTGAATTAATAAAATGAGCATTTTTCTCAAAAAACTTGCATATTTAAAATTCTCATCTTAACCTTTAAAGCGACCAAAAAGGAAGCATGGTACCAACGGTCAAGGGGAATAGCTCGAATTTTAAAGGCTGCCTTCAGCCTTATTTCACTAATCAATGCTAGTTTTGCAGGAATTTAACCTTTGTTTTGCAGAGTTAAGTTTACTTTCGAAAGACATCCGAGTGGAGTCATCAACATCCGAGAGGAGAGGGATTTGGAAGGCATCTGAGTAGAGCCATCAGCGTCTGAGTAGAGCTGGATTTACATTTATGCATCGCGGAATTCGAGTGGAGACGTCCGAGTGTAGCCGCATTTTACTTTCTGCAAGGTGTCCGAGTGGAGCCATCAGCGTCCGAGTGGAGCAGGGTTTTTTAAGGTGTCCGAGTGGAGCTATTAGCGTCTGAGTAGAGCTGAATTTCTAGACGTCCGAGTGGGGTCGGCAGTGTCCGAGTGGAGCTGGATTTGCAAGGCATCCGAGTAGAGCCATCAACATCTGAGTAGAGCTGGATTTACATTTATGCATCGCAGAATTCGAGTGGAGACGTCCGAGTGTAGCCGCATCTTACTTTCTGCAAGGTGTCCGAGTGGGACCATCAGCATCCGAGTGGAGCTAAATTTAATTTCCGCAAGCCATCCGAGTGGAGGTAACTTTACATTTAAGCAAATTTAATTTCCGCAAGTCATCCGAGTGGAGGTAACTTTACATTTAAGCAATTTAATTTCTGCAAGCCATCCGAGTGGAGGTAACTTTACATTTAAGCAATTTAATTTCCGCAAGCCATCCGAGTGGAGGTAACTTTACATTTAAGCAATTTAATTTATGCATCATGGTGTCCGAGTGGAGCCATTTTCTTTCTTTCGCTTTTAAAATTTATGTCTTGCTATGACATGTTCATTTTTGTGGTGGTACTGGGGCAACCATCTTTAATGCTCATCAAAAATTTAGTTGCACTTTATTTTTGATAAGACATTAAAGAGGGGGCAACTGTTGCTACCCGATTTTTGACATGAGTAATCGTTACCATATCATAACATACCCACATTTTTATTTTTTATTTTATCGTCCATAATTATTGTTAATTATATTGTCAAGTATTATTATTATTATTATCATTATTATTATTACCATTATTTATTTTTCGTATCCTGGTATTATATTTTATTTTTTGTTCGTATTTTTATTCGAGCTTTTATCGATTTATCGGACCGTTAGCTCGAACTAAATAATATAAATACCCATGATCACCGAACCACCTCTCTTCTTCCTCATTTTTCAAATGAAATCTGATGAAGGTTGTTCACCTCTCCCATTGTCAAAGGGAATCGGACACAAACGGCTCTTTTCCTCAGTTTTCAAAAGAAAATCTGAGAGAGCCGGCTCTCCTCTCCATTTGTCAAAGCAGATCCTATGAACCCCGCTCATTCTTCCAATTTTTCTTCAAACATCTCTGACAAACATTTGAATTAATCTCAATCCCTTCTCTCATCACCATGACCGGACCCCTACCTCCTCAATGTATCTCACCCTCTATAAATTAAGAGCAAATCCTTTGCAAGAGGAGGAGACTGATCCCAGAGCAAATTACCCCCCTGCCAAATCCCAACCCTCAATTTCACTCTCACTCTGTAGAAATCCCAATCCCACACGATCACCAACAAATATCTTCATCCTCGCTGCCCAATACTGAACCCATCTTAACCCTCACTGCCTAAACGCCACGCCCTCTCTTTAAAATCACCAAAATCATCGACACACTGCACCTACTCATCAAACCCAAATTAAATCACCCATCAGCAAATTAAATCACTTATCCGAAACCAAATACACCCAACCCAAAATTAATTCAAACACAACTCAAAAACCACCATTCCGGTCCACCTCACCCGAAACAGCCACAAAGACCGCCCCAAACCAACCTAAAATCAACACCAAACAGTCACCGAACCAGCACCAATCAGTCACCTCTGCCACCCTAAAACAGCCACCTCTGCCACCCAAAATCAGTCCCAAAATCAGCCCCGAAGTCCACCCAAACAACCCCAAAATCAGTAACAAATCAGCCCCAAAACCAGCCCCGAAATCCACCCAAACCACCACTGCAAACCACCACTGAACCTAATCCAGCTACCCAGCCGCTCAAACCCGTCGGCCATTCAACCAAAATACTCACCTCACCCGCGCCAGCGCCGTCGCCGCGGTTCACCGTCGTTCCAGCCCCGTCGCCGCGCCAGCCGCGACCTCTCCGTTCGTTTCCTCTCTTGCTTACTTTGCTCCTGTTTTTGTGCTTGTTGTTGGTCTCTTTGCTGTTGTGTTTGTGTTTGATTCGCAGGAGATGAAGAGATAGAGGAGGAGTCGCCGGCGGCAGAGGAAGAAAGAGATTGGTTTGCTTGTGTAGCCGCCGGCGGCTTGAGGAAAGGGAAGGAGATGAATTATGTTTGTGTAGGGTTGGGGCTGATGAGAAAATCCTATTATTTGTTAGGGTTGGGCTTGGCTAGGCCGGCCCATTAAGAAAGAAGAAGGAGAGATGGGCTGTTGTTGTTAGGCTGGCCCGTCGAGAGCTTTTTTATTTATTTCGTTCGTAGTTTACTCGTATGCATGCTTGTAATATTTATTTATTTTCGTTCTGTGCTACTAACCGATCTGTGATGCAGGTGCCCGTTCGAGGAGATTTTTGCTAGTTATTTTATTTGTTATGTGATGCATGATTTTTTAGAATTGCTATAATTTAAAATTAATTTGATTGCATGAGAATAGTTTGATTAAGAAACTCTCTTTAGTTTTAATCTTTAATCAACCCTTGTTTGAACGAATTAGGTAGAAATACTCAACATTTTATTTTCTTTAAATGCATGAAATTTGAATAGGATTAATAATAAACATCACGCTCTAATTCAATTGCATGATTATTAATTACTAAATCCCCAAACCTTTAATAATTCCCTGAAAATAAAAAATGAGTAAAATCAATCAAAGAAAATTAAACAAAATAGTAATTAAAACCTAAGATTTAAATCTTTTCCAATAACTTAATCTCATTCAAAAATAGTAAATCACCAAAGAGAATAATCATTTGAAAGCGAAAAGATAGTAAATGGGCCTTAAGCCCAACTCATAGAAAATACCTCCATATTTTTAAACCCTCTTATATGTTTCCCTTTTTTTAAAAATGAGATTTAGATCTTTACTGTTGTGTGATCGCTTAAATTTAGAAATCCTTTGTTATTTATTTTTTGCTCATGAATGTATTTTAATTTATGCTATATTGACGAATGTGTTATGTGCGCGGCTTCGACCCCACTTCCCGGTTTTTCTCTTTTCAACGTGTTTTCTCGCATTTCATGAAAATGGTACTTTGCTAGTCTATGCATGCGTAGAATCACTTAGTAAATAGGATTAATCACGTGCATTGGCCCAATGATGATAGTGTTTCAAACGTGATGATAGTGGATTTGTTCACCGTGATTCGTCTGTGATTCACTAGGGTCGTCGCTTTGGTAAAGATTAATAATAAAATGGTAGTAATTTCACCAAAATTGGCATGTAATCGGACTAATTTTGAACTCGATTAAATTAAACCGGAATAGGTATATAACCAACCTTTTTCATGTTTTAGAGATTAAAAATGTTATTTTCTGTTAAACAACTCGACAATAATTAGGATAAAATCAATCAAACCGACTTAAAGCTAAAACGACGATACCTCCCCTGAGGGCCCAATTACTTGTTTTCAACATGATTTTTAAACACCTCTTTTTTTAGAACCGGTAACCTTTTTAAGGATGAGACTCGGGTGCCTAACACCTTCCCGAGCCCATAATACGACCCCGAACCGTAGTTCTCGGGTTTATACCCTTTTATTTGTGCCTTAGTTTTATTTTATTTTCTTCTTCTTTTTCGAACTTTTTACGTTTCCCTAAACCTTAGAAAATAGGGTGGCGACTTCATTGTTATGTGAATTTCATTGCGTCCCGAATTTTGCCCGCGACGGTGCGACAGCGGCTAAACTTGAATTGAAATAAACAAACAAGCAAATCAACCAATCTTTTTGAAAGCAGAAAAGTAAAATACCACATGTGGATCAAGGCAATTGTATTTCATTCTTTTTGATTGTTCAATAATATTATTGATGCTTGTGTATGCCTCTTGCTACGAACTAAAGTTGATAGCTCCTCAGCATTATTAAAATGTTAACACAGAAGTTGTCTAGCTCAATTGGTAGAACACAAGGCTCCTCCTATCCATGTGGTCGTGGGTTCGAGCCCCACTTTTTACAAAATCTGGCAAAAATGTTATATTACTACATTATCTGATTATAGGTTTTTCTAAAACCTAAAATATAATGTGACAAAAAAGAATGAATTGACAAAAGAATAGATCCGGAAAAGACGGGATGACAATGAATTGAAAAAACAAAAACGGACAAAAAAGAATGAATTGACAAAAGAATAGATCCGGAAAAGACGGGAAAAAGAAGAAGACAGTGAATTGGCAATGCATCAACAATATAGAACAAATATATGAAATAACATTTTTTTAATTTAATTGTTTGTTCTATATTAATTAATTTATCATTCGAACTTAACATTTTTTTAATTTAATTGTTTGTTCTATATTAATTAATTTATCATTTGAACTTACCATTTTCCATGTTAAATAAGAAAAAGAATAGATCCGGCAAAGACGGGAAAAAGAAGAAGACAGTGAATTGACAATGCATCAACAATAATGCATCAACAATATACAACAAATATATGAAATAACATTTTTTTATTTAATTGTTTGTTCTATATTAATTAATTTATCATTCGAACTTACCATTTTCCATGTTAAATAAGAAAAAGAATGAATTGACAAAATAATAGATCCGGAAAAAACAGGAAAAAGAAGAAGATAGTAAATTGACAATGCATCATCAACAATATCCTTTTTGTAATTACTTCGCGGCAGGAATGAAGATAGTTGGACGCCGTGTTCAAAATCTCTTGTATACGAATGCCTTTTTATGGTATTAATAAATTTCTTCTCTTGTAATTTCTTGTAATTTCTTCTCTTGTGTTCAAATTCTAGAATGCCTTTTTATGATATTAATAAATTTTAATTTATTTATGATTTAAATAAGTTTAATTTATTTATGATATTAGATAAATATTTGGTAGATGTTAGATTATAAATAAATTGATTAAAAATATATATAAAGATAAAAAAAAAATTAATTATAACACTTGAAATAAATTATGCCCTTTATGGTCATTTTATATCCAAATCATAGTTTTGGAAAACTGTTTTATCAAACACCTCAAGTATCCTACTGAACTTTTAAATTTTTTTACCAAACAGCGTTTCCCAAAAGTCATTTTCTCACTGAATTTTTTCCCACTGATCATTTCCAGTCTGAACTGTAACACCAAACAGACCCGACATCACAAGGCTTTCCCATTGGCCGTTGCCCCACTCGCACAACTGGGAAACCTCATTTCTATTCGCTCTCCCTCCCGCTTCCTCCGCCGCAGGAGATCAGCCATGGCCGCTTCCTCTGCCGGGATCTCCCCCCTGTCACTGTTTCTTCCCTTCCCAAGCGCCTGGAATTTTCCCCTGATCCGCCTCCTAAACTACGCCTCTCTCCTGATCAGCACAAGTTCTGCACTGAAGCCCTTGGTTTCTTCCAAGAGAAGCTTCGGTCCCCCAATAAAATGATCCAAGAATTCGCTCATTTGCAGGTCTATATTCAGTTCCTTGCAATGTTCTCCTATTCTTGGGGATACCCATGTTCTCACTTTGCTTGCTTTTATGCTGTAAGGACCTGAATGATTTTTTTGACTGTGAAAATGAAGTGCTTTCTTGTGTTTGCTGCTTAGGAATATGTATTGCGATTTAATCACTTGCTGGTTTTATTTAGAAACATTTTCAAATTCCTGCCTTGCTGGCCTTTCCAAGAAAAACTGGAGATGAGACAAAAAAATATTAAGTTTTCTGTGTATGGGAATTTATATTAAAGAAAGTCACCGACGTTCTAGTGTTAAATATTGTTTGCTTGACTTAAAAATGAGTTCTTGTTGGGGGATTTTGTACATAATCCAAGTTTTATGAAGTTGTACTCTTGGTATTAATCTGCATGTTGTCTGTCGTTATTGCAGGCTAATAGGCTAACACCATCTCAGATGGAAAGAAACTGCAAGGTGGCTCTTGATGGTGTTAACTTGAGCAAAAACCGCTACATGGATGTCTTACCATGTGAGTTAATTTATTATGTTCATGGTTTAGAACTGTATATCACAGTTGAATATGAGCATTTGCTTATAGGGTTTTGAATTGGTATTGATTTCAGTTGACCAAAATAGGGTTGTTCTGAATCCGTGCAAAGATTACAGACCATCTGCAAGGGGATACATCAATGCAAGCATCATCTCGGTATAATTAACTCTCTGTATGAGGTGCTTGAAATTATATTTCTGCCGATAACTCCTTAGAATTTATTTCTTTTTTGCAGACTTCTTCATCTGAAGACATTTCTCAGTTTATAGCAACACAAGGTCCACTGGCACACACCTATGAGGATTTCTGGGAGATGGTAATCCAGTACCATTGCCCTGTGATCATTATGCTTACTCGGCTAGTTGACAATTACAAGGTATTGCATTGTTTTCTATTCAAGGTGTCTATTTGGACAATATCTAGCTTCTCTTGATACGGTTGAAAAGGCAATGATTTAAATGAAGATGCTCCAGGATCTTAACTTACTTTTTTAATTTTTCGTGTACATCTTTATTGTTGTCGTACTGATTTTTCTGGAGTACATTACTGTATTCTATGCATGCTAAAACTTGAAAATTGTCTTTGGAGTATCAATACTATCTATATCAGTTCTCATATTGAAACTAACCAATCTATGGTGGACCAGAGTAAATACATACATTCTAGGTTTCACAAGCATATTCTAATAAACCTTGTAAGCTAATACTACATCTATGCAGTGTTGGGGTAGAAGCTGAGAGATCTCATGTGCCTTTTAACTTAAGTGTTATATTTCTGGAATGATTGAATGTTGGTATCTGGTTCTGATTGAGTATTAATTCTTAATTTGATTGTATTCACAGACAGTAAAATGTGGAGATTACTTTGGAGCAGAAGATGGCCCTAGAGATTTTGGAAATATAACTATAGGCACCAAGTGGATAAATTCTAGTGAAACTTCATTAGTACTGCGCAACTTGGAGGTTGGCTATAAAGAGGTATTTTACATTCTACTCACTAGTCTGTTTGTCTCCATCACAGTAAAGGATTGTTTAAGCAAGCCAAAAATGAGAAAATGTGTGGTCGGGTATGGGTCAATTAGTAAAGTGAGTGTGTTGGGCATGCACTTTCCTCCAATGCTGATAGATTTTTGTGTTCTTGATGGTATGATAGAATGTCAGAATTAAAAATATATCTCTCTCTGTTATTTTGTCTTGCGCTTCTGTTGGCATGGGATAGTAAATTTGGAGGATGATTATACTAATGTTTTGTTTCGTGATGAAATGTGATTTTAGCTTCTATAATAACAATTGGAAACTTCAAACCAGCTTCTAAAATATATCTGGGCTTTTTTATGACCCTCTGGATTGGCTTCAGTTCATCATTCGTGCTTATTGCCATATTTGACTTTAGGTGCTCTAAAACCATGTGTTGCAAATCTGAAACAACTGGAACAATAAGTATCACAAAATGTGGTCTTTTGGTGTTGATTCTGAAGGAGCTGGAGTTGGTAGTTTTGTCTAGATCCAGCCATTTCTTTGAGGCTCTACAGGTTCAGTTGGGACCTTTGTTGTTGCCTTATAAGTGTAGTGCTTCTGGCAGGTCTCTTGAGTTTTTTCACTCAATCTTTATTGTAATGGAGGTTGTGGTCTCAGTAATTTTCTGATGTTAGCTAGCACTTGTATCTTTTTGCAGGAATCCAATTCAAGGTTTTAACCATATTTCTCTTCACATGTTGTTTTTTCAGAGTTGAAAAAGCTTAAATCCTTTTGTTCCTGAAGAATGCTTGTAGCTTGACTGTTTGGCGTTATGTGTTCCCTCCTTAATTAGCTAGAATCTCTTTATTGCTTGGTTTATACTTTCATCTTCAGTTACTCTTCATTATGGAAAAGCATAACTTGCTACCTCTGTCCTGTGTCTTCTTTTTCCCATTCTTTTTGCAGGCAGAAGAGCTACCTGTATCTATGTTGCATGTTCAGTATCCTGAATGGCCTGACCATGGAGTTCCCAAGGACACTTGCTGTGCGTGAAATTTTAAGTAGAATTTATCAAGTACCACCCATTCTTGGCCCGATTATTGTCCACTGTAGGTTCTCCTCATGTCTATTATTTTTGAACTTCTGTGATATTCAATCAAATTATCAACCCTGTCTGAGACAATTTTTTGTTTTTGTTTTTTCCAGTGCAGGTATTGGGAGAACGGGAACATACTGTGCAATTCACAACACAATCCAGAGAATCCTTGTTGGAGATATGTCTGCTTTAGATATTGCTAATACCGTAGCAATATTTAGGTCTCAACGAGTTGGAATGGTTCAAACCCTGGTAACTTCCTCATTTTTGTTTAATTTAGTTTTCCTTTTTGGATCTTCTTAAGCTTTATAAGTCGTGATAATCATCCTGGGGCTCTGTATGTTCCTGGTAGCATTAAGTCTAATAAAAAAAGGGTTATCGTTTAACTCCTCTTCTGTCAACCGTTTTTCTTGAATAGTTGCTTTGTTATGGGACAGGACTAATTGTTTCTTCTGAGGTTTTTTTTTCTTTGCAACATTATTTACCCTGAGTTGTGATTTTTCAAAACACAAATTATAAACTATTATTATGTTAATTGTTACCGGGATGTCCTTACAGGTTTGAACCCCAGACCACAAATTCTTCAGTATAAAATGCTTAGCTACCAGGCTTAAGCCTGATGGTCTCCTTTGAGTTGAGGATTTTCCTTTTCACTTTATTCCTCCTATATGTAGCCTACCTATATGTTCCAGTTTATTTGAATACTCTTTGATAAACTGGATTTTTCTAGTACTTGGGATTTCTTTTAGCAATGTAGAGAATTAAAACCAGTAGCATCGTGCATAGCCACCTAGAATCCAGTTTTATCCCACTTTCTTACTTGTACGTGTTCATATCTTAGTTTCAATATGCATTCTTTGAGTTCTTTCTTTGTTTCAGAGATTTATGACATTTATGTGTGTGTGAGTATGCATGAGCAAAGATGTGTTAAGGTGTATTTCCATATTTTTATTGGAACTGCTTCTGAGATCTGTTTATAAGCTAAATTTCAAGGACATGTTTTACATTTTTAATGATTCTTCTGAAAAGATGCAATCTAAAGAGTTGTTTTTCTTGAGTTCATGAATGATCTCCCTGAACCATTCCCTTGACCACCCTTAGAGGTAGTGGGACTAGGTCTGAAACCTATTCTCTTTTTTTACGTTATTATAAGTTCCACTATGGCCTCATAGACGACCAGAACAATGAAATATTGGAGTGTTAAGCCTGAAGGCTTTCGCTGCTTGTTTGCCTTCCATTTTGTATAGATTTTTGGTTTCTAGTACTTTTATGGTTGAGTGCTTATTTTCCCTTGTGATACAAAAATAGGGATGCCATGCCTTGTGTTCAGGCAGCAAACGTGTGGAGCACCCAAAAGTTTTACCTCTAGATTCAGTGCATGTTATGGGATTGAGTGGCAGCTGATTTTGACTCTTTATTAAGCCGGGAACAAAAAGGATTGGGTGGATTCAGGAGACCACTTTGGTTGCTTGATTGTTCTCATAGTTTGAGGGTTTTGATTAGTGGGGCAGCCCTAATTTCTTTTACTAGAGCAGGTTGAAACCTTTTCATCCTTGGTAACTAGTATTTGTTTTTCACTATCACACCCATGATGCGGGGAGCAAGTGGCTTGTATGGAAGAACTATGGCCACTTATTGTAGATTTTCCCTCCTAAGGTATGTTGCTGACCGTGTTCAATACGATGTGTTACAGGAGCAATATGTTTTCTGCCATAATGTGATTGTTGATGAGTTGGAAGACCCCAACGACTATTCACAGAAAAATCCTTATATGCTCGTGCAAGTGATTGGTAATTCTCATATTGATGGCCACACAATTCGCACCTATTTTTAAATTAATAGTCTGCTTTAATCATGACCACAATAGTACCTAATTTCACTGGCTTCACGTCATTTATTTAATTTGTGTGACAGTAAATATCATGGTTTTCTAAATTTCAACCTGTTTCTTTATGATCTCGATTATCAGCATTGTTGGTATAGTATGTTTTAGCATCTGAGTCAAAGAAGAATTTGCATTTTAAAAATCTTATAAAGACTAGTCATTACTAATGTTGAACTATTCACATGTTTGCAAGCATTAAGCTGATGCAGATATTGTACTTAAGAAGCAGTCTACACAAATTGAAATAGTAACATCTTTTGTCAATTGTTCATAAATTCTTGTTACATGAACATTTCCTGGTTGCATGAAACTCATACATCACTAGTTCTGTTCTTTTTAAAAGCTTTTAAAATATGGGGAGTGATTATTTAACTGCAAATTCCCTATAGTGAACAACTGGCATTGGAGTAAACAGTTTTCATTTCAAAAATTTGATTGTAACTATTTACTAAGTTCTCCTCGCACTTAACTAGTGTTGCACCCTGCCCTAACACATAGCATAGACCTGATTGAAGAGTGACATTGATGTTTAATTCACCCATCTACATGTTTCCTAAATCAAGAGGAATAAAGGGATAGATTCTATGCAAACGCTCTATTTTAGAAAACTTTATCTCTTTCACCATAATATCAAATTTTACACTTCTGTTGGGAAAAAAAATCCTTGAAACATCTTTAATAGTTTATAATTTGGACAATGTTAGACAGATACTGGTAATATAGAGATGAGAAACATCAAACACTCAAGTGGTTTGGGTGCCAGACAAGGGTTCTAATACTGTATTTGAGCCTCCTATAATCCAATTAGTTATATTACTATAAATTTGTCAATGTATAATTACAGGCATAAAAGGAACTGTAAGAAATGGTGAAGTTAATTCAGATATTCTCCTCCAAGTTTCCAACATTCCAAAAGACATACCTATTTGCAACCTATCAGATGCCGAATTCTCTGAGGTAAAACACTATGTTTATAGGGTCCTTTAAACCTTGTAAACTATCGTAGGTTTCAATGACTATGATAAAAGCTTAATTTCGAGGGCATTATACACAATTAATTGGTTTTTTTAAGCAGGAAGAATGTGAGGACTTGCACCGAAGTTATAGGAAGTCTTGGGGATGGCAGTGTGCATCCATCTTACAAGGGAACAGTTCCATGTCATAAAATACCAAAAATGAGAATTTGAATAAGATTCCGCTTGATCAGATGTTGTTTTGAATGGACTAACATATTCCCTGTTGCATTTTCCATGGAAATAAGAACATTGCAATTATATCATCTTCCCATAGCATCTCAAGGGATGTGTTTTGTGGTAGCTGGTCAGATCAATTTATTCTTAAAATCATTTTTAAAGTTGGCTGCAGCATTTAACGAGTTCACTTCCTTCTCTGTATTCTCCCTCCTTTTATTATTAGTGTTTATAATTTTTTATTTTTGTGTGGTAATGATGGTGAATTATTCAAGCAGTTTGAGTTTTTCTCCCTCTTGAAAGTTTTATACCCCGCAGTTTGATTATTATTATGATTATTATTATTATTATTATTTCTGCTTAGTTTTATTGTCTTGGTTTGTGTCATTCCGGTACTCAAGTGGATTGTGAGAGAGTTGGATCGATTACAAAAAGAAATCAACAGGGCACATGAGAAGGGATGGAAAAGAGAATATCCTTTACAATGCTATAATCTGTTATGCGAATTGCATAATTAACTTTTGTCAACCTACTGCATACTTTGTCTTGGCTTATTTAGAAACAGGATTTAAAGTTACGTATCTTGCAAACATTGAGATTAAAATCAAGTTTCCTGTATCAGACTGTGTTCTGTTGTGGTACAAGTTTCTTCCATATTTATGCAATGACATGGTTAGCCCAGACATTCATGCATACAAATTCCTCCCATGTTGGGTTGCCATTTTCCATCTTTAATTTTCGTACTCCACACTTGTTTTCATCTTTATCCTATTTAGCTAAGATTTTTCTGCTTATATGCAAATGGTGTAGGAGACCAGGAAAAGGAGCTTGAATATTCATCTCTTCAACTCTCTCTTTGCTTATGAATGTCTTCTTCTTCTGGGTTGTAGATAAAGGATGGGATCCCTTGCTTGGTTCCAAGAGATGGAGAGAGACTTGAAAATGATGATGGGTCTTCAAAACCTGATGGAGTTGTTGATTCATCTTCAAATACCAAACAGTAACAAACAACGAGGTGATCTTTAACAAGTTAAAAAGAATGGAGGATCTTGATCTTGTTCTGGATTGATGTGTGTTTATGTGTGTCTTGAGAAAATTGTCGTCTCCATCAGACTTGAGTCTTGTATGAATGTGAGAAACAAATGCAAGGTCTCACATTTCAGCATCCAATTTAAGTTACAATTGAAGGGCCTACTGGGTAGCAATAACAGAAACAGTGCTACTTTAGTGTTGCAGTTGGTGAAGAGATGCTCGTGTCTATTCTATTCAAATTAGTTTCCTTTGCTTCTAATACCAAGAGAAAATAGACAAATGTTTATTCATGGTATTTTTAACTATTCCAACAATTTATGATTGGCAAATCCTTATCTAGTAATCATTTTTGCATGTATCAAAAGCTCATCTTACAGCACTATGCATTGGAAAATTAAGACCTTTTCTCAATGCAACTCAACTGAGGATTGATTTTTTTTGTATGAAATTACTTGTATGTGAACAATGTTTCCCCTGAAATCGTTAGTTTATCTTAAACTGATTTGAGACCCTAGCCCCTCACTGTTGGCAAACCCCAGTGGCTTAAAGTTAGTTGTGCATGATATTCTTGTTGAGAAGTTGCTAGCGTTTGGAATATCCAACGAAAGATTTATTAGAGTTTTGGTGCAGTGGTTTGGTTGCCCACAAGTCAAGGTGTTGACGAACAGTTGGGGAATGGGAATAGTAGGTAGTGGGGTGGTGACTTTCTCAGTGAAACATAATTGCAATAGTTGTTACTAACTGTCAAATTCTGTTTTTTATCCATCTGTTATAAAACAAGTGAGGTGTGCGAAGAAATCCGTAAGCTTTTAGTGAATGTTGGATTCAGCTGTATGTAAGTTTGATTGAAGATGTCAAGGTCTCTTAGTTAAAATGCAGAAATTAAAGATCTGAGGCTTAAACTAGCATACATGTAAAAAACTCGTTTATGACAGTCCTGTTGTGCCTAGCTTAGTGCAAAATAAATGCAGTGAAGCATGAGTAGTCCATTGCTTAGCTCTTAGTCTTACCACTCTTTTTGCATACAGGTGGCTGGCACAGTACGCAACTGCTGTTTTGAAGCTGAGAGTCAGTTACAGGATTTGCTTTTGATATCTGAGTTTCTTCATCACTTGCTTAAAACTTCCACGCATCCTGCATTGCCACCACCCGTCACCGCCTCGTCTCGTTCGTCGCTCCCAACTATTCCGATCCAAAATTCAGACAAACTTATCAATTGGGTCCTCAATTTTCAATCCAAATCTTTGAACCTAGTGCTCTCCGGTGATCTCGCTCTCGCTCCTTCCGTCTCAGGTGAAGTCTAAAAACAACACCATTTTAGCTTGTGGCTGAAACATGTTTATTCTTTGCTAAGTGTACTGATGAATTTCTCCATTTTTTTTGTCCTTGTTAAGACTAATTGAAAATGAAGCTAATCATTGTAGGAATTGGAGTTACTGAGGCAAAAGTTGGGGTAAACAAGCCTGACTTGCTGCCTAAAGAGTTTACAACTGTTATAGATGTGGTTGGATTTCTCTCTGATGGCCAGGTTAGGTTCCTTTCTTTTAACTTTTTCCTTTTCCCTTCTTTTGGTGTAGGTAAGTAGGTAAGTATGTAGAATTGTAGGATTTCTCTCCCTTGAGGTTTCCATGTGGATCATTCTAGTTGGTTATGCAATTGAAAAACAACCTAGCTTTCCATGAGTATAGCTTCTCATTCTTGCACTCTGAACTATTGAGGTTTGTTCCTATAAACGAAACATGATGCTAGCGGTAGTCAAGCACGGTAAGCTCCCAATGGCTAAACAAAGAAATCTTTCCATACTAGTTAGAGCTTTAGCTGTTAGTATCCCAAGTATGGGGGCAATGATTTTGTTTGTTTCCTTCAATAAGTGAGCAAGCAAAACAGTCTTGTTGCAAGCCATCCCCCAAATGGTGGGAACTGGCTCCGAATCCTGTAACTCAAATTCTTGACTCTAGATGGTCTTCAACTTGTCAATGTCCTAATGGTCCCCTTATGATCTCCGATGGTTTTGTCATCCTTGGAAGGAGATTTTTCTTCTTTGTAAGTCACTTCTAGACTTCTAGTTGATTTGAGTCACAATAGAACAACCCCCCCTACATCCAAGTCCTGACCGTTTCGTGGTCTTTCAATTGAATGCATGAGAGTTATAAGTCAAATTTCTGGCAATGATAGGATTGTAGGAATTATACTAAATGGGAAATGCTGTCTGTTCCCAGGAGAAAAGACTTGCGCAGGAGATTGCAGATATTGAAGCACAGGCATGTCTACTCTACCGGCTCTTATCCTTCTTTTTTGCTTCTGATTCTGTCACCTATTTTTAAAGAATGTATGAGACTTTTCTTTACAGGGTCAGGCCTTGGATAATTAAATAGCTGCCCTGAGATCCATTTTGGATTGCATAGAAGATTACAAGCTTGAATCGAGACTTCCGACTATTAACATCAAGGAAATCAGGAATCGCATCTCTATCCTCGAGAAGGCAAAGGAAGACAGGACGAATCCTGCAGATCAACCGCAAGCACGAGGCGAAAACCATCATACCTTCACCTCTCTTGGCTCCAGAAATCGACTGACCCACGTGGCTCAAACGCAACAACAGAGTCCTAACCTCAAGGATCAACAACAGCTATTGTTGAATAAAAACAAACGCCATAAGTTAGATGACCGTTAGGGAGACCCCTCTAATGCCTGAATTATTGAAATGCAGCCCATCCAATTCCAAGAGCAAAACTAGTTTTTAGGTGGCCTTCATGGGATACAAGGGAGCAATTGAGTTGCATTAATTCTGAACCTAGTGGCATATCTCAGATCTGTGATAGGCTTGGGAGGCTGCTAGATGATTCTAGAGGTTTGCTCTCACCAGGGCAGAAGAATCATATTCTTCATCAATGCGAGACATCAAACCTTATTTGGGTTGGCCCGAACAAACTCGCGCCCATGGAGCCTGAATGGTTGGAAAGCATTCTTGGATACCCTGTGGAGTGTGGATCACACTCGATGTGCTGAAATTAGTTTAATGGAAAGGCTAAAATCATTTTTTGTTCATACATACAAATAAATATATACATCAAACACTAATAATCAAAAGAAATAGTTTTTATGAATAGTCACCAGTTGAAGTTTAACATTAAACCATACTAAAAGAGTAGATGGGTTTCCAAAATTACTTCTTTGCCCTTACTAAGGGTGGTAATTATGATTATTTATGCTGTTTAGTAATATTAAGCAAAAGTTGGATTATTTTGTAATTTTGTCAGTTAAGGTAGACTTCTTGAGGAAGTTTTGCCGTGTAATTCATCTCGCTTGCTTGCTTTTCTTCTTCATCTGCTTATCTCATTGTTCTCTCTTACATCTTTGTTGATTATCTCGCTTATCTCATTGTTCTTCATCTGCTTATTTCGCTGGTAATTTGTTTAAAAAAAATGTTTGCTTTCTTTATTTTGTTGATTAATCATGTATTAATTTGTTGTCTTTTTTTGCAAGGTATTTTTTATTGTGGCTGCTTTTTGTTGGTCGTTGTTCTCCTCAGAAAATATATAGGTGTGCCAGGTGATTCACTCTGATTTCACATTTCTTTGTCATTCAATCTTTTGATTTGTATTCGTGTGTGACATGCATATTGGTTTTTTATGCTATCTTTGATTCTGATTTAAATAAGTTGTGAGTGATTTTTCTTTTTGGATTGGACTCATGAGTTCAATGCCCTTTCATCAAGGAAGCAATTCATCATTTTTATGCAAATTAATTCTTTTAGGGAGTGGTTGACAAATTGCATTAGCAGGCGCAATAAATACCCAGTGGATTATGTGACAGTAATTAATAAGGAAACAAAAGGGTGAAAAGAGGAGTGTAGCTTACAGTATACACCAAAGAGGTAGGAGGATACTCATTTTCTTCTATTTCATTCTCTGTTTCAGCTAAGGTAGCTTGCTTACTCAAGTGGAGAAAAGGCAAAAATACAAAGATTTTAGCTCGTTCACACCCAAAATCTCTCCTGGAAATGGCAAGGTGAGATTGAGTTTGGTGTGGAGATTGGTTTTGGATGGGATGAAGTGGGTTGATTCTTGAAGAAAGTAGCAATATCATTTGATGGGTGCTTGAAAGTTTTGTCTTTTATGTGTGTTTTTGTGGTTTTGGGTGATGGGTTTAGGTTGGATAGTGTTCAATGTTTGTGTTTTTCATGAATGTGGTTTTTCCAAGTTAAGTTTATAGATACTGAGATTTGCAGTTAGAGTACGAGGGAAGCTTCTTTTTTTCTTTTTCGTTTCTTGGGTGAAGATCAATGGGCTTTGTTTAGAGAGCTATGATTGAGTGAAGATGATCATGAAAGATACCATTTGGTAGCTAAATGCAATGTTTTTAAGGTTTAGCCCAGAATTTTGGTTTTGAAACAAGAGGGAGCTCATTTACTGTTCATTGTGCTTGTCTGGGGAAAATTTGGGTAAATTATGATCTATTCCTGGTTTAGAAGGGGTTGGGTGATATGCATTTTAGGGAATTGGGAAATGTAGGGTCCGATGATGAGTTTAGATTGTGTAATTTGCATTGATGGGTTTGCTGGTTTCAGATTAGTTTCTTGTTCAAAGTTGAGGTGTATGAAAAGTCCCCCAATTTGCATTATAAATGAGTGTTCTCCTTGTGAAGCAGAAGGCTTATTGGCCAATTTTGATGATGCGTGTTTAGATAAACTGCTCTGTAGTGCTCTGTGTCCAGTCCTCTGTAGTTTTGGACCAATGTTTTGCATCTGCTAAAGACAGCTTGTGATTGATCTGTTGATGTCTGTCACCCAGCAATGTACCCATCTTTTAACATATGGGTGCATGCTTCAATTCTCTTACATTTTTATACATTTGCGGATAGATTTTGGTTCTTGTCTCTCTTCATGTTGGTGCATTAGAATTGAAGATGATAGCATTTTGTTGTTTGCTGTTGCAGGGCTTGGATTATTGATGGTAGATCAATTGCAAAGCAAGTGAGTGGCGTTAGTCGCTCTTGTGCTCATCAAATCGAAGACTGTGGGGATACTCGCGAGTGCCCAAATTGCAATCATCTTATTGATAACAGTGATGTAAGCTTCAAATTTCTTTGTGCTTTTACATTATTTGTCTCTCTTTTATTCTTTCTTTATGTTTTATTAAAACTACACTGCTTTCACAAGATTTTAGCCTGGAACACTTAGTTTATAGTGAGTAATTCTCTTCTCCAAGGGAATGTAGCTTTCCAGTTTTTGAAATGTCTTAGAACTCTTCCTTTAGATTCCTATGACGCTTCCTATCCTCTGATTATTGTCTAATTTTGAGATTTTTTTCGCGCAGGTTGCCGAAGAATGGCCTGGCTTGCCTGCTGGTGTGAAATTTGATCCGTCTGATTTGCAACTTGTAGAACATTTAGCTGCTAAATGTGGTGTTGGAAACTCGAAACCACACTTCTTCATTGATGAGTTTATTCCAACACTTTCTGATGACAAAGGAATATGCTATACCCATCCCGGAAAAATTCCTGGTGAGATACAATGCGACATCTTGACAACTGATTGATTAATATTTTCTGCTGCTGGAAACTCAAAAGACTTCTTTTAAGTACATTTATAAGAAATGGTGGTTTGGTTGGACTAATGTGCTATTCTGATTACGTTTTTTCATTTCAGGCTCTAAGAAAGATGGGGGCGGTGTTCATTTCTTTCACAGAACAGTGAATGCTTATGCTACTGGCCAAAGGAAGCACCGCAGGATCCATTCCGACCTCAGTTCGAATGAGGAGAGTGCTCGATGGCACAAGACTGGAAAGACCAAATCTGTGATGGAGAACGGGGTTCAGAAGGGATGTAAGAAAATTATGGTTCTTTATAACCATTCGAAGAAAGGGAGCAAGCCGGTTAAGTTGAACTGGGTGATACATCAATACCATTTGGGGACTGAAAATGATGAAAAGGAGGGAGAGTACGTAGTCTCCAAAATTTTCTACCAGCAGAAGCAAAATATAAAGAATGATAACAATCCAATCATTAAGGATGAAGAGATTACTGCAAATGCTTATAACAATCCTATCATTGGGGATAAGGAGATTATGGCTATTGAAACTACTCCTAGGACACCCAACCCGAATCCCCCGCGAGCAGGGAAGTCTGTCATGTATGATGACTTTGTTGATGATGCAGTGGACGAACCTAATAGAATAACAAAGATAATGCAGTGGCATTTGGAGGTAAACTTCTATTTTTGTAGTTTTGGCTAGCTTATGTTCTTCTCATGTTGATATTCATAAAACAAGAATTACTCTCATTTAGACCTTTTCTTTTCATTTATAGATTTCTTTTTTACATTCGATCCTTACTTTTCAGTTTTCCATTGTATAACGTACACCCTCTTTTGGGTGCGAGACTAATCCCCTTCCGCCGTTGTGGCTCAATCACGAGTTTTTGCTTGTAACAAAGTGTTGGCAACTTTTGCCATTGTTTTATCATGCTCAGATATCTTTCTTCGTCGATAGAAGCCTTTACCTTGCATGCTGTGTGAAACTGGTTGCAGACATGACGTGTCACGATTATTTGGATTTTCTGTGCTTTTGTAGTGAAACAATGTACTTTTCATTTATGATTATTTAGTTGTGGTTTGTCCTGCCTTGGAACTCATCTTGATCCATGCAAGAATAGTGTATTCAGTTTCAAAATTTGATTCGTCATGGTTGGTACACAGGCGGGGTCCAAACGGAAGAGAGAATGTGATAGTGAGGATATGTCCAAAGGTACAGCTCGGGCGCACCAGTTTCTGAAAGAATTCCCTGAATTGCCGCTCGAGAAGATGGAACTGAAGCAGGATTTACAAAAAGTAAGCAAGATGACGGAAGACTTGGAGAAGGATGCTGTAAACTGTAGCTGGCTATGCTGTAAACTGTAGCTGGCTTAAGCAATTCTTCTAGTTCTAGTCATCTGAAATGAAGGTAGAGAGATATTTGCATCGCTGTATCATATTTGGTGAAAAAGCTCCTCTCCCTCCAGTTTTGTGTCCATAATGCAGTAACAACAGAGTTACCTGCCTTAGAACCTGCAGGAGCAACTCATTTTGGTCAATCTTCATTTATTGGGAGAAGGGTCGGTTAAGTTCTATTCGGTTCGGTTTGGTTTGATTCCGTTCGGTTTAGTTCGGTGTCGGTAAAAAGTTGCTAGTAGTAGGACAAAACTGAAGTTGGCTAAGTGGTCTAGTTTTTGTAATTATGTTGGGCTAGTTTTTATGTTTTTGTCTTGATTTGGAACTTGAATTAGACCTTATTTATCTATCTATTGTTATTCTATTAGGTCTGTCGAAAGTCTTTCAAGAGAGTGAGGTGCACAAGCAAAACATTGGAATTGGTTGGCATTTTTTGTGTGGATAAAACTCACCAATATATGGTCACGTGATCAAACTTGTCGATATATGGTACTAGTACACGACCAGGTTTGTACGAATCAATTAAATGAACTAGATCATTTTGTCTTGTTGAATCAATATGGTAGAGTCTCTAACCGAAAAGAATAATGTTGGGGCCCTGCATATTTTATTACATTTTACTTACCATTTTCAAAAACAATCTTACAATTCTTATCACTTTTTGAAAAAAATCTTTTGAAAGGTGTACAAGATTCACCATTGCGATTTCTTTTTAGCTTTTTGGGTATATTTTTAACTGAAATTAATGCGGTTCAAATTTTATAGGGCTCTAAGTTTAAAATATACATAACAACCGATGAATCATGACCCTAGAGTCTTTACCAAGAATAAGAAAATTTAGCACGACATAATTAAATCAAACAAATAAATATGTATGAATTAATTAAAGGAGATGAAGAAGAAAGAAAAGTATGATAGAAATCGAAACAGTAGCAGTGTGGCCAGGAAGAAGAGACAGACCCTCTTCTGTCCAGTTAAGTTTATTTGATAAAATCCTAATCCAACTGCAACTCCTAAAGATAGGATAAAATCTAATTTAAATTGTTTGAATATCCTAATTAGTCCAAAATAAATTCTAGGAAGTTTTAAATCAGACGTGGAGTGTTCAAACTAAGCCTTCTAGAAGCAGTAATGCACAGGCGCGCGTCCTCATGTATGATTAACAAGTTTCTGGTCTTGTCTCGTTGACCTTTGACTCTCTCAGAAGCAATCTATCTAACTCTTCCCTAGGCTTGGGAAAAATCAGCAGAATCATCATCCAAAATAGCAAGAAAGGATGATTAATTTAACATTTAACATTTAATCAAAGCATGCAAATAAAATGATTAACAATTTAAAAGCAAGCAAAATAATCAATTTAATAATTAAAAGCAAGCAAATTAATTAATTAAATATTACGAACAAACAATTGACACGAAAATAATGCGATGGGCTGAATTTCTCGGCCCAATGCAAACCAGCCAAGCCCAACAGATGGGCTGACTCACTTTCTTTTCTTTCCTTTCTTCTCTCCGCTTGGGCTAGGAACAGTGCCCAGCCCGAAACGCTTCCCTCCTCTTTTCCCTCCAAAACTGCATCTTTCAACTCCAAATGAACGAAAACAGGCAAGTAAATGACCAAAATCAACCCAAAAACAACATCAATTTAATCAACCTAAAACAGCAACTCAATTAAGCAAAAACAACATGCAATTAACGGAATAAAAGCAAGCAAAATAAATTAAACAAAGCTTTGAAATTAAACCAAACAGCAGGCAATTGAACGAAGCAAACAACAAAATTAACTTGAAACAGAGGCAGCAATTTGATTGAATTGAAAGCAACAATTGATTAATTGAAAACAGTGGCAATTGATTAATTGAAAACAGTGGTAGAAACTCAATCCTCACGCAGCAATAGAGACCCAAATCACAAAGACCGACTCTCCATTTTTCCATTTCTTGACTCGATCTCCACTGCGCATTTTCACTTTGTAAGTAATTACACATTCTATAAAGGAGCGACTCTAATCACACCCATGACTTTTTTTTTCACGCTCAATCCAACCGAGACCAGGTTTGATGTGATCACGAACCCTTCCACAACCAATTTCGACGCCCAAGACATGTTGCCTCAAGGCCCGATCACACGAAGCCAAGCGAGAGGTTTTCCATATGGTTTGAAGGCAAAATGAGAGAGGAATGACCCATCAAAGTCAAGGAAAAACCTGCCCACGTGATCATTCATCGAGCCAAAGAAGAATCCTTGGCGTGATCACGTTAAGGCCTTAACGTGAATCACGCCAGGACCAAATTGCTAGCGTGATCACGCTACGCTCTTAGCGTGATTCACGCTAGCCACTGGAGTAGTTTCGGAGTTTTGGACATCCCTAGCGTGATCACGCTAGGGTCTTAGCGTGAATCACGCTAGGGGGGAAATTGGCTAACGTGATCACGTTACCCTCTTAACGTGAATCACGCCAGCAGCTGTTTTTGGGTACGAATTTTGGGCTTTCAGCCCAAATTGCATGCCAATATATATATCTCTTTGCATCATTTTCTTAGTTAGTTTTTAGACTTTGAGTGATATTTGTAAGTTGAGAGTACTCCTTCACATATCACCTAGGTCCCTAAACTCTTCAATCCTTCTTGGAGAATGATCGCTTGAGTAGAGAACACTCCTTCCGATCTTCCTCCAGGAAAACACTTGTAATCGTTTCGACAACATTTTGGGTGACTTAAATATATTATGCGTTGCTTGCTGATCTTGGTTTGAGCTTCTACAAGTTATGCATTTGTTCGTTACTTCTTATCCCATCTAGCAACATTCGTCATTCCGGGTAACATCCTTCCTATTAATCGCTTCTTTTACTAATCTTTCCGCTGCACCTCCGTGTCTTGTTCACTTTCTTCCCTAATTTCATTCGAGTCTCGTTGTTAACTCCTTAGGCTAGGTCCTCCTCAAGCTCCATATATCATTCGGTGTACTTACACTAGGCCGGATCATATCAAGTGGTAGCGGAGCTTTTGGCGCCTCGGAGTTTACTTGTCTTTCTTCTCCGTGTGTCACCTTCATGAACAGTGTCCTTGTGTTTTGTCAACTCATTTTTCTGATTGTCTTGCGTCAAAAGTGTCTAATATTGCTGCCTAATTCAAGTGGTAAAATGTGTGGTTTATGCCAACTATTACTAGCTCAAAGGATCAAAATCAGAAAAGTGTGTTCTTGGTGCTCATCTTTGTGTTCGTGGTGTTCTTACAATTCTTGAGTGAAGAGGAAAATTTGATCCAAAAATCTTTCAATAGGCTGAAGTCTATTGTTTTCCCTATAAAATATTATTTCTTCCCTTTTATTTATTTCACACTTTTTATATATATATATATATCCGTGCGCATGACTATTTAAAATTATCCATTGGGCATGATTACTAAGGTAGGACTCTTTAGTTTTCCAAGCATGATTAAAACACCTTTTTCTCCGGTAACCTCTTTAGGATGTGACTCGGGTGCCTAACACCTTCCCGAGTCCATAAATCGACCCCGAACTACTGTTCTCGGGTTCAGACCCACTTTTCCTTAGTTTTTATTTTTATGCATGACAGATAGGTTCCCTAAACCTAGAAACAAATTAGGGTGGCGACTTCATTAGCATTATGTGAGATGAGTCTAATTTCGTCTCACATCTAGTCCCAAACCCATGTCGCATTAGGATAAAATCCGAAAAGGGGGTGCGACACGCACCATAACACACCATAAGGCACGATAGGGCACGGTCCGTGAGGTCCTGAGACATGGCCTAGAGTGGTCGAGAGACCCTCAGACATGGCCGAGAGGCCCTGAGCCACGGCCAAGAGGTCCTCAGACATAGCCGAGAGTGGCCGAGAGGCCCTGAGCCACGACCGAGAGGTCCTCAGACATGGCCTAGAGTGTCCGCGAGCCATACGCGAGAGGTGCTGAGACATGCATGAGAGTGGCCTAGGCCCTCGGCTATTGGCACCATATGGCACCGAGGGCACGGGCCGTGGCACCTGATGGCACAAAATGGCACGGGCCATGGCCATAGCCGAGAGGTCCTAAGACATGGGCAAGTGTGCGAAAGAATTTACCGGAGTGTTCATCATAAGTGACTTGTGCCTAAGTATTTACACGATTGTAGCATGGGATGGAATTCTCACACTTGATGGATGTGTGTTTACTTGATGGGAAACATTCACTTGATGGATGGATGGATAACATTCAAGTAAATATCATTTCCATCCGTCAAGCAAATATCAAGTAAATGTTTCCCACATCTATCCATCAAGTATTATTACTATTTTACTTTACTTTAATTTTATAAATGAATTACACAATTTTACTTGGATCTTATAAATAATATTACAAATTTGATTGGATTTTATAAATAATATTTCCTTGTATTTTTTAAATAATATTACAATTTTCCTTAGATTTTATATATAATATTACAATTTTTTTTTGTAATTTATAAATAATATTACAATTTTCTTGCATCTTATAAATAATATTACAATTTTACTTGAATTTTATATACATTATTACAATTTTACTTGAATTTTATAAATAATATTACAATTTTCCTTTAATTTTCCTTTAATTTTATAAATAATATTACTACAAGTTTACTTTGCAATTATAAATAATATTACAATTTTCTTTAAATTTTATACAAAATATTACAATTTTCCTTGAATTTTATAAATAATATTACAATTTTACTTGAATTTTATAATAATATTACAATTTCCGCTAAACTTGCCGGGTTCAGGCCATGGATGTTACAATTTGAATTTTTTAGATACTAAAAATGTTACAATTGTAACTACTAGAAAATTATAAAGTTTATATTACAAATTTTAAAACTATAAAGACCAAAGTAGAATGTTTTGTAAACCTTAAGATTGTTTATGTAGTTTTCGGGGAAAAAAAGTAGGATTATGATACTTGTAAAAAAAATCCTTTTATCCTATACAGTTTCAAACCTTGTGTTATAGAACTTGTAACTTTCTAAAAGTTACAACTTTAATCATTTTAATTTAATAGTTAAATAGTTAAAAAAAGTACTAACAAATAATCATACTCTCACATGAAATGATTATTTGCAATGCATTTTTTACATAAATACTCTCTTAATCTCTCGCAATACCCTACCACCAAAAACATGTAATCCAAAAAAGACTATTTAGATATCTCAAAGCTCCTAGTCAATGATATGCAAAAGGATTACGCAACACTATCCTGAGGAAATTACAATTAAAAGTTGTAATTGCATACTGTATCATTGAATATATATTGGCAAAAAAAGTCCAAGCAAAGAGGAAGCAGGTGGAAACAAGAGTGTAATCTGACTGACATGGCACTGGATGCTGAGGAACAGGCCAGTGTTAGCCGTCAAATTAATAAACCACCAAAGAAGACAAAGACTGATTATGAGAGATCAAATGGCTAACAAAAGACAAGGAACTGAATCTTACTTCATCTTTCTCAAACAGACGGTACTCATCATCTATAGAGCCAAACACAGTATGGTCATCCTATTCTAGGCCACCCAAATCCACCTCTTCCACACCTTGCTGCCCAAAAAACGCATACTGTGTAGCATCAAAGAGTGCACCTAAAAGACAATTGATAAAAAAGAAAGTTATATGAAGAAAAAACATCAAAGGCACTACCCAAAAAACATAACTAGTCAAAAGGTGAGTAATTTGAATTCATGGTTCAGGAAAAAAGTAAATTACATACTAAGCAATAGAAAGACCAACTTAATCCTCTCTACATTGACTACTGCATTGTTCTCAGTGAATTGAGTACAAGTACTTTTGGATGAGCAAGTCTTGGTAACATTTTTAACTTAAGTTAAACCAGTTTATCCAAACCATTCAATGGTAGCAAGTAGCAACAGTGAAGTTGTTCTGTGTCCTACAAACAAAACAATTGACATTTAGGGTTATGAAGCAATGAGGCTGTTATTGCTGTAGCCTAGCACAATATCATCAAACAGCCATTCATAAGGAAGCGACGGTAACATCATTTAAGCTTGAAAACAGGCAAGAGCTAATTGCTCTACTAACAAAAGCAGCAAGCTCTCGTTTTGAGCTAGTTGAATTTAAATAATGATTACAGAAACTGCACAACGGCATTCAACCAAGATTCCAGCTTGTTGCTACCCGATTTTGGATTTCTCTCATCACAATTTTGCATATTTAACGTTTATCGCATTTAATAACTTGTCTAGGTCAAATTTCTGTCGATTCTTGGTCCTAGGCTAGTTTGTTTAATATTCCGTGTCATTTTGTGCCTTTTTAATTTTTTCGTATTTTTGACTGTCTTTACGCGAACTTCTATCGGTCCCGAGTAAGTTTCCTCAGACCATGGGTCGAACGCGTTATTTATTTGTTTGATAATTACGTACTATTTTTCTCTTTCACGCCACCTCGTTCAGTTTCGTTCAATTTTTGTCGTAGGGACATTTATTTTGCGTTCGAACGTTTTGACATCTCCAAAAGATAAGATAAATACGTTAACTCAAACTTCTTGTTTATTTACTGTACACTAGCTTTCTTGTCTTATTTTTCTACACGTCGTGGTTTCCTCGGCTCGGATTTATTTTTACTTTCGTACGATTTCGCTCGTATCAAAATATCCCATTCGTATCCAAATTCATGCATTAATGACAATTAATGCATGAAATATCCAATTGCCTCACTTTTCTTCCCAGTAGCCTTGCCGACTACAATTTGATCATCACAAACATCTCATCCAACCATCCTAGGCCACACAGAAACTTGCTCCTCACTCCGGCACTATTCACCCTCCAGCTCACCGAGCCTCGTCATCCATTTGCAGCCACAAGCTCCACCCACAACCGACTCAGTCTTTCTCTATAAATAGAGACCTTCAAGCAACAAGAAGAAGAGGGGGGACCAATCCGGCTCTAGTCCTCCCCCTCTCTTTTTATTTCATGCTCTCTCCCAATTGCTATCTTCAATTTATTTAAATTGCTTTGGTTTTAATTAATTAATTAATTGCCTTGGTTGTAATTAATTAATTACTTCTGTTTTTTAATCTCTCTATATTTTTCTGCATGTTTTCTTATTTTTCTGCCACCCCCGTTGCCGCCTGGACACCGCTGCTGCTCTACTGCCGCCGCTGCTGTCTCCGCCACCGCTGCTGTGCCGCTGCCGAGCTGCTGCTGTACTGCTCCTATCGCCGGAGCTGCTGCTGTTTGCTGTTGCTGCTGCTGTTTGCCGTTGCTGCTGCACTGTTCTGGTCCGGTTGGATGAAGAAGACGATGAACAGTTGAAGGAGGGAAAGGTTAAAGGGCTGTGCTGCTTTAATTAAATGATTGGTCATGGGCTTGGCTTATGCGAAGCCCAAATGAAGAAAGAAGAAGAAAAGGAAAGAAAGGTGAGGCGGGAAAAGGGAAAAGAAAGGTGATGGGCTTGGATTTATTCCAAGCCCATTCTTGCATGACCAAAAATCAAACATGGGCCCGACCCATTTAAATTTCGTATAATGTTTAGTACGCGTACAATTTATTTTTCGTAACTTTCATATTTAATAATCGTAAAATTATTCGTATGCTCATATGCGTATAATTTGTTTATTTTATTTTGTGATTAATTCTCGTATGATAAATTGCTTACTTTTTATTTTGCGCATTTTAAATTCGTATAATTATCCCATGCGTATAAATTGTTTATTCTATTTCGCGTTTTGATAACGATATATTTAATTATTTTACGTGGTAATTTTTGTATAAATTTCACATGTTTTGTACGACGATTTGTTTACTTTCGTATTTTAATTATCGCAAAATGTCCGTATGCTTGTAAATAATTTATTTACTTGTTCGTCAGATTTATTTAATTAATTGCTTGCTTGTTAGAAATTAAATAAATGTTTGTATGCGCTTTCATTATTATTTTTCTCGAGTTATCACTAATATTCTCATTTTGTAGGATAAAATTCAAGTCTTCGCCCGCAATGAATTATCTTAATTTATCTCTCGTTGTAATTAGTTGATACTTTAATTAATTATTTCACTTGTTGTAACAATTAGTTAGATTAATTATTCTGACCTCCAATTTGTAATAATCAAATAAGTAGTCTTTATTATCAACTATTGGTTTGTAATAATTAGTTAAGTAGTTAAAAATTATGTATGTTTGGTTATACCTATGTATTTATTACTTGTCGTTAACCATGGTTTTGAAGGGATGGATCGATCGGGGTTCGTCAAGTCGGGTAAGTTTATCGTAAACCCTTTTATTTATTTTAATGTCTATTTATTTGTATACTTTGAATGAATGTTTATCAAAGAGGTCAAAACCTCAAATTACCTCGTATGCATGACACCCTAGTAGGCGTTAGAACTACCCATTCATATGCATGACATATAGAATTGCTAAAACAATTAAAATAAATCTCATATGCACAACGTGTTTACGTCACTTGTTGTTCATGCCATGAAATTAATTGCTATGTATTGATATATGAGTATGGTGGTCCCAATACCACGCAAAATATATGTACATGCATTAATCGGTATCTTGCTAGTTTTGCCATGATAGATCACGTAGTAACTAAGTCATGCATGGCCCAATGATAAGGGGGGAACGTCCGCTCTAGCATCGAGGAAAATGATAACCCCATCCCTCGAACCCAAACGGAAATAACAAGTCCCGAACGCTAAGATGTAACGTCACCTTTAAGGGTCCCAATTACATGTTCAAAATATTTTCAAAAATACCTCGCATACCGGTAACCTTTTTAGGATGTGACTTGGGTGCCTAACACCTTCCCAAGTCCATAATACGACCTCGAACCATCGTTCTTTGGTTTAGACCATTGTGCCTTAGTTTGTTTATTTTTATGCCATGACGATTAGGTTCCCTAAACCTTAGAAAATTAGGGTGGCGACTTCATTTTGCATGATGTTAAGACAAGTCCAACGCTTGTCTCGCATTGTGGCCCGTCCCGAACTTTTACTCGTTTTCAACGAAAAAAGGGGGTGCGACAGTTTGGCGACTTCACTAGGGACTAGTAGGGTCAAAGCCGGTTTTATGGTGTTTGCTTTTTTATTATTTACTTGCATTAAATAAATTATTTAGTGATTGTTATATACTATTGGCTTTAATAAATTGTTCATATGCATCTCATGCATAATGCTTATCGCCGGCCATGATACCCAATAGGATTAGGAAGGTATTAGTGAAGCCCTGCGGACCTGTGTCCCAGTATGCTTTCATGAACCCTAACTCGGATTTGAACCCCTAAATGGATTGAGCACCCAGAATCCTTGTCATGATTCGGTCAAAGCTCTCGTATCCATTTAATGAGGGACCCATTTTAGGGTATCATCTGAGAACCTTCAAGCCAGTTAGAAATAGTTGGAGTCACACCAACATATGCATCATGTTTGTGCATTTATTTTACCGATGTCATGTTTATGTGTTACGATTTTATACTTGTATTTTCCTCATGTTGTATTTTTTTTTCGCTAACGCAATAATTTTCTTTTATTCTCGTAAAACAGCCACACCTTACTTGTTCGCTCAAATGGCAACACCCATGATGCTTTCACCTAATACTTTCGAGATTTCAAGCTACAATGATCAGTCGGAATAGGGTGACATGTTGAAATCCGATTTTATCCCCGATATTACAACCAAGATTGGGATGGAAGAAGTGGAGAGTCAAAAAGGGGAGATTGCGTCATTGGAATGAAATGAAAACACATAGACCAAATGACGATAAACGCGGAGTTGACTGCTTCTTCTCGATTTCAGCAGCGCGTTCTTTTGTTTTGGCTGATATAGACGCAATTGGCTCGGAATTTCCCCTTGGCCAAAACACGAAAAACGTTCATAACACATTGAAGATTTCTCATACCAAAGATGGAATTTTTCTGGGCAGCGCCTTGTTCGTAAATAATTTAGACGTAAGGATGACGGTGTTTCTCGGTTTCAGCTGCGCGCTCTTTTGTTTTGGCCAATATGGACGCAATTGGCTCAGACTTTCCACTTGGTCAAAACATGAAAGACGTAGGCAACAAGTTTAATCATGCGCACGCCAAAATTCAGATTTTTTTGGGTAGTACGCCACTCACAAACAAATTCGGAATGCAAAGATCGCTGCTCTTCTCGGTCTCAGCCGCGCGATCTTTTGTCTCGGCCAATATCAAAGTGGTTTACTTGGAATTTCTGCTCGATCAAAACATGAAAGACGTAGGAAACGGTTGGAAGTTTGCCCACACTAATTTTCAGATTTTTCTGGGTGACACATCTCTCACAAATAAATTTTACGGAAGATGGCTGCTTCTCTCGGTCTCAGCCGCGCGCTCTGTTAGTTTGGCCGATATCGACACGATTTGCTAGGAATTTCCCCTCGACCAAAACACGAAAGATGTTTATAACGGGCTGAAGTTCGCCCACACCAAAATTTAGATTTTTCTGGGAGACACATCTCTCACAAATAATTTTGACGGAAGATGGCTACTTTTCTTGGTCTCAGCCACGCGCTCTGTTATTTTGGCCAATATCGACATGATTGGCTCGGAATTTCCCTCGGCCAAAACACGAAAGATGTTTATAACGGGCTGAAGTTTTCTCACACCAAATTTCAGATTTTTCCGGGCAGTACGTCTCTCACCAACAAATTTAAAATGCAAAGGTAGCTGTCTCTTCTCGGTTACAGTCACGCACCCTTTTGTTTTGGCCGACATGGACACATAAATGGCTAAAAGAGCGTCATAAATTTGGTTAAAATTCATCCCCTGAGATTGAATGCCAGTATGCAAGAAATAGCTACTATGAATGTTGCTCGAAGTGCTCCCAAGCTGGGTTTTATCGTCTTCGCTCATCATAAACGTAACTTTCATCGCTCAAATACTTGTCAAAGCTTCTTGGCATGATTGGCCTCGCTCTTCAAATCAAGAATATGCTCATCATGAAAGGAGAGTTCCAAGCATGATAAACACTAGCCACTCACACGGGTTTATTTCGAGGGTCTCGTTGATAGCATCAAAGATCACATTGTGTCATTGGAATAAATAAAGGCTTCCTTTGTATCTTCACTGAAGTGTCATCTTCTCATTCATCCTAAAAGTATTAAGTGAAAGTGTGGCCGGAAGAGTGAACAAGCAGCGTGGAGGCCTTGGGATTGCATCACCCATACTCACTTTTATTTTCACTTGTCTTTTTCAGGTTAATGATGGCTCCCAGGAAGCGAACTAACCCCCACTTTTCATCAAATTTTGTGTGGCGGTTCACGTCCCCACTTTCGCCAAAATTTCTAATTTTTAGTTTATTCTGAATTTAAACGCTACTGATTAGTTTCTTTTCTTTTCTACTTGCAGGACGGAGGTATGAAGAGAAGCAGTACACATTAGTTGAGCCCACGACTTTAAACAAGGGCGCTTCGTGGGAGACAACCCACGTGTTCTTTTCAATTATTCTATTTTTCGTTAATTTAAAATTCAACATCTTGGGATACTTTTTCCCTATGAATTTACTATTTAATTGTCTCTTCATTTCAGGTGCAACGAGACTTGTAAACTTGGGGGCAAGCGAATGGAGTGACAACCGAAGGAAGGCGTTGAAAAATGTCAAAGCTTATTTTTCAAGGGAGTTGTCCTTTGTGTTTACAATTTCCCCTTTCGTAATTTACGCTTCTGTGATTTATGTTTTCACAATTTTCATTTTCGCAGTTTTACATTTCAGGTACAACAAGACTTGTGAACTCGGGGGCAAGCAGGTGAAGTGACGACCAGAAGAAGGCGTTGAAAAATGTCAAAACTCATTTTTCAGGGAAGTCGTCCTTTCACACTTTTGCAATTTAGTCTTCGCTATTTACATTTCTGCAATTCTGCATTTCAGGTGCAACGAGGCTTGTAAACTTGGGGGCAAGCGATTGAAGTGACGACCGAAGGAAGGCGTTGAGAAATGTCAAAGCTCATTTTTCAAGGGAGTTGTCCTTTACATTTACAAATCCCCCTTCCGCAATCTATGTTTTTACAAATTACATTTCTGCAATTTTGCCTTTCATGTACAACAAGACTTGTGAACTTGGGGGCAAGCAAGTAAAGTGACGACCGAAAGAAGGCGTTGAAAAATGTCAAAGCTCATTTTTCAGGGAAGTTGTCCTTTTACATTTTTGCAATTTCCGTTTCCGCAATTTCTGTTTCTGTAATTTACGTTTTCGCAATTTTAAAATTCCCGCTATTTACATTGTTGCAAGAGTGCGTGTGTAATGTTGGCTAAAAAACCCCTAGTTTTCACAAAACTTCCTCTTTATACATGTATTACTTGGGCTAAAAAGAAGGAAAACAAAAAGATCCCACATTTTCTGAAACCTTTTAAGTCAAAGCATTCATCATTTTGCGTTCATTGGAAATTATATGAACACACATGATCTTGTCTGTTAGCTCTTATATCCATGACATGTTTAGATGTAAGCAGTGACAAAACATATCCCTGTGAGTATTTTGGGGCCTTCACGCCTTATTTCTTTCATGAGTGTAAATGCTAAACTAGGTGCTAGTTAGATTTGCATAATATCCAGGGTACATGAACTGTCAGACATGGGATAGCGGTAAGATGACAGAGGACTTTGCTTTTACTCTTCTTCCACATTTTCATTTTTAACATTTTTCCCTCAAAACACATATTTTGTACACCATGTACAACTCTACCAAACACCCAAAAGCCTTTTTGACCAAGTGAGTAGTGCTCGACTGGGACCGCCAAATTGAAGTTACACGTCAAGCAAGGGAATGGCAAGGGAGCCCTTAGAGGATCATTGGCAAAACAACGTTAGAAGAAGGTCAAAATAAACCAAGACTTGGAGGCTTCTGCCAAAGACAGAGAGGATGACAAACCAAATAAAGATTGTACTTGCTTTACTTACTAAAAAAAAAAAATCATCAAAAAAATCAAAAAGTGTTCAAAAAAAATTTCAAAGAACACAATCAACAAAACAACAGCAGAAGCAAGTACATGCAAAAAAAAAAAAAAGGGGTCAAGTATCCACGACAAAATGATCAAGCATCAATGACCAAATGATCTCAAAAGGAAAAGATATCGATCCTGCGAATATTGAAGAGCTTGGGCATGGTGCCTTCAAAACAATCAAGAAGAAACATCTCCAGCAAAGATTCAAAGATTTGTGCACTTTGCTCTTCGCCACAACCAAATCGTCGAGCATCGTTCACCACAATTTGACTTCATCACAATCAGTCGTCGAGCACGGAACTCATAAAACTTTCGCCAAAAAAAAGCACAATACCTTGCTACAAATTCCTCTTTCTTCCTCCCTCGCAAAGTCCTTTAGATTATTAGTAGACCCATGCATGTGCATCTTCATTTGAAGTCTATTCACTCGGATTGACATTGCAAATTTAATTTTTGTGCTATGTTTATTGCATTTTTAGGAGTGTAAACACATAGCCTTGTTTTCTGAGCGTGAGCGCAAACACTAATAGCTGGTGAGGATTGCTTACAGCTGCATGTCATGGGAAAGTCTTGTTCTTGAGGTCGTTATTTCCTAAACAAGACACAGACGTTATCTAGACTTGTATCAATCATGTTTATATAACGAAAATTTGAACGAACATTCTTTCAAAGAAAAAGTGAATTGAATTGAATTTCTTAAACAAAGAGGTCATTTTCATTCCACGCAAAAAGACTTGGGGGCAAGCCATGAGTTAAATGTATAAATATTTGATATTTCTCACATAGGTCATTTGCTCTTTTTTTCCATCTGTTGCTGCTTCGTGTTTGTTTCCTTCTCAATTGCAGAGTACAGATATGGAAATCAGCATTCAAATTGGGTCTTCGATGAAGAAATCGTTGTAATGCCCTCGTCGTCTTGGATTTTTCCAACCAACATCAAATGGAGTACGTTAACACTCCCAAACAACTTCGTGCGGCGGATCACGCTCCCTCACGGTCAACTCGACAACGCAGTGGCTTCCAACCACTCGACAACGCAGCGACTTTCAACCACTCGACAACGCAGCGGCTTCCAACCACTCGACAACGCAGCGGCTTTCAACCACTCGACAATGCAGGGGCTTTCAACCACTCGACAACGCAGCGGCTTCCAACCACTCGACAACGCGGCGGCTTCCAACCACTCGACAACGCGGCGGCTTCCAACCACTCGACAACGCGGCGGCTTCCAACCACTCGACAACGCGGCGACTTCCAACCACTCGACAACGCGGCGGCTTTCAACCACTCGACAACGCGATGGCTTCCAACCACTTGACAACGCAGCGGCTTCCAACCACTTGACAACGCGGTGGCTTCCAACCACTCGACAAAGCGGTGGCTTCCAACCACTCGACAACGCGGTGGCTTCCAACCACTCGACAAAGTAGTGGCTTCCAACCACTCACCAATGCGGTGGCTTTCAACCACTCACAAATGCGGTGGCTTTCAACCACTCACCCATCAATCAAATGCAGTGGCTTTCAACCACTTTCCAACTCATTTCATACGGTGGCTTCCAACCACTCTCAATTTCAGTTCATACGGTAAGTTCAAGGTAAGACTTACTTTCCCTTTACACCATCTGTTTAACGTTGTGATTGGTCACGTCTCCACATCTTGTCTGTTTAGTGTTGTGATAGGTCACGCCCCCACATACACCTTGTCTATCTAAATACTCCTCCTTGAGCGACTACTTTTCTGCATATCTATATAACTCCTCCTTGAGCGACTATATTTTCAGCACAATGTCTGGAGAGCGATAGCCTCGCACGAACATACCTTCCACATTTCCACGTCAATATTCGGGGAGCGATAGCCTCGCACGAACCTAGATCAACATTTTCCGCATTGACCTCCGACAATTGCGGTATCCCCGTTCGGATGTCAAATTTACATTTTCTACATCGACCTCCGACAATTGCGGTATCCCCGTTCGGATGTCAAATTTACATTTTCTGCATCGACCTCCGACAATTGCGGTATCCCCGTTCGGATGTCAAATTTATGTTTTCTGTATCGACCTCCGACAACTGCGGTATCCCCGTTCAGATGTCAAATTTACGTTTTCTGCATCGACCTCCGATAATTTTGCGGTATCCCCGTTCGGATGTCAAATTTATGTTTTCTGTATCGACCTCCGACAATTGCAGTATCCCCGTTCGGATGTCAAAGTTATGTTTTCTACATCGACCTCCGACAATTGCGGTATCCCCGTTCGGATGTCAAATTTATGTTTTCTGTATCAACCTCCGACAATTGCGGTATCCCCGTTCGGATGTCAAATTTATGTTTTCTGCATCGACCTCCGACAATTGCGGTATCCTTGATCGGATGTCAAATCTACGTTTTCTGCATCGACCTCCGACAATTGCGGTATCCCCGCTCGGATCTCTTATCTTCATCGACCTCCGACAATTGCGGTATCCCCGCTCGGATCTCTTCTCATCCTCAACTTTCCTCAATATCAGAGACATTTCCTTATTATCAGAGAAGACAACATCAATCCTCACTATCAGAGAAGATCAACTTTCCTCATTATCAGAGAAGACCAGATCAACTTTCCTCATTATCAGAGAAGTTGTCATTTACATTTTTGCATTTCTTCGTTCTCCCTCAATATCCGAGTAGTTTGCATTTATTTTCCCGCAATTGGCATTGTTTCTGAAATTCCCCACATACACCTTGTCTATCTAAAATACTCCTCCTTGAGCGACTACTTTCCTGCATACTATATCTAAAATACTCCTCCTTGAGCGACAACTTTCCTGTCTATCTACTACTCCTCCTTGAGCAACTACTTTTCTGCATAATTAAATATTCCTCCTTGAGCGACCATGTCTTTACATAATTCTACATTTCTGCATAATTATTACTCCTCCTTGAGCGACTATATTTTACTTTTTTGCATAAATTCTACATCTCAGCCGGTTATGATGTATTCAAACCATGGTAGTACTTGGGGCAACCATCTTTACTGCTAATCAAAAATTTCAGCTGCTCTGTATTTTTGTTCAGACAGTAAAGAGGGGGCAACTGTTGCTACCTGATTTTGGATTTCTCTCATCACAATTTTGCATATTTAACGTTTATCGCATTTAATAACTTGTCTAGGTCAAATTCCTGTCGATTCTTGGTCCTAGGCTAGTTTGTTTAATATTCCGTGTCATTTTGTGCCTTTTTAAGTTTTTCGTATTTTTGACTGTCTTTACGCGAACTTCTATCGGTCCCGAGTAAGTTTCCTCGGACCATGGGTCGAACGCGTTATTTATTTGTTTGATAATTACGTACTATTTTTCTCTTTCACGCCACCTCGTTCAGTTTCGTTCAATTTTTGTCGTAGGGACATTTATTTTGCGTTCGAACGTTTTGACATCTCCAAAAGATAAAATAAATACATTAACTCAAACTTCTCGTTTATTTACTGTACACTAGCTTTCTTGTCTTATTTTTCTACACGTCGTGGTTTCCTCGGCTCGGATTTATTTTCACTTTCGTACGATTTCGCTCATACCAAAATATCCCGTTCGTATCCAAATTCATGCATTAATGACAATTAATGCATGAAATATCCAATTGCCTCACTTTTCTTCCCAGTAGCCTTGCCGACTACAATTTGATCATCACAAACATCTCATCCAACCATCCTAGGCCACACACAGAAACTTGCTCCTCACTCCGGCACTATTCACCCTCCAGCTCACCGAGCCTCGTCATCCATTTGCAGCCACAAGCTCCAGCCACAACCGACTCAGTCTTTCTCTATAAATAGAGACCTTCAAGCAACAAGAAGAAGAGGGGGGGACCAATCCGGCTCTAGTCCTCCCCCTCTCTTTTTATTTCATGCTCTCTCCCAATTGCTATCTTCAATTTATTTAAATTGCTTTGGTTTTAATTAATTAATTAATTGCCTTGGTTGTAATTAATTAATTACTTCTATTTTTTAATCCATTGTTGTTGCCTCTGCTAATTAATTACTTGCTCTAATCTCTCTATATTTTTCTGCATGTTTTCTTATTTTTCTGCCACCCCCGTTGCCGCTTGGACACCGCTGCTGCTCTACTGCCGCCGCTGCTGTCTCCGCCACCGCTGCTGTGCCGCTGCCGAGCTGCTGCTGTACTGCTCCTATCGCAGGAGCTGCTGCTGTTTGCCGTTGCTGCTGCACTGTTCTGGTCCGGTTGGATGAAGAAGACGATGAACAGTTGAAGGAGGGAAAGGTTAAAGGGCTGTGCTGCTTTAATTAAATGATTGGTCATGGGCTTGGCTTATGCCAAGCCCAAATGAAGAAAGAAGAAGAAAAGGAAAGAAAGGTGAGGCGGGAAAAGGGAAAAGAAAGGTGATGGGCTTGGATTTATTCCAAGCCCATTCTTGCATGACCAAAAATCAAACATGGGCCCGACCCATTTAAATTTCGTATAATGTTTAGTACGCGTACAATTTATTTTTCGTAACTTTCATATTTAATAATCGTAAAATTATTCGTATGCTCATATGCGTATAATTTGTTTATTTTATTTTGTGATTAATTCTCGTATGATAAATTGCTTACTTTTTATTTTGCGCATTTTAAATTCGTATAATTATCCCATGCGTATAAATTGTTTATTCTATTTCGCGTTTTGATAACGATATATTTAATTATTTTACGTGGTAATTTTCGTATAAATTTCACATGTTTTGTACAACGATTTGTTTACTTTCGTATTTTAATTATCGCAAAATGTCCGTATGCTTGTAAATAATTTATTTACTTGTTCGTCAGATTTATTTAATTAATTGCTTGCTTGTTAGAAATTAAATAAATGTTTGTATGCGCTTTCATTATTATTTTTCTCGAGTTATCACTAATATTCTCATTTTGTAGGATAAAATTCAAGTCTTCGCCCACAATGAATTATCTTAATTTATCTCTCGTTGTAATTAGTTGATACTTTAATTAATTATTTCACTTGTTGTAACAATTAGTTAGATTAATTATTCTGACCTCCAATTTGTAATAATCAAATAAGTAGTCTTTATTATCAACTATTGGTTTGTAATAATTAGTTAAGTAGTTAAAAATTATGTATGTTTGGTTATACCTATGTATTTATTACTTGTCGTTAACCATGGTTTTGAAGGGATGGATCGATCGGGGTTCGTCAAGTCGGGTAAGTTTATCGTAAACCCTTTTATTTATTTTAATGTCTATTTATTTGTATACTTTGAATGAATGTTTATCAAAGAGGTCAAAACCTCAAATTACCTCGTATGCATGACACCCTAGTAGGCGTTAGAACTACCCATTCATATGCATGACATATAGAATTGCTAAAACAATTAAAATAAATCTCACATGCACAACGTGTTTACGTCACTTGTTGTTCATGCCATGAAATTAATTGCTATGTATTGATATATGAGTATGGTGGTCCCAATACCACGCAAAATATATGTACATGCATTAATCGGTATCTTGCTAGTTTTGCCATGATAGATCACGTAGTAACTAAGTCATGCATGGCCCAATGATAAGGGGGGAACGTCCGCTCTAGCATCGAGAAAAATGATAACCCCATCCCTCGAACCCAAACGGAAATAACAAGTCCCGAACGCTAAGATGTAACGTCACCTTTAAGGGTCCCAATTACATGTTCAAAATATTTTCAAAAATACCTCGCATACCGGTAACCTTTTTAGGATGTGACTTGGGTGCCTAACACCTTCCCAAGTCCATAATACGACCTCGAACCATCGTTCTTTGGTTTAGACCATTGTGCCTTAGTTTGTTTATTTTTATGCCATGACGATTAGGTTCCCTAAACTTTAGAAAATTAGGGTGGCGACTTCATTTTGCATGATGTTAAGACAAGTCCAACGCTTGTCTCGCATTGTGGCCCGTCCCAAACTTTTACTCGTTTTCAATGAAAAAGGGGGGTGCGACACAGGTGAAGAGCAATAGGAGAAGAGAAAGAAGAGACAAACCAGAAGAAGAAGAAGTGTCAGTGATGTCCTTGAAACCTTGGGAATTGGATCGCTCCATGTCTTCTACATCAAAGAACCCAGAAAAACCCTAGATGTCGAAGCAACAACGAGGTAGCAAACGGCGTTTTTCTGATGGATGAGTGCAGTGCAGGAGATAAGAGTCGTAGAGCTAGGGAGTGATTTGGAAGCTAAGGTTACAGATGTTGGAGGGAAAAAGAAAGGAAAAGGACGGTGGAGAGATTTGTTGCGCTGTGTTAGAGAGAGAGAGAGTAACCCAATCAATCATAAGGAACATCAGTGCGAACATATGAAACTCCTTTACAAAACTAGACAAGCTACAACATTTGTACAACACCAAACACAAAATAAAGCACCTTTTGGTTCGATTGAAAATGAGAAAGCAGAGCTGATCTGAAGCAAATCAAATTAAGTACCAGCATAAACCATACAATCCACAAGCATTCAACTTTAAGCAGCCCAAATCTTGCACACAAATCAGAAACTAGATAGGTATTTGAGCAGGCACTAAGAACTTACTCTTTGTCACCAAGTTTGACTTCAGTGCCTCCATATTCAGGCAAGAGAACAGTGTCTTCTTCCTTCACAGCAATAGGGATAAAGTTCCCATCTTTCCCACGAGTTCCTGGACCCACTGCAACCACTTTCCCTGAGTTCAGCTGCAACCAGAAATAATTGATAAATATGCTGTCAAATTATTAAAAAAAAGAAAAATTACCACTGTCGCGCATCATTATTACACAATCTTAGCAGGAACAAAAAATTGAAGGAGGATGCAGGTGCAGCATACCGTAAATTGAGAGAGAATCGTCTTTGAGAATCTTAGAGTGAGGTCTGTCTAAGCTATCCGGCGAAGACAACGAAACGGTGCAGAACTTGAGAGCCGTAGCTAGGTCGTCAGAAGTGACGACGGAGATGAGAGCTCCCTCAGTCGGCGACAACGACGGTGACAACGATGGTGAGAGAGGCGGCGAGGGTGAGACAGATGCTAGGGTGAGAAGGTGCTGAGAAGAATGAAATGAAGCAGGCACGAGATTGAGTTGTTTTTTATATCTGGTTCAAATGTTAATTAAAACAACTTATATTAGAGTTTTTTTGTCCATTTAAAGTCTACAAACTCCTTCTTGTGTCTAGCGCGAGAGTGACCGTTCCGCTTCCGATCGGGGCGCATCGCCGGCCCCTATCCGCTTCCCTCCCGAAAATTTCAAGCACTCTTTGACTCTCTTTTCAAAGTCCTTTTTATCTTTCCCTCGCGGTATTTGTTTGCTATCGGTCTTTCGCCCGTATTTAGCCTTGGACGGAATTTACCGCCCGATTTGGGCTGCATTCCCAAACAACCCGACTCGCCGACAGTGCCTCGTGGTGCGACAGGGTCCGAGCACGACGGGGATCTCACCCTCTCTGGCGCCCCCTTCCAGGGGACTTGGGCCTGGTCCGCCGCTGAGGACGCTTCTCCAGACTACAATTCAGGCACCGAAGGCGACTGATTCTCAAGTTGGGCGCTTCCCGATTCGCTCGCGCGTTACTAGGGGAATCCTTGTAAGTTTCTTTTCCTCCGCTTATTGATATGCTTAAATTCAGCGGGTGTTCCCGACTGAATTGGGATCTCGGTAGGATGGTGCGCGAGCGCATAGTGTTAAGGTCTAAGCCTTGGTGGTCAAGCTTAGCCTTAACATGGATCCTGAGTCACGACGAAGGCGCATGGATTTGACGGATAGTCCCTTTATAGGGTACTTGGAGGGAAGTCTAATTGGGTGTGATAGCTCTCCACCAACCCTTGGGCAGGATATCAGAGGATGCTTGTCTAAGTGAGCTTCTCCTATGCGAGTCAGGCATAGGTGTGCGAGCGAGCCTTCCGTGTCAGGGAATGGGCGCTGCCATCATGGTTGTGCTATGATGGCCACTTCTAGTTACGTATGTGAGAACTAGTAGTGCGCAACTAAGGAAAGGGTCGTGGTGCTAAGGAAGTTAATTTTCGGTTAATGAACCAGTACTCCCACCTTTCTATCGATGAATTCAATGTCTTGCTTGGTTTTGTGAATGAGAGTGATTTAAATTCACCTTGGTATGTAAATTGTCTGTCTGATTACCCTGAATCTTCCATCTTTAACAAAGATGAGGCCTATAGGCAATTGACTAGAAAACCTAGGGTTGTTTTTCATGATCGTCATGCTAAGGCTCATGTCATAGCTGACCTGCCCTTGAGAGTGTTACATAGGTACCTGGCTTATACCTTCTCTGGAAAGAGAGGTGTTTCCGGGATAATCAGTAAACAGGAGCTTTTCATATTGTGGTGCATGATGAATAAGCGCAAGCTAAACTTAGGTTTTTGGGTTAGCCAGCAATTAGGAAATGCTAGGAAATTCATGCCAATGGGTTCTTTAGTTACTGCTATTGCTATAAAACAAGGATTTGATGCTGTGCAAACCAATTTGTTCAAGTCTTGTGATTTAAAGTTACTTGATTTTTGCACTTTGGATTCCATGGGATACTTTCACTTGGAAAATGGTGTTGTTTGCAGTAATACAGGTTTTACGCCATGTGCCGACCATATCTTTGGACAAAACAACAGAGGCGTCGAGTTCAGATTTGCAGAAGAAGAAGAAGAGGTTGCTGCCACTGAACATGCCCAGACAGAGAATCATCCTCCAAGTCCAGCAGCAGAAGCTGAAGCTGACCGTTCCAGCCACGAGGGAGACCAGATTACTTTGTCCAGGCTGATGAGGAAGATGGACGAGCAATCCAGCCTCTACAAGGAGCTGTTCGACAAGAAAGAAAAGAAGCTGAACGAACTCCTGGAGGAACAAAAACACACCAACGATCTCAATCAGAAGCTGATAGAGGTGTTGTACGCATGAGCACCTCCCCCACCGCAGCCATGATCACCCCCGGGTTCTTTCTTTCTCTTTATATTCCTGTACATTATTTTTTCCGTCGATTCTTTTCCTCTCACACTTTGAGGACAAAGTGTCGACTAGGGAGGGGAAGGTATTTTAGAGCTGATTATGACTGTTTTGAGATGTTTGCGTTGGCTGTTTTGACATGACTGTTTAGGATATGTTTGCGTTGGCTGTCATGAGCTTTTCTGATTGTGTATATTTTCGGTGGATTGATTGGTATGTCGATTTATTGGAATGTTTAAAACCACACTGCTCATGTTTTTGAAAACCCTCCTTATTTGAATGATGGTTTAGGCATTTTTAACAGAAAGCACTCATCTCACATCACATATTCACGCGCACAGTCACACTACTTGTTAGCTCCTATATCCATGTCTTGCTTTAGTCGCTAGCAGTCATTTGTTTACCCGTGTGAGCTCTTTGAACTTTCATGCCGAGATTTTTATTTCTGAGTGGATGCATGACTCTGTACTAGCTGGATTTGCATGAGACCCCTGGGTATAGGCACCATTAGACGTGGGAAAACAATGAAATGATTGAAAACTTTGCATTTTTCTTCTTATCTTTTTTCTTGCTTTTATATTACCCCTGCCACTCATATCACCTTTCTTTCCATCACCCTTCTAACTGTTTGAGACTTTTCCTTCTATTCTTAGCAGGCGAGAGATATTCTTTGGTAGTTGGCAAGGTGGGGCAAAGAGAAGCAATATCATTAGTGTGGGGGTATCAAGCTGTAACAATAAGGCACGGAAAATTAGCGGATTCAAAAAGAAGAAAATGGAAATATAGAAGCTGAAAATAAGAGCAGACGCTCAGTTAGCGAACAATATGGAATTGAAGAGATAAAAACAAGGCATTAAAAGCAGCCGCACACGAAGCCTGATCAGAAAATAGAATTTTAGCGGCTCCAGTTATCCAAACAGTCAGGTGAAAACATTTGTTCTCTCCTCTTTTGCTCAAGAAAAAAAAAGAAAAAAGAAAAAAAAAAGAAAAAAAGAAAAAAAGAAAAAGAATAAATACTTGAGCAGAAGAGGAGCATTAACCAGAGACTGAGCGAAACATCAAGAAGAACAGACACTGACCGCATGGCCCAGAAGAAGAAAATACCCCTGCTGATCGCCCGTCGCTCTTTGCCTTGCCTTCGCTGCTGCCGACAAGAGGATATCTCTCGCCACCTCGCTTTTTCCAGCTAAGAAGCCTTCTATCCTTTCTTCTCTCCCTTTTGAACCCTCCTCTTACACAATTTTCTTGCGATACCCCTTTGCAAAGTTTTCATGATTATTTGATTGCCTGCGCCAGTGTTCTCCGTACTCGGGTCGCTATTGCAAATCTGATTTTGTGCATCGTTATTAGCATTGTTGAGTGTAAACACCTTGCCATTATCCTTGCTGAGTTTGAGTGCAAATACTTTATTCTGTGTGAGGATTGCTTGCGACTATGCTAGGTATGGGAAAGTTTCTCCCTTGGTTTCGTTATTCCTTGGGTTTGATGTGGATGCTATCTAGGTAGGAGGTTGTGTCGAATGTTGTGATTGTGTGCTGAGTGTGCTTTTTCCTGTATGCCATGTGGGAAACCATCTGTTCTGATTAGGGGGCTGTTTTGAGTATAATATGCTCGAGGGCGAGCATTGGATTAGTGTGGGGGATTTGATTGAGTCCTAATATGTTGAATTTATCACCATCTTTTCTTGCTGTTGTGGATGCCAATTTGGTACAAAGCTTAAAGTTCTGTGAAAGACGAGGAAAGAAGGCAGTAGCAAACTCAACCAATTGATTTTGACCATGCTGTTTAATTGTTGCAAGGCTAAATTAATCAACAGCAGCCAAGAGATCAAGGAAATTCAAAGACATGGGCTTGGGCCCATGAGGAGAAGAGGGACGCGTACAGGAAAAAGAAAAGAACAATATTTTGTAATTATTAGAAACATAATAATTAGTTTAATAATTATTTAAATCCTACTTTCTAGGAATTTTAGTTGGAATAGGTTTTGTTAAATAACTAGTAGGAAACAAAGAGAAATCATCTTCTCTTCCTAGATTAAAAACAGACGGCTACTGGTTCTATTGGGAATCGATTTTATTTCTTCCTCTTTCCTTGATTTTAATTAATTCATGCACAAAACTTGTTTGAATTAATTATGTCTTGTTCTAGCTAATCCATCTATTCTTGGTAAAGGCTCGAGGGTTGTGATTCATATGTTGTGAGATCTAATTAAGCTTCATAAAATCCAAGTTTGTATTTCTATTCTTTTTATTTAAATGTCAAATTGTTCATGTTTTGGTTAAGAGTAGCTAACTTGATTTTAAATATGAATGATTACATCTTTTCTTAGAAACGTTGGATTCTACATCGTTGATAGGAATCTGTAGGTAACTAATTAGTGTAAGAGCTAATTAGAAAAGGGTAGAATCCGGTTTATAGGAGTAGAAGAAATTCTCTTCTAGATCGGGAAAGGTCTCTCCCCGTGTTTAATCAACCCTTCAATTAAACTTTATTAGGAGTACCGCCTTAAAGTTATTGAACGGTTAGGGATCCTAGTAGGAGTACCGCCTTAGGAATCTTGAGGAGTAGGAGGAGAGCAGGAGACTCAGAGTACCGCTGGTCTCTATAGCTTTTCTATTAAATTTGGTTTTGAAAACACTTGCATCAATGATCGACATTTATGAATCGTGACCCGAAAAGAGTCTTTACCGGGAATCTGTCATCACCTGAGTTAATCCAATCATCACTTGTTTACTGTTATTATTTTCTACATTTATTAAATTAATTGCACACAAAATCCCACTCATTGGTTTTTACCACTATTACAATTTTGGTCTACAAACAGAAATTATTATTGTCCAGAAATCCCTATGGTTCGATCCTTTTACCACTTGCTACAGTTTTAATTAATTGTGCATGGTGAATTGTATGATATATTTTTGCTGGTTTCGGCACCCATCACTGTTATTGAAATTGGCTTGTAAGTCAGAAGCAGAGAATTTCAATCACACATGGGGTGGTTTTCATTCACTCGCAACATAAAGCTGAAAACTACGTATTTTTATTCATAGTTTTGTAGCTTTGTTCGTCACTGTTAACCAAGAGAAAATTAGCATACTGCGTGTTGGTTTACAAAGTTTCATGTTATGTATTTGTCTTCTTTCTCTCTGATTCACTGATCCAGACCATAAAAAATCCCCCCTGTATCGGTGTGTGGAATAATTCAAAGCCACATCCATCCCTAATTGTTGAAGAACCTTAGCTAGAGACTAGGGGTTAGTGTCGTATATTCTATATTCTATGCAAGGAAATGCGTTGACTAAATTCGTTTTGTTACGATGCAGATTGCGGAATATGTGTTTGGAATGCAACCGATGGTAGTTTAGTACATTCCTTGACTGGCCATACTCAATCTGTAAGAGCTTCTTACTTTGTTTCCTTGTTGGATATTAATTAAATAAAAAATAAGATTGGCACCTGAATATCTACTGTTTATATTTAATTGATAGTCCGGATGCCTAATATGATTGATTAGTAGTTCGTGCTTAACTCTTTTTTAGTTGCTGCTGCAATCTTTTCTTCTGCCTGTCTTTCTGGTGTGAAAGCCTTTCCTTTCTTTTCTCATATCTAATGTCTACATTATTATGTGTACGCCCAAGAATTTCAGAAGCATATTTCTGCTCAAGCCTTGAATTTTTTGCTTTATATATTTTAAGAAGGACCAACTATGCATTGTTATGCATGATTTCTTCCTGCTGCAGCTTTTCCTCTCAACCGTGACATGTCTTACTTTTCCATTGCATGGCCTGACGTTGTCCACCGACAAGCCCACCTTCTAAATTCCAATCCACTATTTCTGATTTAGCTGAATTTTCATTCCTGTTAACAGAGGACACTGTTTTTTTTTGCCACTGTTCATGCTTTATGTCACCGCCTTTTCATTTGTGTATATGTTAATGTTGGATTAGTTTGAGAGTGTGCTGTTTGTATTATTGGCAGACATATGTTCTAGATGTTCATCCTTTCAACCCGCGAATTGTGATGAGTGCTGGCTATGATGGACAAACTATAGTGTGGGATGTAAGTTTGTAGTTTGTTGAGGATCATTGTAGTTTCTAATATTTTTCTCTATATATTAACTGCTTTAATATGTCTCCTTTAGATATGGGAGGGCACACCCATCCGGATCTATGAAATTTCACGTTTCAAGTTAGTTGATGGGAAATTTTCAGCGTGAGTGCATGTTAATATATGCTTAATTTAGAAATTCTTTGTTGATAACCTATTATTTTCTCTTTTATTAGTTGATGGGAAATTTGAGTACAAGTGCGTGTTAAATGATATCCTATGCATGTTATTCAAAATTGCATGGATGTCTATATAAAATTCTCACAATGATATCCATATTGTCTCTTAAAATAGGGATGGGACATCCATTATACTTTCTGATGATGTTGGTCAATTATATATATTAAGCACTGGCGAGTCCCACAAGGATGCCAAATATGATTAGGTATTTGCTCAAATGTCATGAATGACTGCTTTATACTTTTGCTGGGGTCTACTAAATCTAGGTCTTTTGCAAACTTTTTTATGTTTCTTACTCCATCTGGCCCTTTTTTAACAGTTCTTTCTTGGTGATTATCAGCCATTGATACAGGATACCAATGGGAATGTACTTGACCAGGTTAGCTAGCTTTATGCAGTTTCTATATTAGTGCATGAACCACCTACCAAGGAAAAAATAATTTTCTGCCATGCATACATGAAATTATTGGATTTTACTAACATCTTAAATAATTTAGTTGCAATTCTATGAATTATTATGTCATACCTTGTACTGCTGAAGTTCATATTAGCCAAGTTTAATGAATCAAAATGTCTGATTCAGGAGACTCAGCTTGTCCCATACCGACGGAACATGCAGGATCTCCTTTGTGACTTAGGTTTGTCACCAGCTTCACAGCCCTAACTTCTATGCTGTTTTGTGGTTTGTTTCTCAAGTTTGTGTTTGTTTGTGGGATACTAGGGATGAATCCCTATGCAGAACCTTATCAAAGTATGTACCAGAAGCGGCGTCTAGGAGCTTTAGGTATGGAGTGGAAGTCGTTTTCTACTAAGCTTGCTGCTGGTCCTGATTTCAGCCTATACCCAGATTACCAAATGCTACCTTTGGTGGACTTGGATGTACTCTTTGAGTCTCTGCCTGAGTTTATAGACACCATGGAGTGGGAGCCAGAAAACATCATTGTGCAAAGTGGTGAGGCCGACTCAGAGTACAATCTCACTAAAGAGTATTCTAGTGGAGGTGATCAAGGAAGCTTGAATTCCACTTCCTCTGGTGATCAAGACTGCAGTGCTGAAGATAGTGAAGTTGAGGGCAAGGATGGCTTCTGTAGATCTAAAAGGAAAAAGCAAAAGGCTGAAGTAAGATTTTTCTTATTTTTCTTTCCAAGTCTTACTTTTGGCTAGCACATTCTTAGTTGCTATTTTTCACCTTTTTCAGATTGAGATAATGACTTCTTCTAGGAGGCGTGTATTTTGACTTGTTCATCTAGGAAATCATTGAACTGCAATTTGATTAGCCTTGGTTCTGGTAGTCATGTTCGTCTTGTTGAATCTTTCAGGATAACATAGCTGATAAGACTACTGGAGTCATAGACCAGAATTTGGTGATACTTTTGCAGATGCTCAAACAACTGGACCAAATGAAATGCAGAACTTAGTGAGTTTCTATTTGTTGTGTTGCATTTTTCCATTTTCGTTGGTCTGAAAGTCTCGGTCTCAATGCTACCATTGTCTGCAACATTGTAGGTTAAAATTATGCAGCAGGACGCTGGAGGTACTTCATAGCCTGGTCCAGATGACATAGATTGTCACAGCCACAACAGAAGAGGAAGTTGCTGTCAAGTGGGCAAGTTGCAAGAGTCAGTTAGTAATAGTTCTTGAAGTAGTTTAGGGATGCTTTTTGTGATGGTGATGCCCAGGTTGTTCTGGATGTTTTTGGTATGTTTCTGTGATGCCCAGGATGCAGGGCATACATATTATGATGTAATGGCCAAGTTGAAACTCTAATTATTAATGTTTAATTATTAGTAATGAAATTATTTAGTTTTCGATGTTCATTGTTCTTCTTTGTTCGATTTATAAGATTACGAGATAAATTAGCAAATATATTATGAAGAGCATATTATGATAACATAAACATTTACATTTTACAAGGATCCAGGTTTTTAAACATTTACAAACATTACACAAATGTATCCTTGAAAACATGTATGTAAAATTGGCAAATATATTATGAAAAGCATATTATGATAACATAAACATTTAAGGATCCAGGTTTTTAAACATTACACAAACATATCCTTGAAAACATGTATGTAAAATTGGCAAATATATTTCCCTTGTTTTGCATCCAAAAAATGCACCATGAACACAAAAGCTACCCTTGTACATCAAAGGACAACTACACACAATTTTCCATCCAAAATATGCATTAAAAACTACACAAAAGGGTCGGTCCCAGTCAGGCACGGATCTAGGGGGGCAGGGTAGGCTGATGCCCACCCTGGGCTAATGGAACAAATTTTTTTAGTATGCAGCCCAGCCCAAATCCCTCTCTTCATGAATCATGGTCATGATCTTTAAACTCGTAGAGATTATGCAATCTTTATTCATTGCATTTAATGTTGGACATATTTGGTAATAATTAGTTTATAGAGATTATTTTGGATCATTTTAGTTTTTTTTTGGAATGAATTTGTGAAGTAGATGCAAAACAGTAGCAAGAGGGAAGCAGAGATTTATAGGAAACTAAATTCATTAAATTAATATGCTAACTGTATTAATTTTTTTTTTATATGGACAAATATTTGATTAAACTATCTACTCAAGTACCATCGATATCATCAAATGTTGGTTCAAATGAAAGTGCAGAACGACTTGCGAAAAAGTCGAAGTGAAGCACCATCGATATCATCAAATGTTATTTAGTGACGGATACAAATACTTTTAAGCATTTTTCTAATTTTTCGTTCAGCTCGTTTGTCTTCCCTTTAAAATACTCTAAAAAAAAAAAATTCGCGCCCCCCCTGGAAATAATTCCTGGATCCGTCCCTGGTCCCAGTTATGTCCTAGCTGTAACACAACGAATACCAACCACGGGCAATCCAGACATTTAGGAGAAATGATATTCATGTAGTTCATGTGTCTGCTGGAGACGAGCATGCAGTGGCACTTGATTCCATTGGATTTGTTAGTCTACTGTTAATTCATAGACCATACTTGTTTATTTGGAAAATCTATTGCAGGAACTTCGCTAACTTTGTTACTGCGTTTGCAAGTTTATACTTGGGGAAAAGGTTATTGTTCCTTTCAGTGTTTGTTTCCCTCAAAATGGTACGATACAAACAGTAGTACAGGTGAATATGTTTCCACCTCACCCTTAAAATCCCCAAAAAAAGCTCCTAAATCACTGGATCGTGTCAAATTCTTAATGGAACGAACAAATTTCTCGAAAGGATCTCGAAATTGAATTTAAAGTTTTATGTAATATCTTTATTTTAATTTCCTATTTACTTTAAACTATAAGGGTACCCTATTTTTTTCTTGTAATTGAGATTAAATGGTACATTTATGAAATGCCAAGTTAGTTCTTATATATGTTTTCAATCAACTAGGTACTCTTAAATTATAGAGAATAACCCACAATATATTTAAGAATTTATTACTAAATTAATTAAAACTATATATATATATATATATATATATATATATATATATATATATATATATATATATATATATATATATATATATATATATCTCCAAAAGCATATAATATTATTATGTACACAATAACGACGAGATTTTGTTTACTCCATGATAGAATATTGACAATGTTTTAGATTTTAGGTCACTTGGCCGGCCGCATTCGTCCGACAATGTTATCTGATGAGAAGAAAAATATAAGTTGTGATAGATTTTGTAATTAAAAAAAGAAATCACAATGGTTAGTTTTGTGTTGAAATTGAAGTATTGCTCAGAAAATAGTTAAGAGTAATGTTATTCCAGTCACTGAAATTGGGCGAACTCATATCTCGAATGACGTAGATGTTCCACGCCATTCTGGTATCACAAAGGCAAATTTTAGGAATTACAAACCAACCGTTAGCATCAACCTAATTAAATAAATATATACTTTAATTATAATTTGCAATAAGTTTAGCAAGAATAAAAAAGGCAAGTCCATGTAACATGGTGCTACAAGAAATGAGTGCATTAAATTTAAATAAAATAATAATAATAATAATTTAAAATTCCTAATGAATTTGGGAAAACATGGAGTAATATACATAATATAATTAATATTTACTAGTTTTGGGTTTTAAGACCGATGGACACCCACACCCCTAGAGCCTTAGGCCCAACGGGCTTGTAAGGAGGTTGTGTGTTGAGAAATGAGTTGGGTTTGTAGACCGTGAGGACGTAAAAAATGAAAAGATGGTAAGCGGACACGTGTGACGTGAATAATGAGGAGACTGGAGAGGAGCGGAAAGTGTGGCAAGAGCGGAGAGCAAATTTATTGAAGAGAAAAAAACGAGTTCTACTAGCAGCTTTTTTCCCATTCCATTTCTATCAAAAATCAAAATCAAAAATCAAAAATCAAAAAATCTCCCCTCCAGATAAGGATTTGCTGCATTTTGTTCTCCGTAACCTATTCTATGATTATTAATACCAAACGATCTTCTTTGTTTATCATCCTCATTTCTCCTCCTTTTGCTTCCTTCCCATCATCCCCAGGTATGTCTCTTCCTTCCCTCTTCCTTTATTTTCTAAGAAATGCCTTCTTTTTCTTTGTTATTATTGCCAACAATTAATAATCCTTGTTCGTTTTTCTTGTGCAACAATTTATAGACAGACATTTTCTAGGGTTTCTGTGGATTTTCTGTAGTTTTCAACAATGTCCGTTAGGGTTGTTATTGAATTTGTATTGTTTGGTAATCCTTTGGTTTTATGGATTCCTAAAAACCTTTTTTTTTTCCTTCCCATTTTTGGTTTTTGAAATGATATTGATGTTTTGAACTTTTTTTGGTGGGTATGCGTGTTTTGTGTAGAATCAAGTTAGAGATGAGTAATACAAAGAAAAATGAGGATGAATCAGCTGCACAACCTGTGCCTACACCTTTAGCGACATATGACCCTGTTATTCTTGTGCAGAAATACCAATGCGATGTTTGGTGTGGATTCTCCCATTCAAATCTCACCATCTTATGATGCGAGATGGGAAGTTGACAGTTGCCTGAATGCTTCTGATATCAAATCTCTGTCGGTTCTTCATCTAAACGTTCCACCCGTCACTAACATTGTTGCTTCTGCTGCAACGAATGGTATGGACTATGTATTTATTTGAGTTTGGTGATTAGTAGGAGCAATTCATGTCTCATGTTAACTCTTTGCTCCCGTAATTGGTCTCAGGCATTAAAGGTGAAACTGATGCAACTGAATTGGAGCAGTCTATTGCTCACTCAAACGCAAAATGTCAATTGATCTCTGCTGGGAGAGTGGAGGAGTTAAAGATATGGTAGGTCGTAGCACCTGTGAACAGTGCTAATGATTTAAGCAGTAGATTGGAGGCCCAATCGAGGCAATTGTGGGCTTTAATGGAATATCTCAAGGTGTATGCCTCGGACTTTGAGGTGCTGGACTTGGATGAGCATGCCTTTTAAGGTTATAAACTATTTTGCTTAGTTTGGATCAACGATTTTTATATATTCATGTTTATAGGTTGACTTGCTGCCAGATCCTATTGGTGAAGGGGAATGTTATGAAGCGTCTTGCAAGGATTTGCGGCCATCATTGGATTGGTCTCCAGAGCATGGTTGGTTCATACCTACTCCTACGGTGAGACCCTTTGCTTTTATTGCAATGATTTTTAGATATATTGCAAAGAACCCTGTTTTAGAAGGTTAAAATTTCTTCCTTCTGTATGTATGTGTGTATGTGATGTGCATCTGTGTGCATGTATATAAAAGAAATGAATATTAAAGGTGTACTTATGATAATGATACCTGCTTCCTCTGCTTGTTCATCTTTTTATTCACAAGTTTGATGAAGGGAGATGAGCAGTATAAATTAACTTGCATCAAGCATAAACTTCCAAGAACATCACTGAAGTTAGTTCTAGGTAGTAGTGAAGCTATCCCATGAAATGGGTTTGACTGCAGTAGAAGTAGTTAATAATTTTTTCTCTTTCATTCGTCTTTTCTTTCTTAAGATTTTTGTCATGGAGTAGCAATGAGCGATGGGCACCGAAACACGATGGCTTAGCGATGCGCAACAATATTCGAGGGGCACCCCATTGCTTAGCAATGCTAAGCAATGCTAAGCAATGCTAAGCAATGCTAAGCAATGGCCGAAGGGTGTCTGGTCGATGTGTTAGCATCCGCTAAGCCATTGCCGCGGTGAAGTTAAAAGAGCATGAACAAAAGACGAGACAATTTGTGGTTTGAGTAAGATGGCATGGAAAATGCATGTAGCTTAATAATTGTACAAAGTGGTAAGACAACAGAGTCTGTTGAGTCACTTGAGTGCAACCTAAAAAAAGATCTGCCCAACTTCTGCCGAAGTGACTGTTCACTGGTGTAACCAAGGATTTGCGAAAATATGTTGAAGTTAGTTATGGAACTCTGTGTACTGAAGTGGCCGAGTGTATGTTGAAGATTTCACTGCACCTCGGTGGTCCCCTTGTGAAGTTGGTGTTTTTGGATGCAATATGTTTAGGTTCTGATTTCAAAGGGACTACTTTATCTTTGAGCTAGATTTCAATGCGGTCAGTAACATTGTGCGGCGTTATTGAGAACGCACTCGCTGTCGCTGTTGCCGCCATTGCCATTTCTGAACGGCCCACTAAACTTGCAAAGAAATAGCAGCAACAAAATTTCACCGGACCGGAGCAGAGCACAAGGAAAGGAAAGTGAACACTTCAAATTTTAAAATTTACACATAATTTTATTTTGGTTTCGTAAAATTTTAATTTTAAAATGGCAACTAAATCCAAAGAGTGTATTTTATATTTACTACTAGTATTTCACAGATCTACTAGACGAATGCTCGTACAATTGCCTCCATTAGAAAACATGAAAGATTATAGTCAATTAAGTATGGGAGAATGAGAGAGTAGAATCACAATTTAATAATAATAAAAAAAGAATAGAAGAAGGTAGGTAGGGGATATTTTAGTAATTACATTCTTTGAAAAAGATTTATTTTCAGAATCTATCTTAAAATGGTTATCTACAACAATTATATTCAATGGAATATAATATTAAATTTCTTATTATAAACACATTTGTGTTCTTACATTCTTTATTAACTAGTGTTAAAAAGTAATTTGTTTACTAATTAATATTGTTATTTGTAATAAATGTATAAATTAGTTCATATATTGTTCTTCACCCAAACCCATCTTTATGTAATTTACAAATAACAATTTTAATTAGTAAACACTCTCACCCAAATTTATTATATTTTTATTCATATAGAAAAGTACTTAACACTCTCACCACTCTGGGATATTCAGCTACTTTTTGACTAGGCCAAACCCGGGTTGCTCAAAATTCCTATGATCTACCATTGGTGGCGGTGCAAACTGCAACCTGTCTTACTTTCTAATCTAGCCTAGTGGACAACAACAGTCAACAAACTTCCTCACTTTTGTTTGGCCTTTACTTCCTCACCACATGCCTCATTTTTTTCAGCTGTACCTAGGAAGTTCTCCAACTTTTTCCTTTCTACTACTATTCAGTGAAGAATGAATTTGATGGTAATCAGTTGCCCTTTTACTCTTCTGTTCAAGGACCTTAGGTGCCAAAAGACTAAATATGATTGAGGGAGACTAAAAAGAAAAAAAGTGATGAATCTAAAATAAGCTGCAGTTGAAATTCCGTTCCAATATTATTAATTTATTCCCTCAATATTTTATTAAATATTTTTTTGAATTAAAATATTCAAATTAAGGAAATAATTTTTTAACATTAAATAATCATTTCTGTCTTCCTATTTTAGGTGTCTTTTATCCTTTAGCAATCACTGATCCATATTTCTACAGGCTATTTACAAGAATCACTTAATTATTTCATTTTTTAAGGAGGATCAACATTGTGGACTTTTCTATAATTTGTAGTGATATATCGTCTAATAATTAAAACTCAACTAATAAATTAAATAATTAATCATTTTTTTTTATAAGCAAACAATAATGAGTTTGAAATAAAAACAATCATAATATATAATTACTTTTTTATTCAAAAAAGAATGTTGAATACTACTTTTATTTCAGCTAAAAAGATATAGTTACCTAAATTTAATAATTTTTAACCATCATCATCCATGGCTTATAAAAAATAATCATCATCATCCAACATATGCATCATCGAACATCATCCATCATCCGCCACCTTTCCCATCCCATATGCGGATATATTTATATTTTTTTTTTCCTCATCTGGTAGCTTGTTCTATATTTCTTTTGAAGTAGTTATTTTTTCATTTTTTTTATTTACATTCAATACTAGTGTTATTATTTGAAGATAATGCCTAAATTGTCCCTTAAGTGTTGAGACTTGAGATTGTAAAAATTGTTCGTTGATTAAAATATTTTAATTGAAACCTTTGGGGAATGTTTAGGTGAAAATAGGAACGAGACACACGAACCCTTGGATTCATTTCTCGATATGCTTTTGAAGTTGATGATTACTGCAGAATTGTTGAGATCCTGCACAAAAGATTTTGTCTTTTTATTTTTTTTGAGTTGAAATTCGAAAACTTTCATTAAATTCTTGAATCATCCGTTATTATGTATTATGACATTTTTTTATTATTTGAATCAAATTTTTAAGATTTGAAAGTTGAGAGATAACTGCATATTATTATAATAATAAATATAAAATAATGTCAAATATTATTATAATAATAAATATAAAATAATGGTGAAGGTGTAATAATTATTATTATCTCAAAAAATTGGATAATAATTTCACCACTTTTAAGATTTCAAACCCCACTTTTACACAAAATTAGTAGTTGTACACTATCCATTCTACTAGTATTCCATTCCAGTAATTTCACCTGAAGTCGCGTATTCAAGACAACTCTAGAGCACAGAGGAACTGATCAGTGAGTTCCTTGTTATCTAACCAGTTGCACTAATCTTGCAAACAGCAGAAACTCGGCCTGAAGTCCTTGATACAATGAAACTTCCACTGAGCAGTGAGTTTCTTTGTTTAGAACACAATTTTTTTACTCTCTCTCTATATATATATTCGATAATGGTGATATGCTTTGATGTTTCCAGTTTTTTTCTTATATAGTTTTATGTTTTCTTTTTAAATAATGATTAGGAGCAAAAGGTGAGGATGCTGAATGCTTGCAGTTCATACAAAGCCCTTTGCCTTTTGAAGGCAGTCTCCCAGCTGATGATGCATTGAGACCCAAGTCCTAAATCTTGGCGGTGAAACACAATTATTAGGCGATTTTGATTTCCCTGAGTATTTGGACAC
>OY829541.1:4923384-5015884 GCA_963691705.1 Viola odorata
ACTACTCCAAAAATTCTGCAATTTGGTAGGGACATACTTCAATGTGTTACGAACATCTTTCATGTTTTGGCCAAATGGAAACTCTGAGCAGAACGCATTCATATTGGCCGAGACAAAAGATCCCATGGCTGAGACCGAGAAAACTTTCCTCCTTATGTACGATTTTTTTGTGAGCGATGCGCTGCTCATAAAAATCCCATTTTTGGTATGACCATTCTTCAAGGTGTTATGAACATCTTTCGTGTTTTAGCCAAGTGTAAATTCCTAGCCGGTTGTGTTCATATTGGCCAAAACAAAATAACGCGCAGCTGAGACCGAGTAGAGCAGCTGTCCTTGAGTTTAGAATTTTTTGCAAGAGATTGGCTGCCCAGAATTTTCTGAAATTTGTCATGGGTGAACTTCAACATATTTGGAACATCTTTCATGCTTTGGCGAAGCGGAAATTCTGAGTAAATCATGTTGATATTGGCCAAAACAAAAGATCGCGCAGCTGAGCGGATGATTTTCGGAGGCCAAAAAAAGGATTTTGATGGGATTTGGAGCGAAGCTAGCGGTATACCGCTAGGGCCAGGCGGTATACCGCTAGAGATAGGTTTGGGAGCCGATTGCGGCCTCCTTGGATGGAGCTACGCTGCTCCGAAAAATCTGAAATTTGGTATGGATGAACTTCAACATGTTGGGAACATCTTTCATGTTTTGGCCAAGTGGAAATTCCGAGTAAATCATGTTGATATTGGCCAAAACAAAAGATCGCGCAGCTGAGACCGAGGAGCATCTGCCCCTTCGTTCTAAATTTTTTTGCGAGAGATTTGCTGTTCGGAAAATTCTGAAATTTGGTGAGAGTGTATTTATATGTGTGATGAACATCCTTCATGTTTTGGTTGAGTGAAAATTTGGAGCCAAAAGTATTCGTATTGGCCGAGACAAAAGATTGCGCAGCGGAGGCCGAGAAAGTGCGAACTCCCCTTGCGTTCCGAATTTTTTTGTGAAAGATTGGCTACCCAGAACTTTATGAATTTTTTCATGGTCAAATGTTGGCCTATTTACAACATCTTTCATGTTTTGTTCTAGTGGATATTCGGTGCAAATCATCTTCATTTTTTCCAAGACAAAAGATTGCGCAGCTGAGGCCGAGAAATGGAGCTGTCTTTGTGTTCTGAATTCGTTTGGCGAAAATGGGCTGTTCCGAAAATTATGAAATTTGGTAGGAGGGGACTTCTATGTGTGATGAACATCTTTCATGTTTTGGCCAAGAGGTAATTCCTAACCAATCGCGTTCGTATTGGCCAAGATAAAAGAGTGTGCAGCTGAGGCCGAGAACAACTACTTCTTGCATTCTGAATTTTCGTGAGTGTGTTTTTTTTCAAGGTCAATCAATCGTGTGTTTATTTTTGGTGGGCTTTATATATGGTTCATTTTGGGGGGAAGGTTGATTTGATTGTAGGCGTTGGCCGTTCGATGTTTTTGTGTGAGAGAGAAAAACGCATTTCGTAATTATCAGAATAACTACGAATTTTGTCATTGATATTTTTTTCGTCCAACAGGGGTTACAACCATTACAAGTTGATTTAACTGCCTAGATTTATCTAAAGGCTAGTAGATAAAGTCTAGGAACATTGTTACAAGGGGTAAAAAATAATCTAAGCGACAGATGCTTGATTCTGAAGGTGTCAATCGTGGAAGTCGGGATCTGTCTGCTAAAAAAAAATGTTCTAATGACGCAATCTCTCCTTTTTGCATCACCACTTCCTCTATCCCAATCTTGGCCGCAATATCGGAAATGAAAACCGGATTTCAACATATCCCCTCGTGCAACTTGGTTCCCAAAAACTTCTTCCCCTAAAAAGTATCAAGCGAAAGTAGCGCAGGCACTGTCATTTGAACAAGCAGGATGGGTCTTGGGGGAAGAACATGAAACAGAGTCCCTGCATTAGCAACTTACACAAAATGTGTTACCAGGTTCTTTACATGCATTGCTAGATTAGTGCGAAAGAGAAAAAACGTAGAAAACGTGGTAAACCAAGCCACGACAAAACAAGTATGATGCACGTGATGGGGGCTTTTGACGTCGACTAAAGTTCTAACGGCCTGAAGGTCCCCGACGATACCATAGAATGGTCCAAAAAGTGTCGTAGAGCGACTACCAATTCCTTCCCACGAATCCAGGCCACTTTCCAACCATTTACATAGGCAAATGATTGAATCATGTCGGCTGAATCCGCTTACCAGAATTGGGCCACCGTCCGGCTAGCTTTAAGGGTTCGAGCGGGTTGGGTTTAGTGAACATTACCCAGGACTCGAGTCCTAGGGTGTCATTAATCCCCGTCCTAAACTTATTTGGTAAGGCGACCCTTGGGTGTAGGGCCTATGCATGCAATGCGTATGACAGTTGATCAAAGCAATAACAAATAGTCACGAAAACAATTTAAAGAAAGAAAAAAGAAACAAACACCTAAAAAAAAAAAACCGGCTTCGACCCTACTAGTCCCCAGTGAAGTCGCCAAACTGTCGCACCCCCTTTTTCGTTGAAAACGAGTTTAAGGTTCGCGGCGGATGCTAAGCATAAATGGATGCTTCGCATAATACAATGAAGTCGCCACCCTAATTTCTAAGGTTTAGGGAACCTAAGCGTCATGGCATAAAAATAAAAAAACTAAGGCATAATTGGTCTAAACCATTGAACAAAGGTTCGAGGTCGTATTGTGGAATTGGGAAGGTGTTAGGCACCCAAGTCACACCCTAAAAAGGTTACCGGTTATAAAGTGAAAGGTGTTTGTTATGATTAATATTTTTGACACGAAAACAAATAATCGCTTGTTCGCCGCTGCTGGCCCGTCGCTGAGTTGTTGCTCTGCCGTCCGTCGCCATTGCCACCGCCACTGCCGCGAGCCGCGCCACTGCCACTGTGTTTGACGTGCTGGTCTGCCGAGGGAGTTGTTGTGCCACTACCACCATCCATTGTTGTCACCATGGGAGCTGCAGCTGGCTGTTGTTGGCTCGGCTGAAGGAGGGGACAAGTTGTTGCTGTCGTTGCATTGCCGGACTGCCATGGCGTCTCTTGTTAGCTTGTTGGCTGGATGAGGGGGACGGTGAACAGTGTTGGGGAATTAAGAAAAGTGGGCTTGGCAAGGGGAAGAGAAAATGGGTTGCGCCTTGTGCAAGCCCATGAGGAAAAAAAAGTGAGCTGTTGGACAGCCCACACGGGAGAAGAGAAGGGCCGGCTGGCTATGGGCCCTGCTAGTGGGCCCAACTTTGTGGCTCAGCTGGTAGGGCCCACTTTCGGCCCAGTGGGCTGAACTTTGATTTTTTTCAGGCTCGTCGCATTTTCGTATGCTTTTTTTACTTATTTATTTTTCCCGCCCATGTACTGTTTATTTATTTTCACTCTCGTACTATTATTATCTGTATGCTTGCATGCTTGTATTGTTTATTTATTTTCGCACTTGCACTATTTATTTTCCGCGCACTTGTACTGTTTATTTATTTCCGCACTCGCCTGATTTATTTTTCGTGTGTTTGTCTGTCTGTTTATTTTCGCACGTTTTGCATGCTTAGATGATTATTTCGTTAATTACTAAAATTAATCATTTCACTCGCAACGAGTCATTAAATATTTATCTATTTTTTATTATGATCTCGACTTTGTAGGGCAAATCCCTCGATTCCCTTTTACACAAGTATGTTTCATAACTTCGTTCAAAAGGGTATATCCGCCCAATACCCTCCACAAGTAAACGTTTCTGACCCTTTTATTTATTTCCCGTTTTTTCCGCATATGCACTCGTACGTATGAATTATTTAGGAATGTTATATTTAAATTTATCCATTGGGTATGATCACATAATTTAGGACTTTTTTTTACAAACATGATTTAAACACATCTTTCTCCGGTAACCCTTTTAGGATGTGACTCGGGTGCCTAACACCTTCCTGAGTCCATAATACGACCCCGAACTGCTGTTCTCGGGTTCAGACCCACTTTGCCTTAGTTTTTATTTTTTTATGCCATGACTTTAAGTTCCATAAACCTAGAAACAAATTAGGGTGGCGACTTCATTGTATCATGTGAGATGACATCTCGTCCCAAACCCGCGTCGCATTAGGAAAATTCCAAAATGGGGTGCGACAGTTCCCTAAACCTAGCAACCAAATTAGGGTGGCGACTTCATTGCATGTTGCGAGGCGTCCTTTTACGCCGAGCATTGTAAGGTCTCAAATTTCGTCGTACACTCGCAAATGACTTCTTCTTTTATTTTCGGGGCGCGACACCACCCCCGCTATCAAATCAACATCAGAACAAAGGTATGTTACCCTCAATCAATATCCGAGCGAAGGTACGTTACAACTCTCATTAACATAATTCTACATTTCTGCATAATTATTACTCCTCCTTGAGCGACTACTTTTCCCCATATTATATCTAAATACTCCTCCTTGAGCGACTACATTTCTTGCATAAATCTACGTTTGTGCATAAACTATATAACTTCTCCTTGAGTGACTATACTTTCAGCACTAGCGTCCGGTGAGTGATAGCCTCGCACGGTCGTGTAGTTACATTTTCCACAACAACGTTCGGAGAGCGATAGCCTCGCACGAACATGCCTTCCACATTTTCCACAACGACTTCCGACAATTGCGGTATCCCCGCTCGGATCTCTTATCTTCCTCGACGTCCGACAATTGCGGTATCCCTGCTCGGATCTCTTATCTTCCTCAACGTCCTCACTATCAGAGACAACCGATTTCACTATCAGAGATCATCAACTTTCCTCAATATCAGAGACATCTCCTCAATATCAGAGAAGATCATCAACTTTCCTCATTATCAGAGAAGATCATCATCTCCTCATTATCAGAGAAGACCAGATCAACTTTCCTCATTATCAGAGAAGATCATCAGACATCCTCACTATCAGAGAAGACCATCTCCTCATTATCAGAGAAGATCATCAAACTTTCCTCACTATCAGAGAAGACAACATCTCCTCATTATCAGAGAAGATCATCAAACATCCTCACTATCAGAGAAGATCATCAACGTCCTCACTATCAGAGACATTTCCCTCAAAGGTAGCTACTATCAATCAATATCAGACCAAAGGTACGTTCTAATTCTCATTTACAATTCTACAATTTACATTTTTTCTCACTATCAGAGAAGTTGTCATTTACATTTCTGCATTTCTGCATTCTCCCTCAATATCCGAGTAGTCTGCATTTATTTTCCTGCAATTGGCATTGTTTATGAAATTCCCGACTACATTCTACAATTCTACATATCTAAATACTCCTCCTTGAGCGACTACTTTCCTGTCTATCTAAATACTCCTCCTTGAGCGACTACTTTTCTGCATATCTATATAACTCCTCCTTGAGCGACTATATTTTCAGCACCAGCGTCCGGAGAGAGATAGCCTCGCAAGGACATACATCTACTTTTCCACAGCAACGTCCGGAGAGCGATAGCCTCGCACGGGCACACGCCTACATTTTCCCGCAACAATGTTCGGAGAGCGATAGCCTCGCATGTGTTAGCCCAAAGGGTACTCGAACCTGTTTTGATAATGTAACGACTCATAAATTAATTAGATAGCTAATTGGATTTTAAGTGTAAATGTGTGTAGTTTGCGAAGAACGAATATTTGAAGCAACGAATCCAAGAACTCGCAAACTCAAGATCAAGTGTTATTTAGGATCGAATTTATATGTAAGTATGTATTATTTTAACACTTGGTTTGTGTTCAAATACCTCAGAGATTAAGGGTCAAAAGGTTTTGTGTCAAACAAGTTTTGAAAAACGTTTTAAGGATTTCAAATCAGACCTTAAACGTGAATCACGGTTATGGCCAAACGTGAATCACGGTTTGCAATTTCAGCTAACCGTGATCACGGTAAACCTTATCGTGAATCACGGTTAAGGATATCAAAGTCGATTTTTACATCCGAGAGTAACGTGAATCACGTTAAGGGGTTTAACGTGATCACGGTTAAGCAACCGTGATCACGGTTAGACCTAAACGTGAATCACGACAGTCTAACGGCTAGTTTTTTCAAAAGGCTTGAGGAGCTCGTCCTAACCGTAATCACGGTTACTCCTAACCGTGATCACGGTTAGAAGCAGACAAGTTCCAACAGTCACTTTGTCCACTTAAAACGGTCATTTTTGTTCCCATACTCTCTTATCCGACCTTCCCTCTGCCAAACACTATATATACTCATCTTAGATGAGTTAGATAGTAAGGTTGAACATATAGAACAACAAGAGAACATTTGAGAAAGCTCATTCATAAAAATTCCATTTTACAAACTCCAAAAATCAAAACACTCTGATAAGATCCGAGATCTCTTCTGGTCAGAAACGGCTGCTGCAGCTAGTCGGATGGGAAGCGATCGGCGTCGGAGGTACCTGCAAAGCGCCGGAGGGGGACTCCGGCATAGACACTCCGATGCTTAAGTTAGTTCGAGTTTTCAGAATGGTAGAGGTTCTCCAAGATGATCTCGATCTTACCTTCTGTTTGGAATTCGTGGGGGTATTTATAGGCTTAAGATGGCGATACCTAACAGCGATAGGGGTAGGCAACGTTTGTAACCATCGCTTTGGGCGATATCAGTTCCGTCATTGGGGGCGATAATCATGTAGGGTCTATCGGGAGCGATATCCTCCTTGGTCCCCTAGGATGGGATGACGCCGTGCGCATAAAGGTGCATGAGATCCCCCCCCGCTGAAGTCGACCATCCTAGGAGACTTCCGCTGGCAAGGGCGATAGGCAGATGTCTCCGAGAAGCTTATAGAACTTCGTCCAAGATAGATACCAAAGTTGCCGTGTAGCCGTCAGGAGCGCTCTAATTGTTATCATAAGCCCAACTGAAAACTAGCCCAGGTGTTCACCAAGGGCTATCCATGTCTTCCATCTTAGATATGAGTAGATTCCTTCGTGAGGTGATATCTCCACAGGGCGTCTGAGCCCCCCCCGTTGCTCAGCGCTGCTCAATTTTAGTGTCGAGTCCGAACTTGGATCCGTAAATTTCCATCGCTCAAATTAACCTCATCCTTTGTTTAAGATCCGTCTCCCTGAGACGTTAAGAATTCTTACTAAGAAACCGCTATCGCTTTCAAGGTTCAGAGGTCGTTTCTTTCGCTCGGCGATGTTAGTCTACTTGGCTTCTTTGACAAGGCTTGTGAAGCTTTAGCTTCGTTCGAGTCATAGAAGGACCGTTGACGGGTTACTCACGACACCGTCAAGGGTATTCAACCAGATCATGCCAGGGAGAGGCGTATATCCCAGGTCTGTTGTCCTTTTAAGTGTACTGCAAAGACACAGAGGAGATAGATATCTATACAGAAGTTAGCAAACTTCATACTTATAGAGGTTCGAAGTCACGTGAGCCTCCTTTATGCTTCACATCCGAGAAAACAGCGATATCGACGCGGCTTTACGCCATCAGCTTCCTTATGATTGGCGCGGCTTCACACCACCAGACGCCTGTGATGCCAGCGCGGTTTACGCATCTAGGGCCACCTGTGACATCAACGCGGCCTTATACTGTGGATACCGGTAACCTTATGGTTTTAGCGTCAGGAGGACTACCAGTGATATCGTGTTTATCGGCGTTTTTCCAGACTCTGTTTCGTACTCCTTCCCATATACATATCGCAGACAGCGTACGATCGTCACCTTTTCCTTCCGTTTCAGGCCTATTGGTCCTTGAGGCTTATCGGGATGGCTCGTCTTTTAAGGACCTTATTTTCTTCTCTTTTTCCATGGCCTCCCTCCATTGGAGCCTATAAATCGAAGAGCTTTCTCCACCCACGTTCTCCTCATCTTTATCAGTCAGTATCATGGATCACTTGACCAAGAATTTTCTTCTTTCTAAGGGCCACTCTCTTAAGAATCTCAATGATGGTGACATCGGGTTCCTGGAGAATATGATAGTCAAGACCTCTGAGGATATCCTGGAGCTGCAAGGGATGCTGACCCCGCTTTATTCTAGGCTGGGAGCTATCTCCCTGGAGGATTTCAGTCCCTTGGAGAGCGTGTCGAAGCTGACCGCCTCCATCGCTCGGACCCAGGTGGTGATTGCTATGCTGCAACAGTGCAAGGACACGTTGGGGTGCTGCCTGAAGGGGATGAGGGCCACTTCCCATGATCTTGTCCTGGTCATGGATTCCTTGAGGGACCTTCCTGAGGTGCCCGAGGATGCTGGTTCTGACGCCTGATAACGGTGGCTCCCTTTGGGCCTTTTTCTTTTCCTCTTGCCTTGTAAATGTATCTTTCGGCCGGTAGGCCATAATAAATAAATCGTTTCAATCATTCCGCCTTGTAACTGTTCTTCCTCTTTGCTGCGCCCTTCATCGTTTTCCAATGAAGATGTTCTTAGCCCAACTGAAAACTGTCTGGCTACTGGGCGATTTTCTGTTGGTCGTTCTATATTAACTCAGCGTCGTCCCCATTGTAACAACTGATTGGGGGATATATTCTTGATTAGCGCGAGATTTCAACAGGCGTGACTGCAAATCTATGCTTGCACTTCAGACTGTACACGTGCCAATCCTCAAGAGTCGGGTTGGGTGATCGAAGAGTCCCTCCTACTCTTTTCCCCGCTATTTAATGGGACGATTCTTTTTTCATTTTCGTCTATATATATTTTTTTTCTTCGTTCTTCTTCGCAACGATCTCATGGCTGATTCTTATTTGTTAGATACGGCTTCGAGAGACTCGCCACCAACTCCCCCGACTACTCCTGATACGGATAATCCTCCTGCCACGCCCCCTTGGAGACCGGTCGTCCGCCGGCGGAGTCGCAAGAGGCGGAGAAAAGAAGCTGCTAGGCAAAGGAAAGAGGCTGCCAAGGCTTCTAAGTCATTTTTCGACTCTCTGGCTTCTTCGACTCGAGAGGAGAAAAAACCGTCTCCCCCTCCGCAGGAATCACCTCCGTGGGCTCCCTCTGCTTGTTCGGCCGCCGGGGCAGTATCGCCAGGCGTTAAGGAGGAGTCACCCAAGTTGACTTCTGCCGCTGGAAAGGAGGTTGATGAACTTTCATTCTGGGGTGGCGATCATGGAGACGACGTGGTCTACTGCTACGACATTACTTGGTCCGACGGTGAAGAGTAGGGCCTAACCCTTCTTTTTGTAGATGCCGTATAGCCTTCCTCATAATAATGAATGATGGTTTTACTTCCTTTTCGCTTCTCATCGCTTACTTATTGTTTCTTTCTGAGCGTTCCGGGTGATCGCGGAAGCGTCCCTTTCGCTACGGGTAACTGCCTTCAACTTCTAATCGGTAACTGTCTTCTTTCAGAAGGCACAAATGACTATCCACGTGTCTTTTTCTGTTCTGTACGTGTTTCATTTTTACAGGCTGTCTCTTCTTTAGGCTTTCCTTTATAAGGAAATCATCTCTCTCTTTTACTGCTTTTGCTAATATTTTGAGTTTTTGCACATTTTCTCTCTCTTCTGCACTTCTTTTCTTCGAGAGGTTTTACCGCGACCGCTCACTGGTGTCGGCGACCGGCTCACTGGCTTTTTGCTCCAGGTATTTACTCCTTCTACCGCCGTAGATTTACTTTCCCTGTCCCTTATGTCTTCAACTGTTGAAAACCCCATAGATCCCGAAGCTAGGAGAACTCGCAGCATATTCAATTGTAATGAGGTTTTGAGGGTTGAATTAGAGGAGAGTGGTATTACTTTTCCCATGGGCTATCGCCCTTTTGTCTCTTTGAAGGACACTCGGCTGCCTGACGCTATGTGGGGAACATTCCGGTTAGTTTATTTCAAGATGTTTACTTACGGATTCCGTTTCCCACTCCATACTTCTCTGTTGAAACTGCTAGATCATTATGACCTTAATCCCGTCCAGATTACTCCACCCTCTTGGTGTGGTATTTACGCTTTCCTTCGTTCGTGCGAGATGAAGCGTATATTTGCTCCATCGCTTGATCTATTCCGCACGTTCTTTGTCTTGAGTTGTCGCGACTGCCTGGTAGATATTACCCCCAGATGGGATGATGTCATTGTGCAACTGTTCTGGCGGAACTTTCAAGGTTTTGAGGAACACGTAGATGACTGGAAGTCTGGCTTTTTCACCCTTCGTTTGCCGTCACGACTCTGGCGCGGGGGTTTCAATCGAAAAATCAATAGTGGCGTTTGGAAAAGACCGGAAGCGCTGTCAAGCCAGGATGTTTCCAACGTTAGCGCCTTGTTAGAAATAGAAGGGTCTTTCCGTATCTGGGAGTTTGCTCGGTTCAGGCCCTTGTCAGAGTGCGTTGTGGGTGAGTTTCCTTTTTCTTCTTTATCGCTTCAATCTTCTTAATTTGCTAATATGTTTTGTTGGCAGGTAACGCTGAGAGTAGTTCTTCTGGGGAAAGTGACGCCCCTTTGAACGTAACACCTCTCCAGTCGCTGCCTCCTTCTCCTTCGCCTGAAAATTCCCGCCGCCCACCCATTCCGCCTGGAAGGGAAGGGACTAAAACCGTCACAACTCGCAGAGCCTCCACTCGACCTTCTTGTTTCCTTGAAAATTGGCTTCCGTCCCGTGGCAAGAGGGTAGCTCAAGGCGATCCTGTGTTTGAGAAAATTGACAGTGATAGCGAGAGCATGGACACTGGTCCTGAATTACGTCATGCTACTATTGCCCAAAGGATGAAACTTAGGTCGAGGAGGAATGATGACACGGCGGAATCGGCTGAGGACGATAGCGAAGAAATTGCAGAAGAGACGGAGCGTCTCGTAAAGAAGGTTCGCACAGAGAAAACTAACCCCCCAGTTCCCCCTTTGAAGGGAGTTAACGCGGTCCCCCCCGAGAATATTAACGCTTCTCATGCCGCGAGTACTTCGCAAGTGGTGAAAAATATCAAAGCTATCAGGGTGCCTTTCGCCGTTTCTATCGAAAACAATGAGACCTCGGCAGCCGCGACCTCTCCTTTGTCATCGGGCCATCCTGCTTCCCCGATAGGTTCTTTTATCCCAGAGGCAACCCTACCGGTTTTGAATTTAAGCGTTCCTCCTGAATTTCTCCCACGGAAGCCTCATCTTTTGTTTCTGTCTTCAATTTCGGGCGTTGGTGATTGCGCAAAAAGTTGTTCCCCTCCTTATATCGCCAACCTTTCTCCTCAGAGGTCCCAGGGCCCCACTGGATATCAGCTGGATTTGTCCTCTTTCGGCACTGACGGGCTTCGTGCCTTAGGAATATCGGATCCGTTATCGCGAGAAGAGCCCGTGGGTCCCATAGTGGGACAGATGTTTACTTCTTCCAAGGACAGGGAAGAGTTTTTACAGCATGCTCCCGAGACACGACAGGCACACCTCATGAACGACATGCTGGCTAGCTTTCGGAAATTTCATTATTTTCTTGAAGACCAGCGTAACAAAACTCGACCCTCTTCGGATTTGCAGGAACAATTAGACGCGGCCTTGGCGAAGGCGAAGGAGCTATCGCAGTTGCAAGAACGAACTCGGGCGGAGTTGGAGGATTGTCGCGCTGAACTTTCTCGGGAGAAGTCGAAGGGGAAAGCGAGAGCAGAGCTAATGGAGGCGGAACTGGTGGTGGCTGATAAAAAGAACGTCTTCCTCCGTGAAGAGTTGTCATCTCGTGATGCCGATTTGGCCAAAGTTCCTTCGAGGATAGCCTGGTGGAAGAATAAGACCATCGAGGTTTGTATCGCAGGATTTATGGATCTCCATATCCGAGGCGCCGTCGATTCATCCATGCTGGCCGATTACGCTTCCCAAAAAATTAAAGATCTTAGTGAAGGCGAAAGGGGTTTTCCTTCTTCTGGGGAAAAGCAAGGGAATGATGACGGCGAGGCATGCGATGACTCTTAATTGATCCATTGAAGAACATTGCTATTTGTTTTCCATGTCTTGTAATAACGTCCTATCTCGCGGCGATATCGGTACCTTGCTCTTCGGGCGATATCTTATTTTATTTCGCTCTCTTGTACTGTCTTGAGAACTGTTCTTTTATTCAACGCCGATTTGCATCATTTCCTTTCTTGTGATATCGCTTTTGCTTTTTATCAAAAAGTCACATCTACTTTTCAGAGCATTTAATGCTCGCGACCCTTCCGTCGGTGCGCGGGAAAAGTCATGATGGTGCAGACACACGTGTTCGTTTCTTCTGCCGCTTCACCTTAGCGTGTTTAGAAATTTTAACAAGATCGAAGCGTTTGTCGCGTTTCTTCTAGAGTCGTACTCATTGCTTGAGTCTTATCCCTCATGCCGCTTCGACACAACGACTGCAGCATCCGTCGTTTCCTTTTAATTACTAGGGTTATAAACCCTCTTTATTTCTTCCCTTTTCTTTTTCACTCCACTTTTTCATATTATCTCTCGGCCGTCTTGTCCTTCTCACCTCCATTCAAGGCTTTCAAAGTTCTTTCCTTTCAAAGGTATTTCCCTTCCTTTCCCTCGTCTTCTTCATTTCTATTTCCTTAGTCCTGTCATGGCAAAGACTCGCCGTTCTGAGTCAAAATCCATCGATGAGAAGAAAATGGATACCACGGTCAGTGTTATTACCACGGAGGCCATTCTCCAGGAGCATTTGGCTACTCACGGTGCCGTTATTCCTGACGGTTGCCAAGCTGTTGTTGCCCCTAGGTCAGTTCGTTTAAACAGCGTTCTGACCGGCAATCAAAGGGTGTTATATGCCCAGATGTTTCGCTACGGTTTCCGGCTCCCTATCGATTCTTTCGTCAAGGGTTTGCTTATTGCTGGCAATTTCAATCCTGCCCAGTTAGCCCCAAATGCATATTGCTGTGTTTATGCTTTTTTGGAACTCTGTAGATATAAGGGGATCACTTCCCCTTCTCTTTTGTTGCTTAGATCCCTTTTTAAATTGATGAAGTGCCGGGGTGTGATAACCATATCGCCTCGCTTTGACGATGATTCTCTCAAGTCTTTTACTTGGAAGTTGCTCCATATTGAGTCTTCTGTTGAGGCTTGGAAAAAGGAGTTCTTTCTGATAAATCTTCCTGACGCTCCTGGTCCCGAGTGGCGTTCTGGGTTCAACCAGGACGTCCAAGATGGCGTTTGGAGTCGACCAGGGACACTTCCCGCTCGTGAACAAGGATGGTTAAACACCTTACTCCAACTGGAGATCAGCGTTCATATTCGACTCACGGCCTGCAGAATGGCCATTCAGGAGTGCGTTAGACGTGAGTATCGCGCTCCCTTTCCCTTTCATCACTGATACTAACGCTGACGTTATTTTGTGATTTTGCAGCGACGGATCCTGATTATAAACCCGAAAGCGTAAGAAGACGCTTAAGGAGAGCTCATAATAGAGAAGAAAGGGAAAAGCTCGATTCAGAGGCCACTGATAATCCTTCTGAGCTTCCGGCTACTTCCGCGAATCTCGCTCAAGTATCCTCCTCCTCAGTTGGCGAAGGGGATACTGACATCCCTGAAGGTGTTCCCATCGTGACCGTTGCTGCTCCCTCGTCTTCTCAGGCCCCTAAGGCCATTGCCAGAGGAAAAAAGAAGAAAAGAACACGGAGTATCGCCACTCTTACTCCTTCTCCCGACGCTGCGGGTTCTTCTGAGGCACCACCTTCCCTCAACACCGCTACCGTAAGCGTGTTTTTTTTTTTTTTTTTTTTTTTTTTTTTTTTGGTGCGATATATTGTGCCTCAATATCTGTCGTCATTTGATCTATTTTTCTTTTTTCTCAATTTGTACTCCTTGCAGGAGGCCGTTGTAGTTACTGCTTCCGCTCCTTCAGGCGATATGAATCTCACTTATGTGCTGAGGGGTTCCGCGAAGAGGGCCCGGATAGAAGGCGAGGATGAGAACATACCCTCCTCTAACATCGCGGGGGAAGGTGGTTCCGTTAACGTTCCTAATTCCGCAGTGGTTCCTCCAGGTGGACATTCCGCGGAAGTTTTGGGGAACCTAGGCGGTGCGGACCCCTTTGGTGCTTCGCCTAGTTCCTTTGGTGGGCCTGTGCATCATTATTCCTCTTCTTTAGGCTATCAAGACGTCTTGCAGGACCTTTCGGGCTATCAGCCTCATGGTACCTTCCTGCCCCCGGGCAGTTCTTCTTCACAGGTTCGCGCCCCTGGTCCTCTGGCTTTCGTTCCCTCTAGCGTTCCTTGGCGGCAACGCTATAATGAAGTCGGAACCTCTTTCAATTTTGTGGCGGATCTTTGTCCATTAAACGGGCTCGGCGAAGTGACCCATCAGGTTGAGTTGTTCGACTTCCGTACCCGTGGTTTGGCAGCCATCGGGGGCGATGGTTCAGATGAGGTTTCTGCCCTGCTGGCTTCTCAAATTCTGGCCTCATCTACAGAACGGGAAACTTTCCTTTCCTAGGCGGAAGATGACCAAGTGAACTCCTTCCGTGCTAGCCTTTTCTCCAATATGATGAAATTTCACTACTGGGCGGAGGAGGTGAAGCGTCGGACTGTTTCCCTCCGTTCTGTTTCGGCGGAGCTGTCCAAGGAGCAAGATGAAAGGAAAAAGGTATTGGCAGATCGTTCCAAGATACTGCTGGCTCACCACGATTTACAGAAACAACATTCCGCTCTGGAAACAGCTTTGTCAGAGGAACAGGCCAAAGTGACTGCTTTGGAGAATGAGAAGTCCTCTTTAGAAAAGGAGAAGGCAGCTTTGGCGGAAGAGTCAGTCGATATGGGCTGGTGGCATGCTGAACAGACCGCCCGTGTTCTAGTTAAGTGTTTCGAAGAAATTCATGGGGTGGATGCGTACAAGGGCGAAGATGTCGCGAAAGCCTTTCTACAGAGTTCTGCCCATATCAACGAGGCAGGCTATCGCCAAGCCAAGGCAGCGGGCTGGAAACGAAAAGACCCCGAGAGCTGATGTGTCGCGATATTTTGCCGTTCCCTCCAGCGATCAAATATCGCTTGGCTTTTGTCTTTTGTCTTTGCAGCATAAATATTTTGAACATTGAATCTTTGTAAATCCTTGAGATGCCTTTAATATTTCTAGACAATCCCTTTATCGATATTCCTCTTTTATTTTTCTCATCGCGAGACTTCTCTCGTCACTGAGGTTGCCTTATCCTCACGGTGCGTTTACTTTCTTGAGCAGATCCTTGGTATTTATACCAAGATGACCAAGATCTATGTCGGGTTGGCCTTTCGATAAGCCTATCGGTATCATGACCACCGCTCCTTCCGCTGCTCAGAAGTATTCTGCACATTTCTAATTGTAGATTATCAGTAACAAAACGAGATTTGAGAGATAGTGATTACCCGTAGGAGCCTGTTCGCTGCCATCATTAGGCTTTATCACGGAACCCGTTTCGAATCGTGTTTTCCCTCAGCTCTATACTTCGCCAGGGATTACTCATCCGGTTACTAGCTGGAATTACGCGATCCTTCACGTTTCCCTTATCTCTCGTTCGGCCTTTCTAAGTGCCTCATCTCGTGAGCTGTCGGATCGGGACGGCTATCACAAGGCTAGGGAATTTTCACTTTTATAGGCGTTGTCCTCTCGTTTAGAACCGTGTCCTTACTTAATGGTTTAGCTGCACCAGCCCGACCGTTAAGATAGGATTCTTGTTTCTAAACAGAGTTTCTAACTCTTTGGGGCGTGTCTTGCCTTGATGTACCGTCTCCACGAGATCGGTCATCATTAAAGAACTTTTCACTCCCAAAGATACCGGGCAGTGCCCTCACTTAGTGAGCCATCTGATCAAGATCGGTCATCACAAGGATAGGACTTTTCACCCCCGGGGGCGTCAAGGATCTTTCAATCCGACGCTAATCAAGGATACACTGGGGTCGTGCCCTCACTTAGTGGGCCATCTGATCAAGACCGACCATCACAAGGATAGGACTTTTCACTCCCAGGGTACCCCCCTTTTTACCTGCACAAAAGCAACCACAAACCCACGAAAACTCTCCTATTGAGCGTTAGCCACGGTTAGGGTCGTTATAATCCAAATAGTGCAGATAAAATTAAACTCTAGGATAATATAACTTCAAACGAGCGATATTCCAGGAGTTGGATAAGGGCGTACCGTCAAGTGTCTCCAGGCGATAGGCCCCTCTTCCGACAACGTGGGTTACGCGATACGGTCCTTCCCAGTTAGGACTAAGCTTTCCCATACGTTGTCCGGTTGCTCGCCTGTCTCGGAGCACCAGGTCACCGTTTTTCAACAATCGCTCTTTGACCTGCCTGTTATGATAACGGGCCATTTTTCTTTTGTAGTGTTGCGTTTTCAGTAGGACTTCTTCTCGAACCTCTGGTAACGCGTCCAGGTTAGCACGTAACCGTTCCTCGTTCCGTTCCTCACAAAAGTGAGCCACCCGTAGGCTCATGGCCCCAATTTCCACTGGCGTAACGGCTTCAGTTCCAAAAGCCAACGGGAAAGGCGTTTCTCCAGTGCTAACTTTTACGGTCATGCGGTATGCCCACATCACGTATGGCAATTCATCAGCCCACTTCTTCTTAGACCCCTCTATGTTTTTCTTAATACCGCTGAGGATGCTCCTATTAGTTACCTCTGCCTGTCCGTTGGTTTGTGGGTGAGCCACGGAAGAGAATCTCTGCTCAATCCCGAATTCTGAGCATTGGTCTTTGAAGAATTGGCTGGTGAACTGGGTCCTGTTATCGCTGACAAAGATACGAGGCACCCCGAATCTCATGATAACTTGATGTTTGAAAAAACGCCATGTTTTTTTTGCCGTGATTGTGGCAACCGCTTCAGCTTCCGCCCACTTCGTAAAATAGTCCACAGCCACTATCACAAATTTCAGTTGGGACCTTGCCTTTGCAAATGGACCCAGGATGTCAATCCCCCATTTGGCAAAAGGGCAAGGGGCGATGATTTCCGATATTTCCGTGGCTGGACGTCGAGGAATTTTAGCAAATTCCTGACATTTGGGGCAAGCTTGTACATAATCGTGGCAATCCCTTCGTATGGTGGGCCAGTAGAATCCTGATCTGAAAACTTGTGCCGCCATGGTGCCGCCTGACGCGTGCATTCCGCATATCCCTTCGTGGATTTCGCGTAAGGTGTGAAGGCCCTCTTGTTCGGTTATACATTTGGCGGCGGGGTGAGAAAAACATCTTCGAATTAGATCCCCGTTATAGTACGTGCAACGAGCAGCCTGTCTTAGCACTTTCATCTTTTCAGCGTTACCGTCAGGCAGCTCTTCGTGCATCAGGTATTTTATTACCGGAATCCGCCAATCATTCTCAAGCTCATTCACACACAAAGAGGCTTGTTCCTCCATGAAGGACGGCACCGATAGCTCACGATAATACACATCTTTAGGTATAGATGCTTCAGGATTCGCGGCCAGCTTGGCAAGGTAATCGGCTTCAGCGTTTTCCTCTCGGGGAACGTGCTCGAAGCTGACTTGCATGCCCTCTTTCTTTATTTCCACTAGTTCTCGCGTTACCTTAGAGAGGTACTGCACCATAATAGGTTCTCGAGCCTGAGAGTGTCCTGAGACCTGGTCAATTATCAGTTTGGAGTCTCCACAAATTTTTAGACGCAGATCTCCTGTTTGGCCGGTATCGCGCCTTCCTTTTGAAGAAAACTCTCTTCCTATTCTGAGTCCAGCTAGCAACGCCTCATATTCGGCTGCGTTATTGGACAAAGGCTGCAAGATTCGAATAGCATACCGTATATGCATATCGTGCGGCCCGTTTATGAAGACTCCGGCCCCCGCCAGTTCTTGGTTTTTGGCTCCGTCCACATGAACGATCCAAAGATCCGTATATGTTTCTGGGAACGGGAGATCCATATCGTTCCATTCCGCTTCAGGTACACCACTCAAAGGGTCCTCTGTGAAAGTACACTCCGCTATAAAATCAGCAAGGACCTGAGCCTTTACGGATGGCCGGGACTGGTACCTCAAACCATATTGTTCGAGTTCTAGGGCCCAGATCAGCATTCTTCCTGAAGATTCAGGCTTTCGAAATATCCTCTTCAAGGGTTGGTCTGTAAGTACAACGATAGGATAAGACTGGAAGTATCGGTCCATCTTGCGGGCGGCTTGTATAAGGGCGAACGCTATTTTCTCAATATGAGCATATCGCAGTTCCGCGTCCTTTAAGACATGACTCACGAAGTAAACTGGGCGATGAGTGTGGTTATCGTCACGAACAAGGACGGTGCTGACCACTTCGTCCGCCGCGCCCAAGTACAAGTACAGGGTATCGCCGGACTCGGGCCTTGTCAATAATAAATCAGATGATAAATAGTCCTTTAAGTCCACAAATTCTTGCTCACATTCTGGGGTCCACCCGAACGTGGCTTTCCGTCGTATGACTTTGAAAAAAGGGAGGCACTTTTCTCCTTGCTTGGAGACGAATCGTCCCAGAGCGATAACGCGCCCCGTTAGCCTTTGCACTTCCTTAACGGTTCTCGGCGATATCATATCATGTATAGCTTTAACCTTGGAAGGATTAGGCTGGATACCTTTCTGGCTAACTACGTAGCCCAAGAACTTACCCGTCTGGAATGCAAACATGCACTTCCGGGGGTTTAGCTTCATGCGATACCTTTTCATCACATCAAAAACTTCCTTTAGATCCTGCAGGTGATCATGAAAATTCGCACTCTTCACCAGTATGTCGTCAACATATGCTTCCACATTTCTCCCTATTTGTTCCTCAAAAATCTTATTTGCCATTCGCTGAAACGTGGCCCCCGCGTTCTTTAGTCCAAATGGCATTGCTGTGTAACAATACGTGGCTTTAGGAGTAAGGAAGGCGGTCTTCTCCTCATCCTCTAGGGCCATAGGGATTTGATGATATCCGGAATTGGCGTCCAATGAGCTTAGATATGCGTACCCAGCGGTTTGATCAACCAACTGATCTATGCGAGGAAGCGGGTAGCAATCCTTAGGACAAGCATCGTTCAAATCGGTGAAGTCAATGCACATACGCCAGTCTCCATTGGGTTTAGGAACAAGAACCGGGTTGGCTAACCAAGTGGGATACTGTACTTCGCGAATGAAACCCGCGTCAAGGAGCTTCACAACCTCCTTTTCCACAGCCGACGCTTTTTCGGTGGAGAACGCCCGTCGTTTTTGCTGAACTGACTTGGCGTCAGGGTCAACGTTAAGCCTGTGCTCGGCTATTTCTCGTGATATACCTGGCATATCGGTGGGCTTCCATGCGAAATTTCCTTGGCATTTGTTCAGCAGCCGTGCCAGTTGAAGATTTTCCGCTGGGCTGAGCTTATCGCTGACCAGGAAGCTGGCTCCCTCTTTGCCTATCACTGATACGGGTACCATCTTGTCAAGGGGTTGAGCGCGCTTTTCATCACCCTGCTCGTAGGGGTCTGCCGCTATACACACGTATCTATCGCAGCTCGTCTGAGTCATGAGCGAATAACATTCTGCCGCCAGTTTCTGATCACCTTTTATCGATACCACCCCGTCCCAGGAGGGGTATTTCATCTTTAGATGTTTTTGTGATATCGCCGCTCCAAAGCGATTGAGGAAAGGTCGTCCGAGTATGACGTTATAGGGCAGATTCAGATCCACAACAAGGAACAACAAATTCTCTGACCGTTTGTAAGTGTCTTCTCGGAAGTATACGGGTAAGGTGATTACTCCCGTAACAGGGATAGGGGTCCCATCCACTCCGACTATGGGTCTCTTACTAGGCGTTAACTCATCGTGGGGGCGTTTCATGAGATTGTAAGCTTCCAGCGAAAAAAGGTTCACGGCACTCCCGTTGTCCACAAGAGTCCTTCTTATACCATGATTGGCGATGACAGGTGTGACTACCAAGGCGTCATTATGGGGATAGATAACGCCTTTTTCATCCTCTTCTGAAAAGGATAAGATCATGCGATCAAGTATGTCTATCGCTCTACCTTTCTTTGTCATGCCGTCTCGCATACGCTTTTCCCCTTTCGCCACCATCGACTGTTCTGATTCATCTGCGTAGGGGATCCCTCCCGCTATGATATTGATTATGGGGATGTCGTCGCCATCTATCGCGAAGGTTTCCCCACCCTTTCCTTTGGGAGTGTTATCCGGCTGTGGGACTGGAGGGGGCCTTGGTCGTTCGTCTGCCGCTCTTCTTATCGGATTGTTTCGGGCATATTCCCTTACTTGAGTCGCAAATTCTCCCAGATATCCTTCCTCCACCAAGCGTTCTATCGCCCACTTTAATTCTCTGCAAGCCTCTGTGGAATGTCCTCTGGCTTTATGGAATTTACAGTAAGCGTTTTCTCTTTTGCCTAAAAGCACTCCAGGTTTCGTGGGTGCAGGATAACGGATAGGAAGATCTCGCTGTTCCGCTATCGCCAAGATCTCCGCTCTTGGTACATTCAAGGAGGGAAAATCCGGATCATACGCCCGATTTTTGTTAGCGTTCCCTTGACGCTGATGAGGGGAACTACCTTGTTTTCTTTTCGAGGAATTTCCTTTTTGCTTATCGTAGGTCTTTGGGATGTAATCTTTCCGTCGAGCGTAATCATCAGTGTAATGATCGTCAACCAGAGGATTTGCGGGAGCGGCAGGGATGTGAGGTGCCCCAGGCGGCATATTAAATGTTCTATTTCTATTTTCTTCTTCTTCCATTTTCGCATAATTATGGGCTTTAAGTCTTAGTGCGTCCAAGGATATTGGAGGATCCACCATCAATGCATCTTTCAGTTTTCCATAATGGCAGTTTCTTTTCAGAGCTTCTATGGCGAAATCAAAGGTAACGCCCGGCGTTAATGACATTTCCAGATCGAATCGGCTGAGAAATTCTTTCAATGTCTCTTGGGGCTTCCGCTGTATGTCAAATAACGCTGCGGCAGATTTCCGAATTGGAATTGCTGTACTAAATCTGCTCCGAAATTTGGATTCCAACTGTGCGAAATTACTAATGGATCCGCCAGGAAGACCTTCAAACCAAAGACGAGCAACTCCCGATAAGGTCATAACAAATATCTGACATAAAGCCGCATCACTGTGGGTTTGAAACTGGACGAAATCCTTCACTTTGTTGATGTGCGAAATAGGATCTTTAGTACCATCATAAATATCAGCGGGAAGCTTCACTCGCCTGCTGACCCTGTGACGTCTTACACGACGATTGAAAGGGTGACCTGAGGTATCATCAAGAATCTCACGCGCATGACGTGGGGGAGATATGTCTCCTTGTCGCCCTCCTTCCCTTGGTTCAGGTATATGATGTCGCCTGGGAGACCGACTGCGACTCCTGGGAGAACGACTTCGATATCTTCTGCTACTGGATCTTTCACTGTACACGGGAGATAAACTCCTGTTTGTTCCTTCCCTCCGTCCGGCCCAACGGTTCCTCAACGCCTCAAGCTGCCTGTCTTCCTGCAGAAGAAGTCTTTGCGGCATTTGTGGTACATAAGCCTCTACTCCTCCTTGAGTGGGCTGTACATGACCAACCGGGGGATTTCCTGCGGATAAAGGCACTTGGGGGTTCTCTGGAAACAACGGGGGCAGAGGTCGATCAGCAACGATAGATGGTGTGAATATGACGCGAGGAGGAACGCTAGATCCAGAAGCACCAGGCGTGACTCTAGTGGCCATTTCAGTCAAATATTCCAAGCGGGAACGAAGGGCCGCTATTTCCATAGCAAAGGGATTTTCATTGTTAAGCACAGATCCTTCCAAAAGAGGAGTATAAAGATCAGATCCCACCGTCTGTGATGAAGAAATGACCGTCTGTGAGGAGATAGATCCTCCGGCGATCCCGACCGAGAGGTCCAGAGGTCCCGAGATAGTCGATTGCGTCGTCATAGAGAGGTCAGCAGTAGCAAAAGGAAATAACCGCCTGCGAGTTGAGAAAGGAATATTAGAAAATGTAGACCGGTCTGGCTCCGATCTGGCTGTCATAACCATTCCGATCTCCCAACTAAACGGAGCTTGGCTATTAAGGACGCTCACTTAATACACCAAAGCTCTCAATGAAAGCACCATTTGATAAGATCCGAGATCTCTTCTGGTCGGAAATGGCTGCTGCAGCTAGTCGGATGGGAAGCGATCGGCGTCGGAGGTACCTGCAAAGCGCCGGAGGGGGACTCCGGCGTAGACACTCCGATGCTTAAGTTAGTTCGAGTTTTCAGAATGGTAGAGGTTCTCCAAGATGATCTCGATCTTACCTTCTGTTTGGAATTCGTGGGGGTATTTATAGGCTTAAGATGGCGATACCTAACAGCGATAGGGGTAGGCAACGTTTGTAACCATCGCTTTGGGCGATATCAGTTCCGTCATTGGGGGCGATAATCATGTAGGGTCTATCGGGAGCGATATCCTCCTTGGTCCCCTAGGATGGGATGACGCCGTGCGCATAAAGGTGCATGAGATCCCCCCCCGCTGAAGTCGACCATCCTAGGAGACTTCCGCTGGCAAGGGCGATAGGCAGATGTCTCCGAGAAGCTTATAGAACTTCGTCCAAGATAGATACCAAAGTTGTCGTGTAGCCGTTAGGAGCGCTCTAATTGTTATCACACTCTTTACACAAGCTGTCCTCAACGATTTCAATCTTGTCTTGTGTCATTTTGGGAGTTCTTTTGAAGCTTTCTTTCTGAGGTAATTTGTTCATTTATTGGTGTTGAATTTAATCATACTATTATTCATTTTGTATACACCAATTGTTTGTTGCATTTTGAGATAATATCTTTGTTAAGGTTTGAAAAGTGTACCTAACACTTTTGGGTTAAGGGTAGTGTTTTCATCCCTTGAAAGAGAACTTAGGTTGTGGTTGAGCCCGGAAAAACCATAGGTTGTTAGTGAACCTTGGAAAACTATTGATAGGTTGTGGTTGAGCCCTTGAAAAACCAATAGGTTATAGTTTAGCCTTGGAAAACTATTGTAAGGTTGTTGGTTAGCCCCGGAAAACCAATTGTAAGGTTGTTGAGCTGAACCCGTGAAAAGCTCTAGTGAATAGCAAGGTATTGCATTCGAAAATTCTAAGAGGAGGACTCTTAGGTAGTGGAGTACAATTCGTGTGAATTGGAACCACTATACATATTTGTGTATTGCTATTCTTCTCTTCTCTATTTGTGCAGAAAGTTTGTAGTTTTTAGAAGGGACTATTCACCCCCCCCCTCTAGTCCATTCATTGACTAATCATCAATTGGTAGCGGAGCAAGGTCACTTGGAACAAGGTTCAGCAACCTCAAGTGAAAGATTCAAATGGATAGAGGAAGTATTTCCAGCACTTCAGATAGAGGAGCTTTCAATCAACCACCTTACCTTGATGGCAACAATTATCTTCATTGGAAAATCAAAATGAAGACCTTCCTCACATCTCTCAACTGTGAATTGTGGGATTGTGTCGAGAAAGGTTTTGTGGCTCCAACTGAACCTTCCGGTATAGATGGAACTACAAGGATTCTTGATTTTGAGCGTTGGTCTAATGCACAGAAGACAAGGAAAACCATGGAAGCAAAAGCCATGTATGCACTTCAAGTCTCCATTTCTTTTGGTGAGTTCAATCGCATCAGTTCTTGCAAAACAGCAAAGCAGATTTGGGAAACGTTGGAGATGGCGCATGAGGGTACTGCCCAAGTTCGTGATCTTCGATTGGACCAGCTCAAGACTGAGTATGAGCTTTTCAAGATGATGCAGGGAGAGTCTATCTATGATCTCAGCACAAGATTGCAAAATCTGTGCAGTGCCATGGATAACCTCGGATTGACTCAAAGCGATTCAGAAATGGTGAGGAAACTTCTGAGCATTCTTCCAAGCAAGTGGGTAGCAATCAAGACCACTATCAAGCAGAAGGAAGTGAAGCCATCATTCACTCAACTTGTGAGCTCTCTTACAGCTTTTGAGCATGAGTTGGGTTTGTACAATTTGGAGGAGGCAAATGTCAAGGAAAAGAAGAGCATTGCCCTTGCCAGTAAAATGGCTGAAGAGGATGAAGACACTCTTGCCTTCTTCACAAGGAAATTCCAAAAGCATTGGAAAACAAAGAAGAACAAATATCAAGGTGAGTCTTCTAACCATTCAAAGTTAAATTCTAATGCTGATGTTGTGTGCTTTGAGTGTGACAAACCAGGACATATCAAGAGCGAATGTCCTAGATTGGAAAAGAAAAAGAGATATGAAAAGCACAGCTCTAAGTACAAGAAAGAGGGGAAGAAGCATCACAAAAGAGCATTTAAAGCTACATCCACATGGAGTGATGATGATGCAACCTCAAGCAGCAGTTCTTTGGAATCCTCATCCGGAGATGAAGTAGCAAACTTGTGCCTTATGGCTCAAAGTGATGATGAGGTAAGTTCTAGCAATTCTTACTTTGATAAACGTGATTATGATGAATTGCAAGAAGTGTTTAATGAACTAGCTACTCGTTTTGATTATGCTAATAAGAAAAATGCTAGTCTTGTTAAGGAACAAGAAAGCCTTAAGAATGAGATTAGTAAAATAGAAGAGCTTAACAAGGAATTGACTAATAAGAATAAATTGCTTGACATAGCTTGTGGTAAGCTTAAGGAAGAAAATGGCAAATGTGATTTGTGTAAGAATTCTTCTAAGGATATTTTTATTTTAGAAGAAAAGATTAAAACGCTTGAGAACACATTAGCTAAATATGTGCGTAGTAATCATAGCCATTATCAATGCATGAATGATCAAAAGAATCTTGGTAATATGCATGGCATTGGTTTTAAATCCTCCACAAGCATGAACAATGGTAAAACCACTTTTGTTAAATCAAGTTCTTCTAACAAGCATGCTAGTTCATCCTATTGCCATGGTAGTTCTTCAAAATGGCATGATAAATCCTCTAATGTTGTTCACAAATCCTCACATGCTAAACCGATTTACAAATGTAGCTATTGCAAGAAATTTGGACATCTATCTTATTTTTGCTACATTCGTAGAGGATATGTTGGTTGGAAACAAATTTGGGTACCAAAGGGTACTTATGCAAATGAGGAAGGACCCAAACATGGTTGGGTTCCTAGAGCTAACTGATTTGTTTTGTAGTTGTGCCAAAAACCCAGTGCAGATTAAAGATAATATTTATCGGGTGTTCGTGGCACATATCGGGTGATGAATCAAAGCTCACCCTTGTGGTAATTTTGGAGACGTTTTGTTTCAATTATATTGTGATTACTTACTAATTGTATTTGATCACTTGATTAATTGTTTTAGGGCTGAGAATCCTGTTTTGTTTTGTTTTAAATGAGTTTGAGATGTGTTTAAATGTTTTCGGTTTGAAAGATCGGTTTTTGGACCTGAAATTTCGAAATTTTGGATTTCACTTCAGCACCTAGCGTGATTCACGTTTAGAGTCTAAACGTAATCACGGTTGGCAATTTTTGCTTACCGTGATCACGGTTAGACCTAACCGTGATCACGGTTAGGCACTGGGAATTTAAAACGCGTGTTTTCCCTCTTTTTCCCAAAAACTCAGTTTTACTCTCTCTCTTCAAACCCGAAATCCCTCTCTTCTCAACTCAATTTTTTCGCCGATTTTACACTCAAATCTACTCTGATTTCGATCAAACTTTGCCAAAACATTACCCACACACCTCTGAACAAAACCCATTTGTTGATTTTGGATTTAATCCGCAAAATCAAGTTTTCCTCATATTTCCCCAATCCGAAACCCTAACTCTCTAAATTCGGATTTTTACTATTTATCTTCGATTTCTTCTGTTTGAAATGGCTAAAGGATCATCCTCCAAGCGTCCTAGAGCTACTACACCAAAGAGAAGACGACTCAAGAGTGTAACCGGAGCTGCCGCGACAACTTCTTCCGTGGAACCAGATTATGCAGCTTTAGCAGCAGTGGATCCTCAATTCTACGTGCCTCCTACTGCATTTGACTCCAGGTTTTTCGTTAATGAGGATGCTTTTGAAAATTATCACAATGTCTTTAAGAAGGGTCAGTTGATTAAGCCACACTTGTTCAATTTCAAGAATTTTATTAAGTGTGATGTGCCTATGCTTGTGAATGCTCAAGGTTGGTCTGGAGTGGTTGCTAGGTCTAGATTCTATAGTCCTGTGCTTGTGAAGAATTTTTATGCCAATCTTCAGTATAATAGAGCAATTAAGTTTGCGGACCATTGTGTGATTACTTCTCGAATCTTTGGGAAAGATATTCGAGTTGATTTGGAGATGATGTGCCGTATTTTGGGTGTTCCAAATGAGGGAATGTGTTTTTACAAGTCTCGGGGTACAATTGATCATCCTGATTTTTCGACTTTTGAGCAATGGAAGACAGTAGCTCCTACTGAGCTCGTTCGTAAGCCGGTTCCCCTTAAGGCTTTGGATCCTTTGTGTTTTTTGTTGTACCACCTAGTGTCCAAGATAGTTCTTCCTAGGGTGGGTGATTTAAGCACAATTCCGGGTATCGAAGTTTGGATTCTGTTTTGTTTATTGACGAAAAAGAAGCTCAACCTTGGATTTTTGGTGCTTAATCACATGGCTAAGGATCGCCTCAAAGGTCATGGGTCTGTGGTTCATCTTCCTTATCCACATTTGGTGATGGATATTTTGGAGGCTCATGACATCCGCATCCCATATTGTGATGAGTTTACGAAGGATTGTGTGACTTATGATATGACACACATCACTTCTCGATGGAAGCTTCGTTTAGATAATGGTCGACTTGCCTATGGATTTGATAAGATGTCAGGCAAGCGCTTTGAGGTGGCTAGGGATCTCTCTTCTCTTGATGATGGTGCTAGTGCATCCCAACCTCCGGAAGATGATGCTGAAATGGAAGAAGAAGAAGAGATAGAAGCTGATGCTGATGCTGAGGATGAAGATGGTGCTGATCAAGAGTATGTGGACTTTACATCTTTGGGGGAGCGGATGCTTGACCTCTCCTCGGATGTGGCTGATCTTCAGACGTCGATGCGCCACTTTGGGATTCGTCTTGCTCAGCTCGATGAGAGACAAGCAGCTAGAGATGCTAGGAGTGAAGAGATGTTTCAGGCTATCATGGCTCGTCTTCCACCTCCTCCACCACAGTGATTTGAAGTCACTTATGTTGGTTAGCATTTCTGTTTTTAAACTCTTTTGGCATGTCTAAGTAACTAACTCTTATATTTGGATATTTTAGGATGTTTAGTTATTATTTGTAGTGTGCTTTGTTGGCACTCTATGAGATGATAACTGGATTGTCTTTATATTCTAGTTGCTTATTTGCCTTGTTTGGATGCTTGCTCCTTTACTTTCTCTTATTCTTGAATGTTTATATTCTCCTAGTTTGGTTTCCTTCGTGTTGTGCCTCCTTTTTGTTGATGACAAAGGGGGAGAAAAATGGAGTAAGGAGGAAATGTGAGAAGTATCTAATGGGAGAAGTATATGCTATGGAGGAGAATGGAGAATTTGTTATTTTGATCTTTATATCAATAGGTAGCATTTTGTTTTTATTGGTTTGCTTTTGTGCAAGCTTGTTTGGAATTGATAGCAAATCTGTTTTTATCAATTGGTAGCTTGTTTATTCTTTGTCATGCTTCTTTGTGCAATATAACGTTTTATGTAGGGGGAGCATTAATGCTCTTTATGCATTTCGTAAGGGAAGCTTGTATGGCAAAGATATAGGGGGAGTATTTTCTTAACTCACCATTTTCACATTTCAACTTAAAATTATGTGCTAATTGTGTTTTAGTTAATTTATGGTTGTCATCATCAAAAAGGGGGAGATTGTTAGCCCAAAGGGTACTCGAACCTGTTTTGATAATGTAACGACTCATAAATTAATTAGATAGCTAATTGGATTTTAAGTGTAAATGTGTGTAGTTTGCGAAGAACGAATATTTGAAGCAACGAATCCAAGAACTCGCAAACTCAAGATCAAGTGTTATTTAGGATCGAATTTATATGTAAGTATGTATTATTTTAACACTTGGTTTGTGTTCAAATACCTCAGAGATTAAGGGTCAAAAGGTTTTGTGTCAAACAAGTTTTGAAAAACGTTTTAAGGATTTCAAATCAGACCTTAAATGTGAATCACGGTTATGACCAAACGTGAATCACGGTTTGCAATTTCAGCTAACCGTGATCACGGTAAGCCTTACCGTGAATCACGGTTAAGGATATCAAAGTCGATTTTTACATCCGAGAGTAACGTGAATCACGTTAAGGGGTTTAACGTGATCACGGTTAAGCAACCGTGATCACGGTTAGACCTAAACGTGAATCACGACAGTCTAACGGCTAGTTGTTTCAAAAGGCTTGAGGAGCTCGTCCTAACCGTAATCACGGTTACTCCTAACCGTGATCACGGTTAGAAGCAGACAAGTTCCAACAGTCACTTTGTCCACTTAAAACGGTCATTTTTGTTCCCATACTCTCTTGTCCGACCTTCCCTCTGCCAAACACTGTATATACTCATCTTAGATGAGTTAGATAGTAAGGTTGAACATATAGAACAACAAGAGAACATTTGAGAAAGCTCATTCATAAAAATTCCATTTTACAAACTCCAAAAATCAAAACACTCTTTACACAAGCTGTCCTCAACGATTTCAATCTTGTCTTGTGTCATTTTGGGAGTTCTTTTGAAGCTTTCTTTCTGAGGTAATTTGTTCATTTATTGGTGTTGAATTTAATCATACTATTATTCATTTTGTATACACCAATTGTTTGTTGCATTTTGAGATAATATCTTTGTTAAGGTTTGAAAAGTGTACCTAACACTTTTGGGTTAAGGGTAGTGTTCTCATCCCTTGAAAGAGAACTTAGGTTGTGGTTGAGCCCGGAAAAACCATAGGTTGTTAGTGAGCCTTGGAAAACTATTGATAGGTTGTGGTTGAGCCCTTGAAAAACCAATAGGTTATAGTTTAGCCTTGGAAAACTATTGTAAGGTTGTTGGTTAGCCCCGGAAAACCAATTGTAAGGTTGTTGAGCTGAACCCGTGAAAAGCTCTAGTGAATAGCAAGGTATTGCATTCGAAAATCCTAAGAGGAGGACTCTTAGGTAGTGGAGTACAATTCGTGTGAATTGGAACCACTATACATATTTGTGTATTGCTATTCTTCTCTTCTCTATTTGTGCAGAAAGTTTGTAGTTTTTAGAAGGGACTATTCACCCCCCCCCCCCCCCCCCCCCCCCATTCATTGACTAATCATCAGCATGGACATGCAGTTTCATTTTTCATACCAGAATTTACAGCTCACCCCACTCCCAGGTAAGTCTTCATCATTTCTAAAACCGTGGTAGTACTTGGGGCAACCGTCTTTACTGCTAATCAAAAATTTCAGCTACACTGTATTTTTTATCAGACAGTAAAGAGGGGGCAACTGTTGCTACCCGATTTTTGACTTTTCGTCACAACTTTACGCATTTTTATGTTTACCGCATTTAATCTAGGTCAAATTTCTGTCGATTCTTGGTCCTAGGCTAGCTTGTTTAATATTCCGTGTCATTTCATGCACTTTCAATTTTTTCGTACTTTTAACTATATTTTCCGTCCCGAGTAAGTTTCCCGGGACCGTGGGTCGGACGCGTAATTGATAATTACATACGATTTTTCTCTTTCACGCCATCGAGCTTGGTTTCGTTCAATTTTTATCGTAAGGACAATTATTTTGCGTCCAAACTTTTAACATTTCCGAAAGAGAAAATAAACACATTAAACCGAGTTTCGCATTTCTTCACTGTATACTATTTATCTTGTCTTATTTTTCTACACACTTTTGTGCCCTCGATTCGGGTTTATTTTCATTTCCGAGCATGTTTATCCTCCTCGTCACCTTTCCTCCAGCTGCCCTTGCCGACCTGAATCATCATCATTTCCCTTGATATTATTTTCAAAACTTACTCACCACTCAGCCACATGATCAAGGCTTGGCTCTCCTTTGGCCAGCTGCCCTCGTCGCCACTGTAGCACCGCCTTCCCCATCGCCAAACGATTGCCTATAAATACTCAAACTCTCCGATGATAAAAAGGGGGACCAATTCAGGCTCTAGTCCCCCTCTTTTTATTTCATGCTCTCTCCCAATTGCTATCTTCAATTTATTTAATTGCTTTGGTTTTAATTAATTAATTAATTGCCTTGGTTGTAATTAATTAATTACTTATGTTCTTTTTATCTGCTGTTGTTGCCTCTGCTAATCAAGTACTTGCTCTAATCTCTCTATATTTTTTCTGCATATTTACTTCTAGCCGTGCTGCTGTTGTCTTGCCGCTGCGCCGCTGCTGTCGCCTTACTGCTGCTGCCTTGCCGCTGAAGTTGCTGCTGCCGCGCTGGAGCTGCTGCAGTTCTCTGCCGCCGGAGCTGGGTCCGCTGCTGTCTCCTTGCTGCCGCTGCGTGGCTGCTGTGCGGCTGCTGGTCCGTGGCCACTGCTGGAGGTTGAAGACGATTGAACAGGAGAGTTGGAGGGAAAGGTGGTCTGGCTGTTTTAATTAATTGTTTGGTTATGGGCTTGGCTTATGCCAAGCCCAAAGGGAGGAGAAGAAGAAGGAAAGAAAGGTAACGCGGGAAAGGGAAAAGAAAGGTGATGGGCAGCCCATTTGTTTTAATTAAAATCTTGGGCTTGGATTTATCCCAAGCCCATTTTTTATGTTCAAATATTAGAAAGTTTGCCTAGCCCAGCCCATTTAATTTGCATAAAATGTTCGTATGCGTACAAATTATTTTTCGTAAACTCTCGTGTTAATTTTTCGTATGACTTCTCGTATGCGATAAATTGTTTACTTTATGCCATGTTTAAATTTTCGTATGTTCTCTCGTATGAAATAATTTGTTTACTTGTTTGTCATGTTTATTTAATTAATTGTTTGCTTGTTAGAAATTAAATAAATATTTGCATGCGTTTTTATTATTTATTATTTTTCGAACTATCGCTAATACTTTTTACTTTGTAGGTTGAAAGTTCAAGTCTTTATTCGCAAGGATTTATTTTAATTGACTTATTGTAATAGTTAGCCAATTAATTATTCCGACCTCCAATTTGTAAATAATTAGTTAAATAATTATTAATTGTGGTTTGTAATAATTAGTTAAATAATTAGTTAAAAACCGTGTATGTTTGCTATACCTATGTTATTATTACTTGTCACTCGTCGATCGTGACTCGACAAATCGGGTAAGTTTATCTTAAACCCTAAAAAAAGTACTTCTACGTACTTCCCTTGTAAAACCTACTACCCAATCATCCGACACAATTTTTAACTGACATGGCGTGCATCGCGTGCACAACTCACTTGGCCTTTCCCCCACTAATCAGTTTCAGGCCTCAGTCAATCATGCAGTGACACCAAGGAAAAAGAAGACCATATGACTCATGACCAAAAAGAAGACCATATGACCATTTTGTTGCTGAGTTGGCCGACTCTCATTGGTGGCAATGTGAGAGACGAGAGTATAGTAACAGTTGAAATCTGAAGCATCCATTTAGGGAGGAGATTTGAACAACATAACATGTTCCTGTTTTGGCAATAAGAGAGGGGCCGGACCTGCTCTTTCTTCCAGGCTATAGTTAGGTCTTTTCTCCTCTTTTATGTCCCTTCAAACTTCTGACTTTAGAGACAAATAGTACTAGTATTTATGCAATTTTTTGACAGTTAGTGTGCAGGGTTGAGGGCCCAAATCAACTCCTTTATTTATTTTTATCCGATACGAAAGAAACTATAAGGATATTTTCAAAAAAATTATAAAATAATAATTATAGGTATTATGGTAAAATTAGTGATACCTTATTTAATTTAAAATAAATTAAAGCCTTAAAATTTTCATTTAGTTTCTAATAAATGAAAGCTCCAAAACATTACTTAATTAGAGATGAGAGTAGTAGCAACGAGAGTAGTAGCAATTGAAATCTGAAGCATCCATTTAGGGAGGAGATTTGAACAACATAACATATGTTCATGTGTTGTCAATAAGAGAGGGGCCGGACCTGCTCTTTCTTCCATGTATAGGCTATAGCCAGGTCTTTTCTCCTCTTCTTTTTTCTTGGCTTTTTTTGTTTTTGTTTCGTTTTCTAAAAAAGGAAAAGGAAAGGCAAGCTTCGGGACCAGCGAGTAAGATTCAGGTGGCCCAATTTATTATTCTCCATGTTTTTACTTATTTACATTTTTTCTATAAAAAATTCTAAAATTTTACTTATTTATTTATGTCTCTTCACACTTCAGACTTCAGAGACAAATAGTGGTGTTTATACAATTTTCTAGCAGTTAGGGTGTAGGGCTGAGGTGCCAAATCATTTCATAGATACCATCAATAACCCTGTTATTTACTTTATACTATATGTATAATGTATACATGGACCAAAATGCTAATGACTATTGGTAATAAAACATTACTCATGGATCGCATTTTAAAATTTAAACTCGAAATCTGACGGTTCTTTAAATTCTTACCAAAAATTATGTATGTAATAATTATTTACTATGATAAACAACAACTCTTTTATTTATTTTTATCTGATACCAAAGAAACTATAAGGATATTTTCAAAAAAATTATAAAATAATAATTATAGATATTATGGTAAAATTAGTGATAGCTCATTTAATTTAAAATAAATAAAAGCCTTAAAATTTTCATTTAGTTTCTCATAAATGAAAGCTCCAAAACATTAGTACTTAATTAGAGACGAGAGTAGTAGCAGTTGAAATCTGAAGCATCCATTTAGGGAGGAGATTTGAACAACATAACATGCGCCTGTTTTGGCAATAAGAGAGGGGCAGGACCTGTTCTTTCTTCCATGTATAGGCTATAGCTAGGTCTTTTCTCCTCTTCTTTTATGTCCCTTCAAACTTCTGGCTTCAAAGATAAATAGTACTAGTATTTATGCAATTTTCTGGCAGTTAGTGTGCAGGGCTGAGGGCCCAAATCATTTCTTGGATACCATTCAATAGCCCTATTATTTACTTTACACTGTATGTATAATGTATGTATGGATCAAAATGTTGATGACTATTGGTAATAAAACATTACCTATGGATCGCATTTCAAAATTTAAACTCGAAATCTGACTGTTCCTCAAATTCTTACCAAAAATTATGTATGCAATAATTATTTATTATGATAAACAACAACTACTTTATTTATTTTTATCCGATACGAAAGAAACTATAAGGATATTTTCAAAAAAAATTATAAAATAATTATTATAGGTATTATGGTAAAATTAGTGATACTTTATTTAATTTAAAATAAATTAAAGCCTTAAAATTTTCATTTAGTTTCTGATAAATGAAAGCTCCAAAACATTACTTAATTAGAGACTAGAGTAGTAGCAGTTGAAATCTGAAGCATCCATTTAGGGAGGAGATTTTAACAACATAACATGTTCCTGTGTTGACAATAAGAGAGGGGTTGGACCTGCTCTTTCTTCCTTGTATAGGCTATAGCCAGGTCTTTTCTCCTCTTCTTTTTTCTTGGCTTTTTTTGTTTTTGTTTCATTTTCTAAAAAAGGAAAAGGAAAGGCAAGCTTCGGGACCAGCAAGTAAGATTCAGGTGGCCCAATTTATTATTCTCCATGTTTTTACTTATTTACATTTTTTCTATAAAAGATTCTAAAATTTTACTTATCTATTTATGTCTCTTCAGACTTCAGACTTCAGAGACAAATAATGGTATTTATGCAATTTTCTGGCAGTTAGGGTGCAGGGCTGAGGGCCCAAATCATTTCTTGGATACCATCAATAACCCTGTTATTTACTTTATACTATATGTATAATGTATGTATGGACCAAAATGCTGATGACTATGGGTAATAAAACATTACTGACATAAAAGGTTTTGACTCTGCTATGGGTTCAAGAAACAACAAGGACCTGCAATCTGCACAGTCATCTACTACTATTATCGCTGATGTTCAACCAAGAAGATTTTTCAAGACCATTTCAGCACGCTTCTTGAATTTAGGTAGCGCCCATTCGTGTTGAACTCTGTCCAGACCATCTTTCTCCGCACCCAAACTCTGACAAGAATGCAAATCAATAGGTTTAGCTGTGAATAAGGAGCTGAGCAGCAGAATTATGCATGAAGCATTAAAACTAAGTTGATAAATTTCAAGGGTGCTCAAAATCCTGACGAGCTGATTTTTCATACTTGAGCTACAGAGGATACTTCTCATTCTCCAACAATTTATATCAAACCGATGACAGTAAAGACATTAGCGAATATACAGTCCAAAACAATACTAGTATCTTCCCCAATCTAGAGAAAAAGGGACCACGACCAAGCATATTTTATACTTTAAATCACATTAGCTAACAAAATCACAAACAACCGAACTCATATCAATTCAGAATCAAATTAGCTAAATTCTTAGCAATAATCATCACAGTCCTAAACAAGCATGGGCATCCCTAAAATGCATGAACTTCTATCCTGCAACATCAAAAACTGACTCAACAAAAGGGTGATATGGTTAGCAATTTTGAAGTATCTAAATGTATTGCCAAAAAATCCCACAATAATACATAAACTGTCAATGGCCACGCAAGAAGATAACTAACAAGAAGGTCCGACTTAAAATAGACACCACAAATACAAAGTTCAATACTAACCATTTTTTTCTCCAAGAATGAGACTAAATAAACCCCTCAATCCAAATAAGTTCAGGAAATACCTGAGACAGAAAGTAATTGCAAGTAATTAGGGATGGTTAGCACATGAATGCATAAAAATTAAGATATTCTCTGTCAGAAGAAGAGTTTCAGTTACCATGATCGACTGCTGACATAGCTAACATCAACGGTGCTCAAGTCGATCCCATTTTGCAACATTGACCTGAACCTCTGAGTTAGTGGGAAAGGTATCTTGGCTGGAAGGAACAAAAGAAGATCACTAATAAGGTGGAGTAAACCAGGACTGCTAAAAAAACTTACGAAAACAACAATGCGGTAGGCATTAATATTAACTTGCTAAGACATAATAATGTACAATAGAGAAGATAGAAACAAACCGGCAACAAATCCAGAGAAGAAAAAGTTGACCCAATCAAACGTAAGAGTCTGGTCAGCACAAAAATTTACAACATTACAAATTGTTAGTCATCTTGTCTAAGAAACCAGACAACAGAAAAAGATAAAAGCAATTTAACAGTTAATACCTGGGGTATGATCATAGCTAAGGATCAGAAAACATTTGAGCTTGTGGATTCTGAGCCTGATCCTTTGGAACATGTAACAATCCATTCTCCTGTCAAGTTAAAGTGACTAAACATGTTCTCTGTGAAGTATGCCACAGAGAACATTCCATCCCATACAAAGCAAGATACCAGTTGTGTTAAGATTCCTTAACTACAGAACCCAGATTATATTAGCATCAGCACATGAAAGCCTAACAACTAGACCTAAAGCACACATGCAGCAAAGAATCAACAACAGATTCGACCTCTACTAAGTTACAGTCGCGATTATTTGTTAGCTTAAGAAAACCCTAAAAAGCAAATACTAGTTTCCATTGGAAGGGAAAGGGTACTTACTTCTTCCCATGGCGACGTCTCTGGTGCGTAATGGAGGTCGATTGGTGTTGTGGTGGTGGAGGCGGGGTAGAGGCGGAGGCAGCATCCGCAGCTTGCAGCCCTGTATCAACCACAATCATATGATAAGATCAATCATACCTCCATACAGAAGCGAACGATGGGCATATATTGAATAGACACTCACAAATCTAAAAGTGCCATGCTAAATGGAGGGTGAAAACAAAACTGTGTTCAAGCCGAGACTTGCCAAAGGAAAAGCCGATATTAGAAATCAATTTCAAACAGCGAGATTGACAAAGGAACCAGCTGAAATATGTTGCTTGCAATAAGTATCACCGCATGCAAACGGGAAACTGAAACATAACCAGGTTTTTCCATCTGTAGGAAGGTATCATGGACACTCTAGCAATAAGAGGTGACTTGAGTCTTGAGAAGACAAAAAGCATAAGGACAAGAAATAGGCTATGAAGTAATATGAAAGCGGAGAATAGCATGAAAGCCCATCCAAACTCTTTAGATAGATTGCAATCCAGCAATCACTTGAACCTAGTAACAACCAACTAACATATTTATTTGACTTCTACTGAAGCAGACAAGAGGCAGATATATTCATGTCCAACCAGACCTATCCAAACTCTACTAAATCAAGGGAATGTAAAATCAAAAGAATAATGTTTTCTCTCCATAGGTCTCAAATTTCAACAAAAGTTTACCCAATTGCACATCAGCCAACATTAACTAATTTCTCGGCCAACTATAACATCCATTGAATATAAGCAATAATAACTGTTTTTCTCTAAAGTCAAATAGCAGGTCTACCATGAATAATTGCAGAGGTCATAACAACAAAGACCATGCATTACTGTTCTCACCAATCATCATGAGAGAGAGTGAAAATGCTCTATAGTCTTCCTACTTAAGGGCCTACAGCGATGGTTGAGCATCAAATGAGCAGAATTCTGGGTAGACAATCCTCTTTAAAGATTTTGTTTGTGACAAAGCTTAGATAGTGCAAATGTTCACAGCAATGGACATGAAATCGCCCCTAACTTTAACATCAACAATACTCACACAGGAGGTATTCCTGCTCCATACATTGTTTCAAATTCCTGACACTTTTAGATGTTAAACTGAATAATGTTTAGGAGAACCTAAAGCAGAAAATAGTTCTCCTACTTGCAAGTCCCAACCCGTTGAATAAATTCCACCAGTGCCACCCTCACTATCCAATAACATGACTTAATGAAGACAGATAAACAAGAAAGATAGCACAAAACACGAGGATCATCGTTTTATCAAATCCATTTTTTTACAATGGAAACAAATGCATCACATAACTATGCAACAAGTGTGAAAACAGCTTCATGTCTAAATTAGCAAATAGTACTGGAAGAAAAATCACAAGGATTACTAACCGACTTTGAAGACAACTCCCCACGCCTTGCCATGCCTACCATCCTACAACAAACGGAACAAATACTAAATCCAAGAAGAATGATCAATAAACCCTAAAGCACAAAAAATTCCCGTTAGCGTTACTTGGAATGCCAAAATGTTATTTCCTTTAGCTTAGAAAAAGAAAGGAATACCTTATAGAGATTGATTTTGGTGATTTGATAAGAGGCGCTGGTCTAGTGAGACTTTGCCATGTGATAACTAATTCCCCAATTGGGTAAGAACTGAGCCACCTCGATCAAGTTCTTCTTCTTTCTTCAGCTAGGTTTCTTTGTAGCTGAAGACCCATCACCATTACTATTAGGATTTTGGGTACCAGGCGAAGAAGCAGTACTGAAGTGCTTTAGGAAGTTGGAGCATCTGAATAAGTTTAGCGTTTGATTTGTAATTGGCGATGCAGCTCTTGACATGACTCTGGCCATTTTTAGGTTCCCCTATGAGACGCAGTGGGTTGTGCTGGCAAGGCAACTGAGATTACTGGTTCTGCATGCTGTATTCAGGTTTTCACAGGTCAGTAACACTAAAAAAACATACATTAAGACTCTGTTTGATATCAAAATCTAAGTAGAGTTAAGTTCATTTAAATTGAAATGCGAGCAAATTCAGTGTTTATTATACTCTTTTTTAATCGAATTCAATTCTTATAAAATTGAACCTCAAAATTAACAAAAGATAGAATTCTTGGCAAAATAGTTGCGAATTGGCTCAAGTGGCTGGCCGGCGATCGGGGTGGTCCAGTCCGGTGTTGTTTCAACGATGAAGATGATGGCTGATCACGTAAGGTTCTTGAAAAGAAAATATCTGTTGTAAATATACGCCAGTCAAGCTCAAAATTTCCCAAGGGTACCTGCCAAGAAGAATTAAAAGGTTCATCTTTCCCTAAACACACAGATTGACTAACATTGGTCCAGAAGCAAATAACAAATTGCACGGGCATTTTAAATAATAAATTACATGGGCATATCTTGATAGAGAGATTCTTTCATCCAACCACTGTGTTGATGCAGCACAACGCTGCATTCCAATTTTTGCAGCTGCATGTTGCCACCCAAGGATCTTTATAACACAGTATAAGAATGAAGAAGTAAGATTTTGGATAGCTGCGTCAATGGAATTATTCTTGTGAAACACCCAATGATTCAGGATCCTCTTACCTGATATTGACCGTCGCGAGCATTGGAAGGTATAAACTTAAGAGGTGTAAACTTGTCAAAACAAAGTTAAGAGGACACATCTAGTAGTATTAACGTCAGTTCACCGTACCACTGCAACAGTAGCTTCAAGTTCAACGAAAGATAATAATATTAATGCTACCCTATAATATATTTAACCTGAGTTCACTTATTGTTGCTTGCAAAACCTTTTCGGCATCTTTCACATGTCCAACATAGTCCACCTGAACCCAGCATGCATGACAACAGCAATCAGAAATGCCAGAGAGGAAAGAAAGCTTATGGAATATGAGAGAAAGAAAAGACCACTAATTCACCTTGAAAACAACACCATTCCTTGGAGGGGGCTCAATAGACAATGCCTGGCAAGCTTCACGGAATTGTCGTTCAAGAAAAGATGGTGATATATCCTTATTTTGGAAGGGATTAACTACCACAACAGATACCACCCTCAAGACAGGAAAATAGATGGCATAGATAGCACGTCCTTCAGAGAAACTATAATACGTTGACATGATAGAATTAATGCTTGAGTTCAACATAAGAAAAACGTGCATTGCAAAGGAACTCAAGCATTATACAATTTCAAATTTGGCTACTGTAGTTGAAAAATAGCAAACATGAAAGTGAAATGTCACAACTATGCGCACCATGAAACTCAGAAAAGGTGAATTGCTGATGCTTTGCAGCACACAAGAAAGAGAGTTCGGTTACCTGAAATCCAAAAGAAAGCAAAAACACAAGGGTTCAGAGTAGAATTATATAAACTTTTAATAACAAGTATCTTCTCAAATTTTATGGGAGGTGCAATTTTTTTGGGTTTGCAAGGATTGATCCCCTCGGCCACCTCTTAAAAGATCCCCTGACCCTCATTACTGGCCCAACCCCTGTGGCTTAAGGAAAAAAGTGGCATCTGCAATTAGTTATTCACCTATTCTTGCAGGGTCAATGCTCTATGGAACAATGCATTTTATTTTCTTTAAACTTTCTGTATAGTCTGGTGCTTTCAAATCCTGGATATCTATTCAAAGGTAGAAAATACTGCCCACGAAGATCTCAACGAAAAGTTTATGTGGTACCTTTTAGGTTCTAAACCACAAGTATCCCTAAGCCCACTGGGTTAAGACTAATCATGTTCACACCAGGTTCGCTTAGTAAGGGTAAATTGCTCCCAATAAGAATTTTTTTAATACACAAGTACTGAATCAGCAACCTCTTGCAGTAACAGTGTCAAACCACTCACCCCAATAACTTGTTGGTAGCTTATGTGGTACTTGAGACAAACAAAGGCTTCCAACTTAAAGTCTAACTTGTGAATCATTGTCCATGTAGTACGAGGACTCTCAGAAAAGAAGAAGAAAGTAGTGCAGTGCATTTACCTATGATACAGGTAAAAGAAAGCGATTGGTTGCTTCAAATAATATTCTGGTCTAGGTGTCGAGTTGATTCAAGGTAATCTCTCTTTCTGCTCTTGTTCTCTTAAATTAAATGATGAAAAATATATAATTTTTTTTCTCTCTTTTCCTTTAGTAATATGTTCTGTTTTTTGGTGCATCTTTCTTGTAAGTTGATATGAACTAGTAATTGGTCTGCTGATACACTTGTTAGTTTTGTTATTATGTTACAGGGATTGAATGATGTATGTTTGATTAGTTTCCATCATATTGAACAAACTGTGAGTATTGATTTTGTGAATGCAGATCAGATGCCTTCATTTAGACCATTTTTTGTTGTTGATGTTAGCCTCAATTCTATTCCTCTCCCTAGGGAAAAGTCCTTAGTGCTTCCAAACCTTTTCTGGAACTTGAAATTCTAGCCATGCACCATCCTTTGCATTATGTATATATATATATATCACCGAGATGTATTTAAAAGTAAAATTCATATTACGTGTTGAGGCCAGCCAAAGAATCTCATGTATACACAATTGGTAGCGTTAACTTCTGGAATTTGGTAGTGCCATTTGGGAAATCGACTTGATAATGTTGATAATGTCTTATGATCTTACTTTATGAGTTTTGGACTCTTTTGTTATTTGCCAAGTTTGAACAAATTTGGCGTAGTAGTACATATTTTTCTTGCAGATTGATAAGCCAATACTTGACCAATGAACTCTTAGACTCTCACTGGCCTAGGATTGAGTCATTTACTGTCGGTCTCACCTTCCAGAATGATTATCGGACAGAGAAATAGCAAATGGGATAGAATGTGGTCCAGGGAATATTACTTTTGGATACTTTTTTTCTATTCAGTTTTGCTGGACTATATAGAGCACCAAATATTTAAGTCAATCTGTAAGATTCGTAAACTGCCATAGAATATGAAGACAAACACCCCCACCAGACCAATTTAGGATTCACCCTGTGTGGCAACTGGTATTTTCTTGAAATTGGTGGAATTTGTCTCAAGAAAAATAACAGTGGAGTTGCATGTGCATTTGGTCTTGGCATTCTGATCAGCAGGTTTGCTTTACTGTATAATGATCCTTGATGCTGGCATTGCTGATGTGAGTAATTAGGTTGTTTTTGTGGTTTCACTCCAGAATATTAGGCTTTAATACTACTCTAATTCAACTCACAAGGTTTATTTAGAGTCTAGAAAAATAGATTTTAAAAGCAGGGTTGTATGTTAACCTTGTATCTTGACCTAAAATTGTTTATATTTGAACAAGAAGATGATATTACATCGGAGCCACCTTAAGCATGGTTGTCGTTGTGCTGCTAATTAACCAAATTACAGCCGTCAACAGAGCTGTAGATGAAAAGCTATCCTTATCAATGTAGTTGTTCTCATTTGTCAGCATCAGGATTTATTTATAGGTGTCTTATCTTTCATGTTCCCTGAAATTATTTGTCATGGTATGTGTTTTAAGGAACAAGACAAACTATACTTTTATAAAGGTGGTCTGTTAGTGAGCTCCCTCAATCCAGAATTTTATAAACTAAATTAGCATAGCAGAGGGTTTTCACTAAGAATGAAGACTGATTGGGTAGGAAATCGGCACATACTCTGAGCAGGCTTAATGTAGATTTTTTTTTTTCAATTGCACCATGTAGCTTGACTGGAGTATGTGGTTATAATACTTAAATTGTACCATGACAAATTTGTGTGTGTAGATTGTGTCTTGGTAAGGAATGGTAAATTTTTGTGTGTGTAGATTTTAACTGCAATACCTATATGCAAGATCAAAAGTGGAATCTTGCTTGCTCTGACAAGCGCTGATGTTACCTTTTCCTTTCTGTGTTGAACTGAAATCTTTGAAATTTTAGATGCTCAAAAGCATGGTTTCAACGCAAAAAAGTTTATCTTAATCTAAGTATGTTACTAAGAGTGGCTTTCCCTTAGCTAGTGGATCCAAATACATTTTCTGGTGGGACTTAAATTGATTAGGTTGAAAATACTACTGATGGATGGTTAAATTTGCATTAATGCAAGTGTTTATGTTTAGCACACTAGATGTCTTTCCCAACTTTCTTTTAGGTTCACATGCTTTAGTACCTTTGTCATCTAAGTATCTAATAATTAAAGTATGAGGTTTGGATTGCAGGTGTCACTCTTGAAGATCCAAGGACTGAAGATCTTAGCCAAGAAGTTAGAGGGTTTATTTTTTTCCAAAACACTGGTTTGTTATCCAATATCTTTCTCGTTTTATTCTTTTAGATGTTTGTATTATCTAACGTACGTAATGATTGCTCTTGGCATGATAAGCTGTCTTTTGTAGTTGTTGCTTTTGTTATTTTACTGTTGTCCTCGTCTCCTAGTTTGTATGTTTATTTGTACTTTATCTTTACCTTAGTGTTTATTCTATTGGAGTTCTTTCTTCTCCTGACTATGTTTTGTGCCATCACAGTTAGAGTTTAGAGGAAAGTCATGTTGATTAAAATTGAACTCAGCTAGAACTAAAAGTACCAAAAGGTGTATTCAAATTCTAAATCATTGTCTCAGAAGGTCCTCATGCGGTATTCTCAGGCCAGTATGGAGATACAGATAAGTCACTTCCAAATGAAAAATTGTGTTCTTGTTGGCTCTGTAATCTTACCACTCAAAAGAAGGAAAGAACGCAGTGAAACAGTTTTAATTCGCAAAGGGTTCAGATTGCAAAAACTCAATGCATTAACGTATTGATCCAACCAGATATGTTGTTTAATTATATGGATATGGATATGACTAATCCAATACAAATCTGACCCATTTATAGCCCTGGTATATCACAGATTTAAGCCTAGCCTTTGCCCTTCAATGCTTTAAGGATGAGAGAAAGCAATTGAAGAGGCAGTGGGTACAAGTACAACAATATGGAATGTAAATAAAATGGTTCAAAAATAAGAACGTGAGAACAACACAATGAAAATGCCAAAAGCATACCTTTTCGGCTTTTCCAGCAGTCTTAAAGCAAACTTTTGTAGAATGGATTTATCAAGTACATGACCACCAATTCTATGAATTTCTTTACATGCTCGGAAAAGAAATGAGACAATATAGAGAGAAGGCATGGATGGAAGAGAAATTATAATTTCAGATTGGCTCCCATCAGATTGTTCTTGCTTGACTACAGTCTCTTCCCAGCCTTGCCCAAATATGGAAACCTTAATATACTAAGAACAAAACAAATGCATTAACAATATATATCATATAGAACGGTGCCTAAAATATAATCACCGAGTAAAATAGGTTTGCTCTGTTGATTGTGCTGACAAATTTCATGCATTTTGGAATATGCAGCATCTCCATAATATCATGTTGGATTTTCTGAGTACCAGTCGCCTACAAACCGGTAGGGTAATAGTTATTTTAACACTAAATTCTTTTAATGCAAGTAGTCTTCCATTTTCCTTTGACATTGAAGACTATGAACATACTGTCAAAGCCACCACTGGAACATTGGGAAACTGAGTCTTGAGGATACCAAGGTTCTTGTAGTCAGGTCGAAAATCATGACCCCACTAACTACAGCAATGTGCCTCCTGCAAAAATATAACAGATAACCAATGCTTGCAGAATTAGCCTACAAATTTGTCATGGTACAGTTTAAGTATTATAACCACATACTCCAGTCAAGCTACATGGTGCAATTGTAAAAAAAAAAAAATCTACATTAAGCCTGCTCAGAGTATGTGCCGATTTCCTACCCAATCAGTCTTCATTCTTAGTGAAAACCCTCTGCTATGCTAATTTAGTTTATAAAATTCTGGATTGAGGGAGCTCACTAACAAACCACCTTTATAAAAGTATAGTTTGTCTTATTATAAGCATGATCAAGCTGGACAAATAGAACTAACACATGCTATTCTGCAGTCAGGGAAGCAATGCCTGTGTCAGTATTTGCTGCCTTCTTGTTTGAGCAAAGATCATTTTCCACATGGTTTGAAATGGTCAGAGACTGCATCTGTCCTCCATGACTGGAAGATTTTAGGATTGGCTGATGCTGTTGAGGGGCATGTAAATATAATAATAAACAGTGGGAAGGTATGCTAAAATGTGGTTTCTGTATTTCAGTAGGGTATGGTATGGTATTGATTTTGGTAAGTTCGGTATTACCGAACTACCGAAATTTTACATATCACTGTGGAACGGTTTTTATACATATATATACGCTTGGTTTATAAATTCAGGTTGGGTTATGTGGTTTCTGTTTGTGTTCAACTTATATGCTTGCAGTGTTTGATTCTTGCTTTTCCACTGAAGTTTTGCCTGATGGAATGTACCAAGTTTATCTCCATGAAATCATAACCGAGTTGTATGAAGTATTCCCTGACTCGTCCCTTCTTGCTTTCAATTTTGGTGTGGGCGAGAAACGCAGCCCTTTTGCACATATTCTATGCCAATACGATGTTACTGTCATCGACTATCCGCGCCAGTATGAGCTCTCCTCCCTTTGTCCTTGATTCAACATTTCCTTCATGTTTCGTGACGTATTGATGCTCGCTAGTAAAGTTCTTGGCCATTTGGCTAGGGCTGGTGGAGCAATGACTGCTGATGAAGTGGAATTTCAGGTAACTCTGGAGGTTAATACAGTTGCTGAGTGAAGTGTGTTATTTGTGAGTTGTGCTTTTTCTTATGTTCATGTAATTTATCTTTAGGTGAAAATGGCTTTAGATTGGCTTCGCAACGATAGAGCAGAGTTTCGCCTTTTTGCTGCCGTGTTAATCTTGAAAGTAAGTTCCGGGTTCTAATTACTGAGAGGTTCTTTGTTGTACTGTTGGTAATATATATATATATATATATATATATATATATATATATATATATATATATATATATATATATATATATATATATATATATATATATATATATATATTATGTTTTAACTATTATAGGAAATGGCAGAATATGCTCCCACGGTATTCAATGTTCACGTGCCTGAATTTGTTGATGCCATCTGGGTTGCATTGAGACACCCAACTTTGTCAGTAAGGGAGCGGGCTGTTGAGGCATTACGTGCTTGCCTAAAGGTTATTGAAAAGCGTTAGACACGTTGGCGTGTGCAATGGTCAGTACGTATTTTTGTCAGAGATGTTCTAACTTAATTTCATGCATGACATTAATAACATTTGGGATGAAGAAGTTGAAAATGCAAAGAAAAATCTATTGCTTGTGGTAATCATAACTCATTAAGAGAGTAGTACTTGTTTGCGTGCTTGCCTAATTGTTGAAAGAGAAAAATGTTTAACTGAAGAGGCATTTTGTTTGCAAATCTTTCACTGGTGGGCCAATCTTAGTGGATTTGTTGTGCCTTGCCAAGGTTTGCTTCTCTTGGACATCTTTCTTATATCTATGTGATGAGAAAAAAGTCTACTAGTACTTGCCTGAATAGTTTGATTGGACGTCTCTTGTTCTCCTGAAAGCATTGAACTTCTACCCCCATTTCTTGCTATTTCACTCTGTTTCATATTGAAATGAGTTCAATTTTGTTGTGCATTTAACAGGTATTATCGCATGTTTGAGGCTACGCAAGATGGATTGGGTAAAAATGTCTCTGTTCATAGCATACATGGTTCTTTACTTGTTGTTGGGGAGCTTTAGAGGTCTGGTGTAGATAGAATTACTTTTCTAATAAAAAAATAATTTTAATTATTGGAGACAACATGCACCAACCTCTTAGAACTACAACCTCATGTGCAGTCCTCTAGCTTTTAAAATGTGGTTATTTTAAAGATATTTGAAGGTTTTGCTGGAGATGTAAATGTGTTTTCTCTCTTATAGATTGGTTGTACATAACTAAGGCGGGTAGCTGCTATGAGTGTTGCTGCAAGAGTTTCTCAAGAAATGGGTGTCAAACTTGGCCATGAGGTGTGCTTCCCTCTTCTTTGTTGTACTTCACCAGTTATTCATTTTGTTATGCTTTTGTTCCCATGCGTTGTTCACTGAAAAATACTCAATTTCCACTTTTGATGACTTAGTAATGCCTGACAATTCACGGTTGAATGTTTTAAACTAAATATTATTTAGAGATTTAAAACAAGGTCATACTTGTTGGGTTTGCTAAATTGCATTTGTTCAGATTAAACCATTAAATACTATTGTCTGTAGTGAAGAGAAATAAAGACAGGATGTGTGGACATTAACTAATTTAGTTTTTTGTTGAATTTACATTGTGCTTTAAGACTTTCCTGCAGCTAAAAATGCAACAGACAAACCATTTTCATCTATTTCAGTTGTGACTATTTTCATGTTGTATTCAGGTTGGTTATTCCATTCGTTTTGAAGACTGCACATCCGAAAAGACTGCTCTGAAGTATATGACTGACGGAATGCTTTTACGAGAGTTTCTTGGTGAGCCTGATCTATGCTCCAGTTCTCATCAATGTGACTCTATTTAATAGTTTTCAGGAATGTTTACTATGGTTGGTAATTACTTTTTTGCAGTGTTGTGATGGTGGATGAAGCACATGAAAGAACTTTGTCTACCGACATACTTTTTGGACTAGTGAAGGCAAGATACTTTGACTTGATGTAGATATTTATTGTTCTTGTTCATATGTTTATATACTTACAGCCAAACTGATTGGTTGTTTATATTCGATGATTTATGCTCTCTTTATCTTATGTTTTGAGAGCATTTGATTGCTTCTTTTGGCCATTTACTTCCTTTTTCCTTTGTTCAGGCTTGAAAGATCAGTTGGAAGGAAAAAGAGTTGATTTGGTGAAAGATAGAGCATTTTCCAATCATGGCCGTTTTGGAGGATGATTGCAGAAATTTGCCCTTATTCATCCCTAGGCCTTGGGATGAGTCAGGCGATCTGGTGAAATTCTGGGCAGTCCGCCCATGTTTATGCGTGCCGAGGATTAATTTATTTCTTAGTGCTTTTCTTGTCCCCTGAGCATGCTAGACAGTTTTTATACTCCACTACCTCGTGTTTCCTTAATTCCTTGACTCAAGAACCCCTTGGAGACTCCATAAGGAATTTATTCCATCACTTCTTAGTGTTCCACAAGAATATATTCTTGTCTCTTCCTCATTTTTGGAGCTGCATGCTTGCATTAATTTAATCTTGGAGTGCTGCTGCTCTTGGGGAGAACAATGAGAAGGATGGCTGAGCTATAGAAGAGGAGACTTTCGTCCAAGGAGGGGGCTGAACATCATCACATTCGGACAGAGAGAGAGGAGGCAAGGACAGCAAGCGGACTGCACTTCTTCTTCACCAACAATTTCCAGATTTGTTTTACTTTTGAACAATAGTTTTAATTTGTAATTTTAATTATGTATTGTAGCTAATTACCTCTGATTCTTGGTAGAGATTAGAGGTTGACTATCCATGTTGTTGTGAGACTTTTATTGGAATTAATATGAATGTTTTTATATCTCTTTTCTTCTCACTTTAATTGTTAAAACTCGTTCTTGTTGAATTAAAAGCTTGATCAACTTGTGATTTGATTTGAATGAGTAATGTCAGTTTCATTTATGTTAGTGTGATTCCTACATTATGAAGATTGAGTAGACAACTAGTGAATATTTGACATAAGACTTGTCTTTAGGAGCTAGGAGAAGGAAAGAATGGGTTCAGGGCTGAGTAATGCCATCCCTACGCCTAGAAATGGGTTTCCCGTGTGGTTACAATTTTCCAGCAACTTGACAAATTGTTAGGAAGGTTAGGGCCATTAATAGAGGGTCTCTTTAATTGGCTTGTATAGGGGGAAACTTGGGAATATAGAGGGTCTCTTATTCCTTTAACATCTCTATAAATCCATTTCAGAATATGTTTTGTCAATGATCAATTACTAAGGATAGTCACCTTGCTTAAATCTCTACCAAGGATTGCCTCTCTATATCTGATTTCACTCACATTTCCAGTTCTAATTCGTGCATGCTACTGTTACCTACTGATTTACATTCAAAGTGCTGTTTTTAATTTGGTTTTAATTACAAAAACTCCCCCCAACTTTGTTCCGATTTGGTTTTTACAAGAAAAATACGAATTACTCAAAGATTTCCTCCCTGTGTTCGAACCTTTCACTACTACCTACATTTTATTTTGTGGTTTAGCACTGAATTGTATCTTTTTTATTTATGATCGAGAACGACATCAGCCATAAATTGGCGCCGTTGCCGGGGAGGTAACGAGTTCTAATTTTTGTTTTTCTTGTTGATGACCAGGTCCAGTAATTCACAACCAGTACCTTACGTCCCTAAGATCACAAGAGTTGAAACCGCAATCAGATTATCCAAGAGAAAGTTCAACGAATTCTCATCTTCTGGTTCAAATTCAGAAGCTGAGGGGAGTCCATCCCTAGGCCTAGGGATAGACTCAGGATCAGAACCTGAAGCAGAACCAGCACCACCAGAGATGGATAATCCACCACCTGAACCTACCCTTCGGGAGCTCAATCAAGGAGCTGAACAAGAGTCCTTCTTGTGTATTAACTACCGCCCAGTACCAAATGATTGGGCCGTGAAGTCAAATGTCATGCATAACCTCAGCAAGTTCAGAGGACATGCATCCGAAAATCCTTACAAACACCTCCAAAAATTTCAGTTTGAGTGTGATGCTCTAAAACCAACTGGAGTGAGTCTTGAAAGAGCTAAGTTGAGAGCTTTTCCATGGTCTTTAGAGGATTCAGCCAAGAATTGGTTCTTTAGCTTGCCTCACAATTCCATTAATTCTTGGGCTGATATGGCTGCTACGTTTCTAAAAAAATATTGGTCAACCACCAAAGCAGGAGCAGCTAGGAAAAGTCTTGTCTCAATTCAGCAACATGGTGACGAGTCTTTTGGGGAATATCACCAACGATTTAAAGACCTTCAAGAGGTCTGTCCTACCCATGGCGTGCCTGAGCAATCTCTCATTCAATACTTCTACGATGGCATGCGAATTAAGGACAAGGAGAAGCTTGACTCGGCAGCTGGAGGAGCCTTGCTTGACTTAACACCAAGTAGAGCAAGGGCTCTCATTCAAACCTTGGCCGATAATTGCCACCAAAATGGGACTCAAGAACGTTCCACTTCAGCCAACAATATTAGTGTAGCTGCCCTTGAGAAACACATGGAGGAAGTCTCCACATTTATGAAGAATTTTCCAGCTGCAATTGCCCATATTCAGCAAATTCCACCACAACAAGTTGTTCCTTGTGGAGTTTGCTGTCAAATTGGGCATGTGACTCATGAGTGCCCTCTCATAGCCGATCCTCCTGAGCAAGTCAATGCTGTCATGCCACAACAAGGAAATATGCACCCCAACACCAGTAATCAAGGCTGGAAAAATTACACTCACTATGGGTGGGGACCAAACCAGCAGCAACCTCCATTTGAGTGGAAAAACTTTAAGCCAAGACAACAACAAAGCTACCAAAATCAGCAACCAAACCAGCCACCCACTCAACCACAAGTACCTCAGTTACCACCACCTCAACAACCTCTGCAACTACCAGCACCATCACAAGTACCAATCGAAGAAACTCTCAAGCAAATCCTTCAACCATTACAAGCCACGGTGCAAGCAACCCAATCTATGTTGCAAGCAAACCAATCCACCATTGCTGACCTCCAAAAGCAAATGGCACAGCTTGCAATGAGCCAACAAAATACCTCTGGGCAGCTGCCATCAAACACCGTGGATAACCCAAGGCACGGACTGAATGCAATCCATTTGCGAAGTGGGAGAGATTTACCTCCGAGGGAACTGCCGCATTCATCCCTAGGCCTAGGGATGGATAAACCAGAAATCCAACCAGAAGTTTTGCCCGAAAATCAGCCAGAAATGCAACAACCAGCGCCTGCACCAGCTGAGCAACCCTCTGCACCTGCAGAGCCTCAGGTAATTCCTTTTCCCTTTCCAGAAAGGCCCTTGAAAGCCAAGAAGGAAAAAGAGTACAAATTAATTCTTGATGTTTTTTCGAAAAGTTGCAATTAATGTTCCTTTGTTGGATTTAATTTCTCAAGTGCCTAAATATGCTAAATTCTTGAAAGAATTATGTACTAACAAGAAAAAGCTTGAGGGGATTGAAAGAGTGAACTTAAGTGAAAATGTTTCGGCAATGCTTCAACAAAGACTTCCCGAAAAATGCAAAGACCAAGGTACGTTTTCAATACCTTGTAAAATAGGGAATAAAGAGATAGAAGATGCATTGTGTGACTTGGGTGCAGGTATTAATGTTATGTCTCTGTCCATATTTGAAACTTTGAATATAGGATCTCTCAAGGAAACTAGAGTAGTAATCCAACTTACCGATAGATCCACTATCTATCCAGTAGGTTTGCTTGAAAATGTTCTAGTGAAAGTAAATGATTTTGTGTTTCCTGTGGATTTTTATATCGTTGACATGAAGAACAAGGATGTGCTTAAAACTACTGATGTTATCTTAGGAAGACCCTTCTTAAGAACAGCTAGAGCAAAAATTGATGTCTATGATGGATGTTTGACTTTTGAATTTTGTGGTGAAACAATTAAATTCAATATGTATGATGCCATGAAACATCCAAATGAAGTTCATTCTGTGAATTTTATAGACATAATTGATCCTTTTGTTGATGAAGTTTCTGATATTAACTCCCTTGAACCTCTTGAGTATGTTCTTAGCAAAGGATTAACCAAGAAGAGATTGGAAAATTTGCAAGGCCAAATTGGAGTCGAATCTGAAATTAGTGACTTGGTCATGGAGCTGGACACGCCTCATGTCCCTGAAGGTACTCTGAACACAATTGAAATATCAGATAAAGTCACTAAAATCAAACCTTCAATTTTTCAGGCTCCCGATTTAGAACTCAAGAAACTGCCAGACCACTTGAAGTACTCATTCCTAGGCCTAGGGATGAGTCTGCCAGTAATTATTTCCAGCAGTTTGTCAAGGTTTGAGGAGGACAGACTTGTGCAACTTTTGAAGGAATACAAGGAAGCTATAGGTTGGACCATAGCAGACATAAAAGGGATATCTCCAGCAATATGTACCCACAGAATACACCTTGAGGAGGATGCCAAAACAGTGAGGCAACCACAGAGGAGGCTCAATCCTCCAATGATGGAGGTTGTGAAGAAAGAAATCCTAAAACTCCTTGCTGCTGGTGTGATCTATCCGATTTCAGATTCTTCTTGGGTAAGCCCAGTGCAAGTGGTTCCAAAGAAGTCGGGAACCACAGTGGTGACAAATGAGGAGGGACAGTTAGTTCAGAAAAGAGAACAAGATACATGGAGAGTGTGTATCGACTATAGAAAACTGAATAATGCGACTAGAAAGGACCATTTCCCTCTTCCTTTTATTGATCAAATGCTAGAACGATTAGCATGCAAATCTCACTACTGTTTCCTTGATGGATTTTCAGGTTTCCATCAAATCCCGGTGGCTAAGGAAGACCAAGAAAAGACAACGTTTACATGCCCTTTTGGCACGTTTGCGTACCAAAGAATGCCATTCGGATTATGCAATGCGCCTGCAACATTTCAAAGGTGTATGATGAGCATATTTTCAGATTATGTAGAAAAGGGAATAGAGGTATTCATGGACGATTTTACTGTCTATGGAAACTCTTTTGATGAATGCTTAATAAATCTGAAAAAAATCCTCCAAAGATGCGTTGAAACAAACTTGGTTTTGAACTATGAGAAATGCCATTTTATGGTGAATAAAGGAATAGTTTTGGGCCATGTTGTTTCTAACAAAGGCATTGAGGTTGACAAGGCTAAAATAGATATTATTGAGTCGCAATCTTACCCATCTTGTGTGCGCGATGTGCGTTCATTCTTAGGCCTTGCAGGTTTTTATCGAAGGTTTATTAAGGATTTCTCAAGGATTGCGGAGCCTATGTGTAGGCTGTTGCAAAAAGATGTTGAGTTTGAGTTCGATGAAGCTTGTAAGAAGGCATTCAACCTTTTGAAGGAGAAGCTCGTGACTGCACCTGTGATTAGAGCACCTGACTGGACCAGACCATTTGAGATAATGTGTGATGCTAGTGACACAGCCGTAGGGGCTGTTCTTGGACAAAAGATTGGCAAAGAACCTCATGTCATTTACTACGCATCAAGAATGCTTGATTGTGCCCAGAAAAATTACACTACCACGGAGAAAGAATTATTTGCAATTGTTTTTGCTTTAGACAAGTTCCGTTCATATCTCCTTGGTACTAAAGTGATAATTTTTTCTGACCATGCAGCTTTGAAGTACTTAATGGCAAAGAAGGAGGCAAAGCCTAGGCTCATTCGTTGGATACTCCTTCTCCAGGAGTTTAACCTTGAGATCAGAGACAAGAAGGGCAAGGAAAACCTCGTGGCTGATCATTTAAGCTGACTCCTAACTGACCAAGAAATCAGACCTGTCAAGGAAAATTTTCCAGACGAGCACCTATTCCTAGGCCTAGGGATAGAGCCCTGGTATTCTGAAATTGCAAATTACCTTGCTACGGGTAGATTCAGAGGCGACTGCACTTCAGCCAAAAAATAGAAGATCAGGAGGGACTCCAGACACTACCTTTGGGATGATCCTTACCTATGGAACATAGGAAGAGATCAAGTCATCCGCAAATGTGTCCTTGAATCCGAAATTCCATCTATTCTCCAACATTGTCACTCTTATGCTTGTGGAGGACACTTTGGCCCGAGGAGGACGTCATGGAAGGTCTTGGAGGCTGGTTTCTTCTGGCCTACATTGTTCAAGGACTCATATATCTTCTGCAGAACTTGCCCAAATTGCCAAAAGACCGGAAATATTTCAGCAAAGAATCAAATGCCACTCAATCCTATTCTTGTTTGTGAGGTATTTGATGTTTGGGGTATAGACTTCATGGGTCCCTTCCCAAACTCAAATGGCCACATTTACATCATTTTGACAGTGGATTATTTGTCAAAGTGGGTAGAGGCAAAGGCAACAAGGGCGGATGATGCAAAAACAGTGGTTTCCTTCTTGAAGACGCACATTCTCAACCGTTTTGGAGTCCCCCGAGCCATCATAAGTGACAGGGGCAGCCACTTCTGTAATCGTGTGGTTGCAAACCTCTTTGCAAAATACAAGATCACCCATCGTGTATCTACTGCCTACCATCCACAAACCAATGGAATGGCTGAATTATCCAATAGAGAGATCAAGTCTATCTTAGAGAAAACAGTAGGTCCAGCAAGGAAGGATTGGAGTCAGAGACTTGAGGATGCTTTGTGGGCATATAGAACAGCCTACAAAACTCCAATTGGAACCACTCCTTATCGGTTGGTTTTTGGGAAGTCTTGTCATTTACCCGTGGAGATGCAACACCGTGCATATTGGGCTATCAAGCAATGTAACATGAGTATGAATGAAGCTGGTTTGCAAAGGAAATTGCAGATTCAGGAGCTAGAAGAGTTGAGAAATTTGGCTTATGAGAATTCAGCCATTATCAAAGCCAAGGCGACGGTGTACCATGATGGTCACATTCATTCCAAGGTCTTGAGAGTTGGCCAAAAAGTTCTCCTCTTCACCTCCAGGTTTCGCATCATGGCTGGTAAACTAAAATCCCGCTGGACTGGTCCTTACATTGTTGCTAAAGTGTACCCTCATGGTGCCATAGATATTGAGGACCCAAAGACAAATTCCATTTTCAAGGTTAATGGCCAACGTTTGAAGCCATTTTATGAGGGATTTCGATCTCACATCGTGGAGAGCACCACGAATCAGCCATCTGATGTTAATGCAGCTTAAGCAAGCAGTGTCTAGTCTTTTCCAAGACTATAAACTGGAACGAAATGTGGGAGTCAGCCCACACCATTTCAACTTGTGTGATTATGATCAGCAACCTGACCTATCCCTAGGCCTAGGGATGGGTTCAGTTTCGAATTTCAGGCACAAAAATACAACAAGCTTGCCACCTCACTCAAAATTGCCAACTCATTTAAATCAGCCACATCACCAATGCCACCTGTCTAAATCAGCCACCTCACTATTTCCCTCTTCAATTTCAGTTTCCCCTTTCGTTCAAAACACCTCCATAAACGAAAAAACTGAAATTATCATTCCCACTCTCTCTCAAACATCCGTTCTCCCAAAATCAAAATCCCAAAACCAAAACCTTTCGTTTTCCCTCAACCAAAACAGCAAATATCCAACCATGCCCAGAAAAAAATCAGAAGCTAAAAGGGGCGGCTACAATCTCTTCTCAGCAAACCAGCCGCCAGGTTTGTCAGCCCAAACGCCGCCGCTTCCTCCGCCGCAGCCAGCGGCTTCTCAGTCCAAAAACCCAGCTGCTGCAGCGCCGTCCACCTCCATTATTCGAGGGCAATCGAGCCGGGCCCAAGGCTCAGCTGACCTGAATCTCAATCTCCCACCTCCGACTGCACCAGGCAGTCCCGTTTCAGCCGATCCCTCCGCTGGAACAGACATGCAAATCCAGCCAATTTCCACGCCCTCTGAGTAGCCTTCATCGGAGTCCACTGCTGCTTCTAACGCAGTACCCACGGCCAGTGAAGACTCTCCTACCTCCAGGCCAAGAGACATCGCTGTCTCTTCAGACTCAGACCAAAGACCATTGAGGTCCATGATGCGCAAGGCAGCGCCGGCCACTATTCCTGCCCGTTCTGATAGAGAAGAACGGCAGCTGAGGAGGAAAGGAATCATGGTACCTCCCATCCAAGCTGCTGCCAAAATTTTGAAGCAAAAGAAGGCCCAAAAATTAGCACAGCCTGCACCTTCCACAAGAAAAAGAAAAATGGCAGCGATTGAATCCGAGGAAGAAGCAGACCCAACTCCTCCACCAAAGAAAACGAAAAGCCTATCCCAAGGCCTAGGCAAGAAGAAAACGCAAGCAACCCCTTCTCCAAAGCAGAGGATACCTCAAGCGCAAAAAGGAAAAAAGAAGGTGACAGCCGAAACTCCTTCGCCACCGCTTCAGATCCCGCCTGCGGAGCAGCAATCAAATGTTCGCGTCCACAACAGAGCCAAATCCAGCCGCTCCAATGCTCAGGTCATGATCCCTAACATTAAATCCCTTAATGGTTGGCTGAAATTTGATGAATTTGAGTTGATTGAAAAGCTTGCTGTTAAACAACAACTCTCTGCTCCCTCTTGTGCTAAATTGGATTTTGAGTTGCTTGATGCTTTAGGGCTTAGTGATAGGATCAGAATGTTGATTAAAAACATTGGTTGGGATTCTTTCTTTTTTCTTGAGCATCCGACATATGCAGAACTGTGTTTAGAATTTTACACCACTTTTTGGTATGCATCTGCTAAGGAGAAATTGGGTGTTAGTTTGGATAGAGAGCGTGACATAAATTTTTGTTTGTGCGATAAATATGTCCACTGTACTCTTAATGAATTTAACGTGCATTTGGGTTTTGTGGCTGAAGAACATGTTCATGCTCCTTGGTATTTAACTGCTTTTAATGACTACCCTGCTACCTTTGATAAGCATGAGGCCTTTAGAGAGCTGACTGGAATTTCCACAGCTCGTTTTGATGATAATGCTAAAGCTCATGTAATTCAAGACCCTTCTCTTAGGATCTTGCATAGGTACATAGCAGTAACTTTTGCAGGAAAATCTAGGATTTCTGGCCAGTTGTCCAAACAAGAGCTTTTCTTTTTGTGGTGCATGAACCATGAGCATACTGTTAATTTAGGCTTTTGGATAGCTACCCAGATGCATGTTTATAAGAAAAAAATGTTGATGGGATCGGTTATTACACAACTTGCAATCAATTCCAAACGATTGGACCTTAATTCGGCCAAGCTTTTTAATTGTGCTTCTTTGAAGCCTTTGGATTTGATGGCTCTTGACGCGATGGGATTTTTCCATCTCGATCAAGACGGTTTTGTGTGTTATAATGTAGGTTTCACGCCCGTTCAAGATCACATTTTCAGCAACAAGAACGGGGGAATCTACAAGCTTCGTCCCTTGAATCTTCAAGGCGATGCTCCTGCATCTGCTCCTACTGTTTCCACTGCCCCTGCTGGTCCTTCGCAACCAACCAACGCCGAAGCTACTGCCCCAGAATTCACTCCAGAGCATATTCCAGCCCAGTTGTCGGTTCTCCTAAGGAACCAAAACAACCTGATCAGGATTCAGCTGCGTGAACAACGCGAAAACAACCGAATTCAGCACAACATTCTAGATGTCCAGCAGCGTATCCTCGCAGCCCTGGAGCGTGTACTTCCAGCTCCGGCCTCTCCCAATCCTTGAGTCATCTGCCCCGGGTTTTATTTTCCTTTTCCCTTCTCTTTTCTTTCCGTTTCTGTTTTTATTTGTTTGTGTTTTTCTTTGTTTGTTGTTGTTCTTTCTCACATTGAGGACAATGTGTCCTTCAAGTGTGGGGGAGGATCACTTTCGTATTTTATTTTGTGTGTTTTTGTGTGCTTGATTGTGTGATTTTAATTATTTTTATGCATGATCAGTTTGCTTGTTTTTAGTTTCTTTAGTTTTCCTATTTCTTCTGCATGTTTATTTCAGTAGCTTGTGCATGTGTTTTGCTTGTTTTTCAGTCTGTTTTTGTGTAGTTTTTCTTGTGTGTCTTACACCCCTTTTATTTGGAAATCAATCTCAAGGCTGAACTCTTGCAAGCACTTCTCGAATCAACTCCTTCTAGCAGTATGAACACTTCCTTTATTGCATGTGTACATTTATTTTCATAGAAGTATGATGAGTGTAGTTGTCCTTAGAAATATTTTGCTAGGACTGATCTGCCGTCTTTATCCCTAGGTCTAGGGATAAGGATCCCTGCCTCATCACTGCTGTCAGTTTTTAATTTTTGCTCGCATGTGTACCCCTTTAAATTCTTGCGTGTGGCTTCTCTTTTCATACCCTTTGGACTGCACGATGTTGGTGGTTCGGCACCATCATCCCAGCTTGGAGAAACTTCCAATCGGTCGTGTGCTAACCCCTTATTTAGGGCCGATCATAGCACCATAGGGAGAGCCAAAAGTCTGCATGTGCATGTGTTTGAGTTCGAAAAAAAAAAAAGAAAAAAAAAAGAAAAAAATAGGAATGTGGAATGAAGGAAGGTTGAAAAGAAAAGAAAGAAAGAATGCGGGAGAAGAAGGAAAGTTGGAAAAATGCAAAAAAATGCAAAAAAGAAAAAAATGCAACAAAGAAAAAGAAAAAAAATAGAATAAAAGAAGTGGAGAAAATAAAAGAAGCCTTTGGCTCATTATGTGTTTTAATTTTGTTCTTCACTACTGTTTGTGCTCTTTTAATTCTTGCATGTGTCAGCAGCAGTGTGTGGATTTTGAGCCAAAGGAGGAGACGGTATGAGGTTCTAGGATTTTATTTCTTGGTTGACAGCTTGCTATTATACTCCTATATAAATATTTGTTCATTTGTGATGTTGGGGGTGTTTAGCATTGCTTGGAGGAATTGATTCTTGAAGTGTTTGCTTGAGTTCAGTCCAGAGTTGGATTTTCTAATCAAGGGGGTGTATTTTGTGTGTTTGTGTGTCTGTTTCTCTGTTTCCCTTGTGTTTCTTTTTGTTTAGAGTTCATGCTTGAGGGCAAGCATGGTTCAAGTGTGGGGGGTTTGATTGGTTGTTTATATTCGATGATTTATGCTCTCTTTATCTTATGTTTTGAGAGCATTTGATTGCTTCTTTTGGCCATTTACTTCCTTTTTCCTTTGTTCAGGCTTGAAAGATCAGTTGGAAGGAAAAGGAGTTGATTTGGTGAAAGATAGAGCATTTTCCAATCATGGCCGTTTTGGAGGATGATTGCAGAAATTTGCCCTTATTCATCCCTAGGCCTAGGGATGAGTCAGGCGATCTGGTGAAATTCTGGGCAGTCCGCCCATGTTTATGCGTGCCGAGGATTAATTTATTTCTTAGTGCTTTTCTTGTCCCCTGAGCATGCTAGACAGTTTTTATACTCCACTACCTCGTGTTTCCTTAATTCCTTGACTCAAGAACCCCTTGGAGACTCCATAAGGAATTTATTCCATCACTTCTTAGTGTTCCACAAGAATATATTCTTGTCTCTTCCTCATTTTTGGAGCTGCATGCTTGCATTAATTTAATCTTGGAGTGCTGCTGCTCTTGGGGAGAACAATGAGAAGGATGGCTGAGCTATAGAAGAGGAGACTTTCGTCCAAGGAGGGGGCTGAACATCATCACATTCGGACAGAGAGAGAGGAGGCAAGGACAGCAAGCGGACTGCACTTCTTCTTCACCAACAATTTCCAGATTTGTTTTACTTTTGAACAATAGTTTTAATTTGTAATTTTAATTATGTATTGTAGCTAATTACCTCTGATTCTTGGTAGAGATTAGAGGTTGACTATCCATGTTGTTGTGAGACTTTTATTGGAATTAATATGAATGTTTTTATATCTCTTTTCTTCTCACTTTAATTGTTAAAACTCGTTCTTGTTGAATTAAAAGCTTGATCAACTTGTGATTTGATTTGAATGAGTAATGTCAGCTTCATTTATGTTAGTGTGATTCCTACATTATGAAGATTGAGTAGACAACTAGTGAATATTTGACATAAGACTTGTCTTTAGGAGCTAGGAGAAGGAAAGAATGGGTTCAGGGCTGAGTAATGCCATCCCTACGCCTAGAAATGGGTTTCCCGTGTGGTTACAATTTTCCAGCAACTTGACAAATTGTTAGGAAGGTTAGGGCCATTAATAGAGGGTCTCTTTAATTGGCTTGTATAGGGGGAAACTTGGGAATATAGAGGGTCTCTTATTCCTTTAACATCTCTATAAATCCATTTCAGAATATGTTTTGTCAATGATCAATTACTAAGGATAGTCACCTTGCTTAAATCTCTACCAAGGATTGCCTCTCTATATCTGATTTCACTCACATTTCCAGTTCTAATTCGTGCATGCTACTGTTACCTACTGATTTACATTCAAAGTGTTGTTTTTAATTTGGTTTTAATTACAAAAACTCCCCCCAACTTTGTTCCGATTTGGTTTTTACAAGAAAAATACGAATTACTCAAAGATTTCCTCCCTGTGTTCGAACCTTTCACTACTACCTACATTTTATTTTGTGGTTTAGCACTGAATTGTATCTTTTTTATTTATGATCGAGAACGACATCAGTCACAAACACAAGTTATGCGCAGACAACTTTAGAGTAACCAAAGTAGGCACAATGTAGCTTGTGATCTTTGGTATGATGATTATTTCTAAAGGGTCGCTCTTCTCCTTCTAACTGGTTGGTTGTATACGTCCATTTGTTGTAGGGCATAGTCCGTTTTCGTCCAAACTTAAAGTTGCTCATCTCAAGTGCAACACTTGATGTTGAGAAATTTAGCGATTACTTTGATTCTGCTCCAATTTTCAAAATTCCTGGGAGGAGGTATCCTGTTGAGATACACTACACAAAAGCCCCAGAGACTGATTACTTAGATGCGGCAATTGTAACAGTGCTTCAAATACATGTGACACAGCCACCTGGAGATATATTAATTTTCCTTATTGGTCAGGAGGAAATTGAGAGTGCTGAGGAAATTTTGAAGCAGAGGACAAGAGGATTAGGAACAAAGATTGCAGAGCTTATTATCTGTCCCATATATGCAAACTTGCCAACTGAACTCCAAGCTAAAATATTTGAACCCACTCCAGAAGGTGCACGGAAAGTCGTCCTTGCAATAAATATTGCAGAAACATCTTTAACCATTGATGGGATCAAGTATGTCATAGATCCAGGGTTTGTCAAGATGAAATCATATAATCCTAGGACGGGGATGGAGTCTTTGCTAGTTACTCCCATATCAAAAGCTTCAGCCATGCAACGCACTGGTCGATCTGGACGAACAGGTCCTGGAAAGTGTTTTCGTTTGTATACTGCTTACAATTATCAACATGATTTGGAGGATAACACGGTTCCAGAAATACAAAGAACTAATCTGGCGAATGTTGTGTTGGGCTTGAAGAGTCTCGGGATTCATGACTTAATTAATTTTGATTTTAGGGATCCTCCACCCTCTGAGGCATTGCTAAAGGCCCTCGAAAATCTCTTTGCACTGGGTGCACTAAATAAACTTGGGGAGTTGACTAAAGCTGGTAGAAGGATGGCTGAGTTCCCGCTTGATCCCATGTTGTCTACAAGTGTTCAGATGAAATGATTTCAATTGCTACGATGCTTTCAATTGGGAATTCAATCTTCGGCCAAAGTACAAACAAGTTCATGCTGATAATGCTAGAATGAACTTTCATGCTGGAAATGTGGGGGACCATGTAGCCCTACTCAAGGTTAGCTACATAGTACTTTTTGTAGGTTTGGGTTAACTGCTGTTTTTATGGTTAAACCTTCATCATCATTATTGCTGTTATTAGAGTTTTGTAACACCTTATGTTATATTACTAATTGTGACGTGTTTACTAAATTAATTTATTAAATTAATAGTAACTAAGTTATCAAATGGTTAACATATCTGGTGTTAGCATGCAATTCGATATAAAAGTGTCAGTGCCCCTAGAATTACTCTTTTATGTGTGGATATGCACTGTTTTGGATTACATTTACTGCAATTATCCTAGAGAAACTATTCTGCACTTCGTTTTATACTTGTGAATGTACGAGTTGCTGGTATAACTTGAGTTCAACAGTGTTTTGATTCCTACTTGTGAATGTCCTCTTTAGGTTTACAGCTCTTGGAAGGAGACAAATTTCTCAACACAGTGGTGTTATGAAAATTATATTCAGGTACTGTCTGGAATTTTCTGATTGTCTTATTGTTGTTTTTGTCATCCCAGTCAAAAATTGTGACACGCACTTGGAATGAGTTTTATAATATGGAGAAGTCCTCAGGTTTTCATGTTGAGTTTTCTAACATTTATGTGGTGCTGGGGCCATAAAAGAAGAGGATCTAGACCTAGTCCTGTAACTGGATAATTTTTATTTTCCCGTTAATTCCCAGGATGTTGTAGAGTTATCTGGTATCCGTATTGTGAGCTAGACAGTGATCACATCCTTTTTTTCTTATTTGGGTCTGTGCGTTGCATACTTCCTTATCCATCCACCTAACAATTTCAGGTCAGGAGTATGAAGTGAGCCAGAGACATACGAGACCAGTTGGAGGGCTTTTGGAAAGGGTAGAAATTGAGATTGTATCCAATGCAAATGATTTAGATCTCATTAAGAAGTCTATTGTATCTGGTATGCTGCTTACTATTTATAGCTATATGACCTTTAAATGGACATATTTCTGTCGATGATAAGCGCTGACTTCAGCTTTTACTGGTCTCTCCAGGTTTTTTCCCTCATTCTGTGAGGCTGCAAAAAAATGGAACTTATAGAACAGTGAAACATCCTCAGACTGTATATGTTCATGTTTTCAAACTGCATCACTCCCATTTCAAGCCCAACCAAACGCTCTTCTATTATCTTCTTCGGTGAGTCAAAATATTTCTCCTTTTGTACGTGGTTTTTGCCTAATTCACCATAAGTTGCCTGGATTGATTCTAGTCGTGCTACTTTTGATGCAATGATTTCTGCAGAAGTTGGAGCTGATTAAAATGTCTATCGAAGAACACTCAGCAATGATTTCTGCAGAAGAGGAGAAATTGGATTCAGTAATGAGGAATGCAGAATGACATACCAAAGAGCTGAAATCAAAAGAAGAGGAGCTCCATACAATATGTGGAGATCTTGAATTGAAAGAAATGGAGTTCAATACAATTGAAATGTCTATTGAATAGCGAAGAGATGAATTTATAGTGAACTGAAGTCAGTCCTGTTATCAATTGAAGAATGTAGCAAGGAGCTCAAGATATTGAATGAACAGAAAACCTCAGTAGAAGCATCAATTCTAGAATGCTCTGAGGAACTTGAATCAAGAGAGCGTAGGCTTACTTCTGCAAAGAACTCTGAAGGAATGCTTTGAAGAGCTTAATGTGAGAAAGCAGCAATTAACTAAAGTGAGTGGTGTGCTTGAGTTTAAGCAAAGAGAATTGAGTTCATCCAAAACTTCGCTCGAGGAGTGTTGTAAGGAATTCTATGTGAAAGAGACACAGTTGGGGTTGATTACAAAATCTACCGCTGAAAACTCACCAAAGCTTTGTGCATAAGAGAAGAAATTGGATTCAGTCCAGATGAATGGCATGACAAGTAGCTGAAATCAAAAGAAGAGAAGCTCCATATAATAAAAGAAAAAATAAAAAGATTATGTGGAGATCTTCAATTGAAAGAAAGGGAGTTCATTACTATTGGATTGTTTATTGAAGAACTTAAACTAAAAGATGATGAACTGAAGTTAGTCGTGTTATCAATTGAAGAATGTAGCAAAGAACTCAGTATATTGAACGATTAGATGGGCGCTTTGGCGCTTTGGTGCGCCCTTATTCTTTCCCTTTCTTGGGCCAAGGCAATTTGCTTGGCCCATCAACCTAAACTTAAAACCAATAGCCCAAGCCCGTCCTCCTTTCTACTGTTCATCATCTCCTTCCTTTCTTCTTCCTGCCATTCCAACGAAACAGCAAAACAAACAGGAAAAATTCCAAGATAAAATCCAGCCATAATAATGGCCCTCCTCCGGCAAAAATGATCCTCCCGATAACAGAAATTCAATCATGTGATCGCAACAAATTAATTCATGCCAAACAGTGCTCAACTTGAATAAAAACGAATTAAATTGAATTAAACAAAAACTTGAAATTCGTTTGAAATAACCTTCGACGAGTCAGAGCAACTAAATTAATCTGAAGATTAAATAGAAATTATTTGAAAACAAAATAGCAATTAATTTCATCACGAACGATTTAATTCCTTGAAAATTTTGCAGAAAATGCTTAAAAAAAATAAATAAAAAAGACGAAATTAAAGAGCTAGAGTTGGAGTTTCAGAGCAACTGCTGGCGAGAGAGAGCAACTTTTAGAGAGTGCTTGTTTCGTTCTTGAATTGGTCTGCACGAAAAATAATACGACGAGCTGATTCAATGATGCAGGCTGGGCCTAACGAAACAGGCCCAGGCAGGAGCCCATCAGACCAGGTCAAGCCCACTCTCTTCTTTTGTCCCTCGTTGGGCCAAAGTCCAAGCCCAACCAAAACATTTTTAAAGGAAACAAGCCCAAGCCTTTACTTTCTTCTCCCCTCCAGCATGGGCCGACTACTATTCATCCGGCCCAATTTCATTTCAAAAACAGCCCACACTCACATTTGGAAAATTAAAAGTTATCAGATAAAATAATTCTAATTAAGTGATCATACCCAATGAATTAAATTCTAACAAATCTATATATTTATGCATATGAAAGTACTTGTGTAAAAAGCATGAAATAAATAAATAAAGAGGCGAAAAACGTTTACTTGTGAAGCGCACTAGTTGATTTACCCTACAAAATCGAAATTATTAGTGCGAGTAAATGATAATCGATAAACAACTAAATATTTAACGACGTATCACAACCAAAATAATTAATTTTATCAATAAAATGCGAGTAGAACAATTATTTAAGCATGCCAAAAATAATTAATTAAGTAGCACGAGCATACGGATAATCGGCATCAAGATTATTGTATGCAAATGACATAATTAATTTTGATGATCAAACGCAAATGGAATAATTAAACATGAAAAAGCATATGAAAATAAATAAATAAACATGCAAGCGTACCAAAATAAATAAAAAGTACAAGCATACAAAGAATAATTAAATAAACAGTACAAGCATACGAAAAATCAATAGTACAAGTGCAGAAATAAATAAACAAAACAAGTGCAGAAATAAACGGTACAAGTACGAAAAATAAATAAAAAGTACAAGTGCGGACAGGTTGAAAAAATTGGAGGCCAAGAGTAGACCACCAAACTGGGCTCACGGCTGGGCCCAAGCCCGACCAAGGGTGAAGCCCTTTCCACTTGCTCACGCTGGGCTTACGCGGCCCAGCTTTCTCCTTTCCTTCCCTGGGCGCACCAAGCGCCTTTATTCTTTTCCTTTCTTGGGCCAAGGCAATTTTCTTGGCCCATCACCCAAAACTTAAAACCAATAGCCCAAGCCCGTCCTCCTTTCTACTGTTCATCATCTCCAACATTGTTTTTAAAGGTTTAATTTTAATTTAATGAGCCCGTGGAGTCCATCTAGGTCATAAAGATCTCTAGGTTATAAATTACAGTGAGTAAATCTTTATAACAAATGGTTGGGTGGAATTATTTTACCTATGTAAGAAATTGAACCAAATTATATTTTACTACTATATATGGTAGTATGAGGTATGTAGGTTACATAGGAGGTTTTACCTAGTACCTAGTAAAAAAACTGCAAAAAATAGGACAGGTAAGTAGAAAAAAACACTGTAACATTATTATTAAGCTATTACTATTATAACTTATAAGTCATAAAATATTAATTTAATTATTTATTATAATTTAAGTTTACCATTAGTTTGAAAATAATTAATAATTCAATATTACATCCTCAATATAAAAATATATATGTTAATCTATTTTTAAATGCAATTTATTTTAAATATTATTATATTATTTATTTGAGTTAATATTTTTTATTTTATTTTATTATTTTAATTTAGTAAATTGGTTTATTTTTTAAGAGTTTAAAAATCAAAAATTAAATAAAAGTAACAAATAAATGATAAATTATATTTTAAAATAAAGAAAAATGTTTATGAGAATAATTGAGAAGTTTATTTACATTTGAATTATGAATTCTAATGTATAATTAATTTTTTTCTATATTTTCTTCTCAAACAAGTGAAAAGACAAGATGATGAGTGCTTGTACAAAATGATTCTTAGAATTCCACTTATATATCACCAAGAATTTTAACTGATCAGTAGTAGCCTAGTAGGTGATTCTTAGAGTTGTTACTCCATTTGGAGAGGTACTGCTACCATTTATGTATATGCTTCCAAAAGAAGCTTGTTTTTTCATCGTAGTATTATTGTTTTATACTCAAAAGTATGAAAGAAGTTGGAAATGAAGTATCATATTGTTGCTACCCGATTTGTTACGCATTTTTTCATACTTTTTTTGTTTACCGCATTATTAGCCCATTTAAATAGAAATTCTATCTATTTTCGATCTTAGGCTATTTATTTTAATATTTCGTACCATTTTGTATCATTTTAGTTTTTTCGTATTTTTACTGTCTTTTTGTTCGGACTTTTATCAGTCTCGAATAAATTTTCTCGGACCGTGGATCGAACACATTTTTTCTTTAATTGATAATTATTTACTATTATTTTCGTTCGCGTCGTCTCATTTTATTTTATCCAATTTACTTTGCTATAGAATTTATTTTTCGTTCGAACCTTTAAGGATTCCGAGCAAGTAAATTCGGACCTCAAATCAAACTTTTTCTTCATTTATTGATTACTGTTTATTTTACTTATTTTCCTTGGCTGGGCCAAGCGCCCAGCCTTTCCTTGTTTCTTTTTCTGTTGGGCTCGCGTCAAGGACGCAGCCCTTCCCTTCTCCTCACGTTGGGCCAGGCGCAGCCCAGTTTTCTTTCCTTTTACTCCGCTTGGGCCAGCAGCAATGACAGCCCAGCTTCTTTCCTTTTCCTCCGCTTGGGCCAGCAGCAATGACAACCCAGCTTCTTTCCTCAGCTTGGGCCAGCAATGGCAGCCCACTCCTTCTCCTTTTCTTCCGTTTGGGCCAAGGGTAAATACTGGCCCATGACCACCAAAATTAAAACAAGCCTAAACCCATCACATTTTCTCTTATTTCAACAGTACTTCATCTTTTCCTAACAAAAACAGTAAAGAGTCAAATAAAAAATTCCGTATTAAGGTGCTGCTAGACGACTAATAAACATAAATCATAGCCGCCAATAAAATCGTCTTTTTTCTCCTTTTTTTGATACCTACCACAGTTAGAATGCTGTTATCCTCTTATCTCTATAACCCATCACAGTTAGAGTGCAATTTTTAAATGAACTTTTGAAAGTCCAGGAAGTTCTCCATATCAAGTTGATGATTTGACATCCACGTGAATTGCACGCATCATAAAAAAAAAAAAAAATTATCATGATAAATAACAATAATTAAAAAAGAAACCTTGCAATTGGATTCGTGTATGGAAAGTGGTGTTGATTTTTAACAGACACAACGCCTGGAGAACGATCAACAGAGAAAAAAGAGTGAGTTTACAGAGATTCAAGAATCATCTTTCTTGCAAGTGTAATATACATAGGTTCCTTTTCTTTTTCCCTTTTCCTTTTTCCTTTTTCCTTTTAAACAAGTACAATGTAGTGCAAAGTAAAAACAAAGAAAAGAGATGTAATGTAGAAGATAACTCGCATCGTATCTGATGGATCACAACATAGTTTACATTTCTCACACAACAAAATATGCATTGCCTCAAATTGTACTGTCCATATCCTGAAGTGGGTGGCTTTAGAATTTGATATTGTATTTCAGAAACAATGTGTATCCAATGCATCCGATCCAACTTCAATCCATTAGGCGACTTGTCTTCTAGATGCACAGAAAAAGCTATCCAGGTACTGTCATACATGTGATATGATGCTACATATAGGATTCCGTACGATACTTTACGACATGTTTGATAAAAGAGAGTTTGCAAAATGAAAACTGGCGAGAGCTTTAAAGTGTCGTGGAAGAGGGTCTGCTCTGCTCCAACTACTATTTTGTCTTCCTCTGTGTCCCGTCAAGTCGCGTTGTGTCTAAGTTAGGGTAACTGCTGGAGAGAAACCTACAAGAGATGAAGCAGTCATCCGAACAAATTAGAAGCTCAACAGCAACAAAGTCTGGGTTGCTGAAACTGTAATGGAAAACGAAATATCATCAAATACTGAACATTTACCTGATATTGTTTCCACTTCCCATTCCTACAAGCAACCAAAAAACTAGATTAACCTCCAGAACATTGTCCAGAAGTTAATTCAAAATGGCCGTGTCTTCAACCGTGGGAAATATCGAAACTTTCAGGACAAAATTCTCTTTGTTGGTCAGCTCAAAGACGCATACGTCACCTTCCTTCAACTTATGATCCCTGGAGAATTGACGCCATCCCTTTCCTAGGTGCAACCGCCCGTGCATACTCTTGCCAACTCGCACGGACCACTTTTGTCCATCAGAACCCTCGAGTGCTATAGACTGAGAAACTTCCTCCATGTACCTAGTAAATTTAGAAGGCACATTCTGCAGAAGAAAAGAATGGTTTGAGAGTAGGTTTCTTAAAACAAAAGGAACAATTCACAAGAGACTTACCACAAAATAGCCAAGAATATTATATTTTTGCAGAATAACCATGAAAGACGGATTCTTAGACTTGAACATCATGGCAGCACGAACAGCGCTATTGCTTTCTTTTAATGCCTTACATTTTCCGTCATAAATGATCTCTACATATTCTTCACATTGCATCAAGAACTTAACTTGTTTCGGTCATTTCAATAAAACAGAAAATAAGGGCCCGTTTACCTGGGAGAATTTTCAATTTTCAATTTGCTGTTTTTGAGAATTTTCAATTTTCAATTTGCTGTTTATTTTCATTCTGAAAACTGGAAAACGCGTTTATTTCGCGCTTGTTTCCTGATTAGAAAAACTGGAGAACGCGTTTACTTCACACTGAATGTAAGAATTTCCTGATCTGAAAACTGGAAAACGTGTTTACTTTGCGCGTTTTCATTTTTTCTGGAAAACTGAAAATATTTGTAATGAAAAGAAGAAATCATTTGAAAATTTAATAGTCATTTTGAAAAGGGAAAACTTATTAAATATAACATCAATCTTCTAATATTGCATTTAAATGTTGTAATTCATATTCCTACATGAAAATAAAAGCAATATACTAATATAGTAATTGATGAAAAAATTACATAGCAAACGTACTCCACTTGACTCGTTGCTCCCTCGTAATCTAACTATTATTACGATGAGCCCACAATTCATTTGCAATGTTTTCCCTAACAGCATTCATCTGTTGTTGTTGTGACATATTCACCTGTATACCTTCTTGCATCTCATCATCTCGGTCATCATCAGTGTTTTGCACACCGTCCTCGCCAAATTCAGTGAATAATTGATCAGCTCTATCTTCGCTGCGAATAAAATTATGAAGTGCGCAACAAACTATAGGTATCAATTTTTGACGTCGAAGTGGGTAATTCGGAATAGACTTTAATATAGGAAATCTAGCTTTGAGAATGCTAAAGGCCCTTTCATGCACCATAATCGTGCCCATAATTATTAATAGTAGCATTGCATCTCCTATTTTTTTTTATTTGTTTGTCCCCATTTGTTGCCCTGTATAACCACGGGCATTGAAACAATTTCTTTCAGAAATGGTCCCCTCAATCATGCATTTTCATTATTACTACTAGTATAAGGAATAAGTTTTATTATTTTAGTCACTTAAAATAATCCTAATTGTCGGCTTTGTGCACCCACAAATCCCTAACGTAAAAGTTTTTGTTCGATCAGATTTAAATACTAAATATAAATAAATAATTCTTATAATGAATTATAATTCAGAAATCTTTTAACTAATTAATTAAATACTAAATATAAATAAATAAATAATTAATGTATTATCATAATTAATTAACTAACAGACAGACAATGAAATTGCCCATTCATTCCAACCCACTAAAAATCCATATCATTCTTCCTCGGAAGTTCTAGCCATTCATTATAAGAATCCAACATTTGAAAACTGATGTATGGTTGAATCGACATCATTAGTAATACACATTTGGCAAGCAGCAGAACAAATCTTCTGTCATCAGTCCTAGAGAACAGACACTAAATATAAATAAATAATTAATTAATGTATTATCATAATTAATTAACTAACAAAACTTTTTCAACTTGGCAATTTTATTTCCTACCCCTTTGCCATACACTTCTAAAAGCTCCGCAAGCAATTCCAAATCGCTCAACCCTTTGAAGCTTTTCCGCTTCCCACACTTTCTACTAGGTGCCTCTGAAGTTTCCTAACAAAACCATCCAAGATTTTTATCTCAAACAACAATAAATTGTCTCTCTTGAATTAATAGCATGACTAACGAATCCCTAAAAGCATCAAAGCAGAAGAGAGTAACATAGGAAAAAACGAAACAAGTGTGAAACCTTGTTTGAAACTTTTTGTTTCTTTGAAGAGGCTCCAGCATCATCCCTCACCATCCTCCCATAAACCAAAACCTCAGAGTCCTTTGCAGTATAAACAAGGATCCCGGTAGGCTGGCTGCTTCTCTTTTTCCTATAAAATTACAATTGCAAATGCCTCTGCATCTTGGACACATCCAATCATTCAACAATGCCATCTCTTCAGCCTCCTCTCCATATCTAATCAATCAACAAAGAAAAATCCATATGAATTAAAGACATCAGTGCAAAAGACAGACAAGTAGCAAAGTTGAGAAAACAAGGACCTGCTCAAGAGGCACTTGCGGCAAAAACATATGGGACATTGTTTATCATCAGTCTTACTCTTGCATGTGGCCACCAAGTCCATTGTCTTCTGTCGGCACTGCCACAAGTCACAACAATTTGCCGGCCAAGTCCAAACCTACAATATGGCATTACCATCTCCTACTCTACCATTTCCTTTCAAAAACCTACGTGTAATGCACCTCACACCATAGAGTGACAGAAACAGAAAATTAAATAAATATAACAGAAATCATAACCAAAAATCAAGTTGGGTTACAATAAAACCTTTTCATTGTCAAATCAGTCCACTCTAAGTTCAAAATACATCCGTGAAAATATATAGCCATAGCTTTTACTAAATACAGACCAAGAATGAAATGACAAATGGACGAAAGACAATATGAGTAGAGAGACTCCTACCATTAATATAACAAGCTGCCACCAATGCGCATGAAATCCATATGATTTACACATGTAGCTAGTTGAAATCCATATGAAATCCATATGTTCTTTAAAAAAGGACGAAATGTAAAATTCGTACTTCTCGAAAAGGTAACAGCAAGAGAACTTTCAAGCACGAGGAAAAAGCTCCGACGAGCTTAACAACTTTAATTAAAATTCAACTGGAAAAACACAAAATTACAGCGAAGTAAACCAGAAATTCAAGCAAAACTAGCAAGTTTTGAGACGGAAATCTAACAGAAACCGTGAAAACCGCAGAAAAACTAGAAATTGCACTTAGGTAAGAAAAGATAAGCCACTAGATAAGATGAAAGGCACAAAGAGCAGGAAATAATCGTGTAGGAAAAGAAAAGGTGACTCGCATTGCTCGAATACAAATTTAAGCTGAAGAAATTACCACTAACCAAACACAGATACATATGAAACAACGAGGATAGGTCCTCCCATGATAAAAATATATCAATACCCACCTCCCCAAAAGACCACAGATGATAAGTAGCTATATAGTAAGTGAAACAAAGAAACAAATTTTCAAAGACTTCAATTTTGAATGAGAACTTTTCAAGATAACCAGAATTGCTAAATGAATTGAAAGAAGTAAAACCATCAGCAACATGCACAAACTCAACTCGCAAAGTAACTAAAAGCAGTCTATCTCCAAATGGATATTCATCTACGGTTCAATTCCAGACATAAATCCTTAACTGGTACAGTTTCCCATGTGATAAATTTACAGCAAACAGCAGGCAACAATGAAGCAATAAGAAGAGAAAGAAAAAGATCACAAATGATTTCTCCTCATATACGGATGCTGGAAAAATCATAGAAATTCAAATTTAACATAAAATTAAGAATTAGAAAGAACCCATGTCATATTTAATAAAGAAAATTACAAATTTTGCAAGAATGAAAGAAGAAATGAACAGAACCCCACCAACCCATATGTGCTTTTTTACCCAAGTGATGTACCAGCTGAAGTGAAGGAGAGAAACTTTCATAAATTGTAGACCGAAGACAAAGAGCTTACCAGAGAAGAGGCGTGTCTTTGAGCTCCAGCTATGCAGAGACAGGGTATGGATAAAGAAAGACCGCTAAAATGGAATGATGCTGCGCTGGGAATGAGTGACTACTTTGAGGCCTTCATTTTTGCTGCTGACCGAGAAAAATATAAATCGAGAAAAATATAAACTGCGAAAAATTGACATAAACACTCAAAATTCACGAGAAAGGTTTGAAGATCGAAGAACAGAGAGCTGGAATTGAAGTTAAAGGAAGAGAGTAATCGGAGAAGGAGAGAACATACCTGGAATTTAAGATCTGAGCACGGAGAGAGCAGATCTGGAGGTCTGAGGGACTAAAACCTCAAGGACCAAGAGTTAGGAGCTGGGTGATGGAGAGTCGCCGTCGAGACTGAGGACGAGAGCTCCGAAGAAGAGAATGGAATTTAGGGATGGGAGTGACAGAATAAGGATGTCGCGAAGAGGCAGAGATGAGTAAGGGTAGACTTGGAAATAAGAAAGTTTCATTTAATTCTCTATTTAGAGAAGCGTGTTTTTCATTTTGAAAACTGCCTTTGTAAAAGGAATGAAAATTTTGAAAACAGGTTTTGGGTGTTTTCAAAACTTACACATGAGTTTTCATTCCGAAATGAAAACAACGCGAGGTAAATACGTTTTCGGAAAAAAAAAATCCAGTTTTCAAAAAACTGGAGAATTTTCGGGAAAATTCCCTGAGGTAAACATGCCCTAAAGATCTCGAATCGTAATTCTGCTACAGAGTCTAAGTATGAGTATTAAAATGAGAGCTTACCAACATTTACGTTAGAAATACTCTTCTCCTTAGCCATATTAAACATCGGAGCATGTCTGCTAGGCGTCCCATCGTTCCTCAACAACTTCCCTTTCCTTGATTCATTAGCACAATCTACATTAGCTGGTACCTCGGTTTTCACTTCCCTCGTACATGTTTTGTGCCTTTCGATGGTTAACTGTCCCAACTTTTCTCTCTCTCGAGAATCATCGACACTTCTAAGACACTGCTGGAACCGTATGGGAGATTATTCCCAGGAATAAATCAATCTCAATTATATACTGATGATTAGTCAATGAATGGACTAGAGGGGGGGGTGAATAGTCCCTTCTAAAAACTTCAAACTTTCCGCACAAATAGAGAAGAGAAGAATAGCAATACACAAATATGTATAGTGGTTCCAATTCACACGAATTGTACTCCACTACCTAAGAGTCCTCCTCTTAGGATTTTCGAATGCAACACCTTGCTATTCACTAGAGCTTTTCACGGGTTCAGCTCAACAACCTTACAATTGGTTTTCCGGGGCTAACCAACAACCTTACAATAGTTTTCCAAGGCTAAACTATAACCTATTGGTTTTTCAAGGGCTCAACCACAACCTATCAATAGTTTTCCAAGGCTCACTAACAACCTATGGTTTTTCCGGGCTTAACCACAAACCTAAGTTCTCTTTCAAGGGATGAGAACACTACCCTTAACCCAAAAGTGTTAGGTACACTTTTCAAACCTTAACAATGATATTATCTCAAAATGCAACAAACAATTGGTGTACACAAAATGAATAATAGTATGATTAAATTCAACACCAATAAATGAACAAATTACCTCAGAAAGAAAGCTTCAAAAGAACTCCCAAAATGACACAAGACAAGATTGAAATCGTTGAAGACAGCTTGTGTAAAGAGTGTTTAGATTTTTGGAGTTTGTAAAATGGAATTTGTATGAATGAGCTTTCTCAAAAGTTCTCTTGTTGTTTACTTGTTCATTCTTACTATCTAACTCATCTAAGATGAGTATATATAGTGTTTGGCAGAGGGAAGTTCGGACAAGAGAGGATGGGAACAAAAATGACCGTTTTAAGTGGACAAAGTGACTGTTGGAACTTGTCTGCTTCTAACCGTGATCACGGTTAGGAGTAACCGTGATTACGGTTAGGACGAGCTCCTCAAGACTTTTAAAAAAACTAGCCGTTAGACTGACGTGATTCACGTTTAGGTCTAACCGTGATCACGATTGCGTAACCGTGATCACGTTAAACCCCTTAACGTGATTCACGTTACTCTCGGAAGAAAAATTCGTTTTGACACACCTTAACCGTGATTCACGGTAAGGCTTACCGTGATCACGGTTAGCTGAAATTGCAAACCGTGATTCACGTTTAGCCATAACCGTGATCACGTTTAAGGCCTGATAGAAATCCTTAAAACGTTTTTTCAAAACTTGTTTGACACAAAACCTTTTGACACTAATTTTCTGAGGTATTTGAACATAAACCAAGTGTTAAAATAATACATACTTACATATAAATTCGATCCTAAATAACACTTGATCTTGAGTTTGCGAGTTCTTGAATTCGTTGCTTCCAATTAATGTTCGTTGCAAACTACACACATTCACACTTAAAATCCAATTAGCTATCTCATTAATTTACGAGTCTTGACATCATCAAAATAGGTTCGAGTACCCTTTGGGCTAACAATCTCCCCCTTTTTGATGATGACAACCATAAATTAACTAAAACACAATTAGTACATAATTTTAAGTTGAAATGTGAAAAAGGTGAGTTAAGAAAATACTCCCCCTATATCTTTGCCATAAAAGCTTCCCTTACGAAATGCATAAAGAGCATTAATGCTCCCCCTACATAAAACGTTAGATTGCACAAAGAAGCATGACAAAGAATAAACAAGCTACCAATTGATATCAACACATTTGCTATCAATTCCAACCAAGCTTGCACAAAAAGCAAACCAATAAAAAACAAAATGCTACCTATTGATATAAAGATCAAAATAACAAATTCTCCGTTCTCCTCCATAGCATATACTTCTCCCATTAGATACTTCTCATATTTCCTCCTTACTCCATTTTTCTCCCCCTTTGTTATCAACAAAAAGGAGGCACAACACGAAGGAAACCAAACTAGGAGAATATAAACATTCAAAAATAAGAGAAGGTAAAGGAGCAAGCATCCAAACAAGGCAAATAAGCAACTAGAATATAAAGACAATCCAGTTATCATCTCATAGAGTGCTAACAAAGCACACTACAAATAATAACTAAACATCCTAATAATATCCAAAAATAAGAGTTAGTTACTTAGACATGCCAAAAGAGTTTAAAAACGAAATGCTAACCAACATAAGTGACTACAAATCACTGTGGTGGAGGAGGTGGAAGACGAGCCATGATAGCCTGAAACATCTCTTCACTCCTAGCATCTCTAGCTGCTTGTCTCTCATCGAGCTGAGCAAGACGAATCCTAAAGTGGCGCATCGACGTCTGAAGATCAGCCACATCCGAGGAGAGGTCAAGCATCCGCTCCCCTAAGGATGTAAAGTCCACATACTCTTGATCAGCACCATCTTCATCCTCAGCATCATCATCAGCATCTATCTCTTCTTCTTCTTCCGTTTCAGCATCATCTTCCGGAGGTTGGGAAGCACTTGCACCATCACCAAGAGAAGAGAGATCCCTAGCCACCTCAAAGCGCTTGCCTGACATCTTATCAAATCCATAGGCAAGTCGACCATTCTCTAAACGAAGCTTCCATCGAGAAGTGATGTGTGTCATATCATAAGTCACACAATCCTTTAAAAACTCGTCACAATACGGGATGCGGATGTCATGAGCCTCCAAGATGTCCATCACCAAATGTGGATAAGGAAGATGAACCACAGACCCATGACCTTTAAGGCGATCCTTAGCCATATGATTTAGCACCAAAAATCCAAGGTTGAGTTTCTTTTTTGTCAACAAACAAAACAGAATCCAAACTTCCACACCCGGAATTGTGCTTAAATCACCCACCCTAGGAAGAACTATCTTGGACACTAGGTGGTACAACAAAAAACACAAAGGATCCAAAGCCTTAAGGGGAACCGGCTTACGAACAAGCTCAGTAGGAGCAACTGTCTTCCATTGCTCAAAAGTCGAAAAATCAGGATGATCAATTGTACCCCTAGACTTGTAAAAACACATTCCCTCATTCGGTACACCCAAAATCTTGCACATCATCTCCATATCAACTCGAATGTCTTTCCCAAAGATTCGAGAAGTAATCACACAATGGTCCGCAAACTTAATTGCTCTATTGTACTGAAGATTGGCATAAAAATTCTTCACAAGCACAGGACTATAGAATCTAGACCTAGCAACCACTCCAGACCAACCTTGTGCATTCACAAGCATAGGCACATCACACTTAATGAAATTCTTAAAATTAAATAAGTGTGGCTTTATCAACTGACCCTTCTTAAAGACATTGTGATAATTTTCAAAAGCATCCTCATTAACGAAAAACCTGGAGTCAAATGCCGTAGGAGGCACGTAGAATTGAGGATCCACTGCTGCTAAAGCTGCATAATCTGGTTCCACGGAAGAAGTTGTCGCGACAGCTCCGGTTACACTCTTGAGTCGTCTTCTCTTTGGTGTAGTAGCTCTAGGACGCTTGGAGGAAGATCCTTTAGCCATTACAAACAGAAGAAATCGAAGACAAACAGCAAAAATCCGAATTTAGAGAGTTAGGGTTTCGGATTGGGGAAATATGAGGAAAACTTAATTTTGCGGATTAAATCCAAAATCAACACATGGGTTTTGTTTAGAGATGTGTGGGTAATGTTTTGGCAAAGTTTGATCGAAATCCGAGTAGATTTGAGTGTAAAATCGGCAAAGAAATCGAGTTGAGAAGAGAGGGTTTTCGGGTTTGAAGAGAGAGAGTAAAACTGAGTTTTTGGGAAAAAGAGGGAAAACACGCGTTTTAAATTCCCAGTGCCTAACCGTGATCACGGTAAGCAAAAATTGCCAACCGTGATTACGTTTAGACTCTAAACGTGAATCACGCTAGGTGCTGAAGTGAAATCCAAAATTTCGAAATTTCAAGTCCAAAAACCGAATTTTCAAACCGAAAACGTTCAAACACATCTCAAACTCATTTAAAACAAAACAAAACAAGATTATCAGTCCTGAAACAATTAACCACATGATCAAATACATTTAGTAAATAATCACATAATGATTGAATCAAAAAATGACATCTCAAAATTACCACGAGGGTGAGCTTCGATTCATCACCCGAAATGTGCCACGAACACCCGATAAATATTATCTTTAACCTGCACTGGGTTTTTGGCACAACTACAAAACAACTCAGTTAGCTCTAGGAACCCAACCACGTTTGGGTCCTTCCTCATTTGCATAAGTACCCTTTGGTACCCAAATTTGTTTCCAACCAACAAATCCTCTACGAATGTAGCAAAAATAAGATAGATGACCAAATTTTTTGCAATAGCTACATTTATAAATCGGTTTAGCATGTGAGGACTTGGTTTGAACTCTAGATGAACTAGCATGATTATTAGAAGAGTTTGCTTTGACAAAAGTGGTTTTACCCATGTTCATGCTTGTGGAAGATTTAAAACCAATGCCATGCATATTACCAAGATTCTTTTGATCATTCATGCATTGATAATGGCTATGATTGCTACGCACATATTTAGCTAATGTGTTCTCAAGCGTTTTAACCTTTTCTTCCAAAATAAAGATATCCTTAGAAGAATTCTTACAAAGTTCACATTTGCCATTTTCTTCCTTAAGCTTACCACAAGCTATGTCAAGCAATTTATTCTTATTAGTTAACTCTTTGTTAAGCTCTTCTATTTTACTAATCTCATTCTTAAGGCTTTCTAGTTCCTTAACAAGACTAGCATTCTTTTTATTAGCATGATCATACCGATCAGCTAGTTCATTAAAAACCTCTTGCAACTCATCATAATCACGTTCATCACAAGTAGAGTTGCTAGAACTTACCTCATCATCCGTTAGAGCCATAAGGCACAAGTTTGCCATTTCATCTCCGGATGAGGATTCCAAAGAAATGCTGCTTGAGGTTGCATCATCATCACTCCATGTGGATGTAGCTTTGAATGCTCTTTTGTGATGCTTCTTCCCCTCTTTCTTGTACTTAGAGCTGTGCTTCTCATATCTCTTTTTCTTTTCCAATCTAGGACATTCGCTCTTAATATGTCCTGGTTTGTCACACTCAAAGCACACAACATCAGCATTAGAATTTAACTTTAAATGGTTAGAAGACTCACCTTGATATTTGTTCTTCTTTGATTTCCAATGCTTTTGGAATTTCCTTGTGAAGAAGGCAAGAGTGTCTTCATCCTCTTCAGCCATTTTACTGGCAAGGGCAATGCTCTTCTTTTCCTTGACATTTGCCTCCTCCAAATTGTACAAACCCAACTCATGCTCAAAAGCTGTAAGAGAGCTCACAAGTTGAGTGAATGATGGCTTCACTTCCTTCTGCTTGATAGTGGTCTTGATTGCTACCCACTTGCTTGGAAGAATGCTCAGAAGTTTTCTCACCATTTCCGAATCGCTTTGAGTCAATCCGAGATTATCCATGGCACTGCACAGATTTTGCAATCTTGTGCTGAGATCATAGATAGACTCTCCCTGCATCATCTTGAAAAGCTCATACTCAATCTTGAGCTGGTCCAATCGAAGATCACGAACTTGGGCAGTACCCTCATGCGCCATCTCCAACGTTTCCCAAATCTGCTTTGCTGTCTTGCAAGAGCTGATGCGATTGAACTCACCAAAGGAAATTGAGACTTGAAGTGCATACATGGCTTTAGCTTCTAAAGTCTTCCTTGTCTTCTGTGCATTAGTCCATCTCTCAAAATCAAGAACTCTTGTAGTTCCATCTGTCCCGGCTGGTTCAGTTGGAGCCACAAAACCTTTCTCGACACAATCCCACAATTCACAGTTGAGAGACGTAAGGAAGGTCTTCATTTTGATTTTCCAATGAAGATAGTTGTTGCCATCTAAGTAAGGTGGTTGATTGAAAGCTCCTCTATCTGAAGTGCTGGAAATACTTCCTCTATCCATTTGAATCTTTCACTTGAGGTTGCTGAACCTTGTTCCAAGTGACCTTGCTCCGCTACCAATTGATGATTAGTCAATGAATGGACTAGAGGGGGGGGTGAATAGTCCCTTCTAAAAACTTCAAACTTTCTGCACAAATAGAGAAGAGAAGAATAGCAATACACAAATATGTATAGTGGTTCCAATTCACACGAATTGTACTCCACTACCTAAGAGTCCTCCTCTTAGGATTTTCGAATGCAACACCTTGCTATTCACTAGAGCTTTTCACGGGTTCAGCTCAACAACCTTACAATTGGTTTTCCGGGGCTAACCAACAACCTTACAATAGTTTTCCAAGGCTAAACTATAACCTATTGGTTTTTCAAGGGCTCAACCACAACCTATCAATAGTTTTCCAAGGCTCACTAACAACCTATGGTTTTTCCGGGCTTAACCACAAACCTAAGTTCTCTTTCAAGGGATGAGAACACTACCCTTAACCCAAAAGTGTTAGGTACACTTTTCAAACCTTAACAATGATATTATCTCAAAATGCAACAAACAATTGGTGTACACAAAATGAATAATAGTATGATTAAATTCAACACCAATAAATGAACAAATTACCTCAGAAAGAAAGCTTCAAAAGAACTCCCAAAATGACACAAGACAAGATTGAAATCGTTGAAGACAGCTTGTGTAAAGAGTGTTTAGATTTTTGGAGTTTGTAAAATGGAATTTGTATGAATGAGCTTTCTCAAAAGTTCTCTTGTTGTTTACTTGTTCATTCTTACTATCTAACTCATCTAAGATGAGTATATATAGTGTTTGGCAGAGGGAAGTTCGGACAAGAGAGGATGGGAACAAAAATGACCGTTTTAAGTGGACAAAGTGACTGTTGGAACTTGTCTGCTTCTAACCGTGATCACGGTTAGGAGTAACCGTGATTACGGTTAGGACGAGCTCCTCAAGACTTTTAAAAAAACTAGCCGTTAGACTGACGTGATTCACGTTTAGGTCTAACCGTGATCACGATTGCGTAACCGTGATCACGTTAAACCCCTTAACGTGATTCACGTTACTCTCGGAAGAAAAATTCGTTTTGACACACCTTAACCGTGATTCACGGTAAGGCTTACCGTGATCACGGTTAGCTGAAATTGCAAACCGTGATTCACGTTTAGCCATAACCGTGATCACGTTTAAGGCCTGATAGAAATCCTTAAAACGTTTTTTCAAAACTTGTTTGACACAAAACCTTTTGACACTAATTTTCTGAGGTATTTGAACATAAACCAAGTGTTAAAATAATACATACTTACATATAAATTCGATCCTAAATAACACTTGATCTTGAGTTTGCGAGTTCTTGAATTCGTTGCTTCCAATTAATGTTCGTTGCAAACTACACACATTCACACTTAAAATCCAATTAGCTATCTAATTAATTTACGAGTCTTGACATCATCAAAATAGGTTCGAGTACCCTTTGGGCTAACATATACTGCATGAATTAAATCCGGATGCGGAAGCGTACCTGATAATGATGCCATGATTTGATGTGGAAATCCGAAAACTTGATCTTCTAGTGAATAGTTGCTATGGGGTTGGATGGAGAACCAAAGAAGCTGAAAACCTTATGCTTCTTCTTTGCCTTAACCTTCGTTCCTTCTATTTCTTTTCTTAATAAGGAACTGAGGAATTAATTAATAGCAATTCCACCTGGGATCAATTCCGTCCTTAGAGTTTTTCATTAATTCTGAATCGGTCCATCAACAATTCGGAATTAATCCGGAATCTGCACAATAACCGTATTAACCCCCCACACTGTTTCAATTAGACGATTGGACCCCTTAACTTTATTAGATCATCAAATTGGTCCAATTAACCTTATGTTAACAATATATTATATGACGGTACACAAATAACATATGCGTCCATATGTCCCTAACGTGTACGAACGGTATTGACGCACTAGTCCCGTTGTCCAAAATCCAACAATCTCCCACTTGGACAACTCGACAATGTGCGATCCTTATAGTACCACCTTTTGTCATACAATCATATGTTAACCTCCGAATGCTAGCATATATCCGTCTAATTCAATCCGGTCTATTAACTTCATCAATACAAGAACCAAAAGAGCAGTCGTCGCAGTTCAAGCGGCTAAACTCATGATGATTACGAGTACCGACTAATTAATGACATGGATCCAGTGTGCATGCGCAACATGGAAATTCCAAGTGATCTAGACTTGTCAAATTTCCAACTGATCCTCTTTACTTTATGAGATGAAATATTCAGAGCATGTATTGAGTAAAATCAATAACCATAAACTGTGAAATAACATAATACACAGTCAAAGCATATACAAGTTACAATAGTACAAACCGAACTCCCACTAATCTCAGGCATCTAACTTAATGATACCCATACTTGATACATGGCCATGAAATGCTGCAGGTGTCAATGCCTTAGTGAGCGGATCCGCAACCATATCGTTTGTACCCAACAACTCTATGCTAACTTGATTGCTCTGAACCCTTTCCTTTACGACAAGGAACTTTATATCAATGTGCTTCGACTTGGATGTACTCCGATTATTGTTGGAGTGCAGCACTGATGCCCGGTTGTCACAAAAGATCCTCAAAGGTCTCTCAATACTAGTGACAACTCGCAGTCCCTTAACCATATTTCGCAGCCATATAGCATGACTGGATGCCTCGTAGCAAGCTACGAACTCAGCCTCCATAGTGGAAGATGCAATAAGTGACTGTTTCGCACTCTTCCATGAGATGACTCCTTCAGCCAGAAGAAAGACATAACCTGAAGTCGATCTCCGGCTATCCTGGCATCTAGCGAAATCAGAATCAGAATACCCAATGATCTCAAGCTGATCTGATCTCCTGTATGTGAGCATATAGTCTTTCGTTTTCTGCAGGTACCGAAAGACTCTTTTGGCTGCAACCCAATGATCCTTTCTGGGATCGCTCTGATATCTTCCCAACATGCCAACTATAAATGCAAGATCCGGACGAGTGCAAACCTGTGCATATATGATGCTTCCCACAGCCGAAGCATATGGAACACCCTCCATGAACTTGCGATCCAAGTCCGTCTTAGGACACTGGTCAAGGCAAAACTTCTCACCTTTGGAGACATGAGTATCATGTGGCTTACAATTTTGCATGCCGAATCTCTTGAGAACTTTATCGATGTATCCCTTTTGTGATAGCCTTAGGATACCCCGTGAACGATCACGGTGTATCTGAATCCCCAACACAAAAGATGCTTCCCCAAGGTCTTTCATCTCAAAGTTATCTGAAAGAAAAGCCTTGGTATCCTGAAGAAGCTTTACATCGTTCGTAGCAAGCAAAATATCATCCACATACAACAATAGAAATAAAAACCTACTCCCACTGAACTTATGGTACAGACAATCCTCCACAGCGTTTACTTCAAAACCGTATGAAGTAATAACACGATGGAACTTTAAGTACCATTGACGAGAAGTTTGCTTGAGCCCATAGATAGACTTCTTTAATCTACAAACCAGTTGATTATCCTCGCTAGAGGATGAACCCTCTGGTTGCTTCATGTAGATTTCTTCCTCAAGATACCCATTGAGAAAGGCAGTCTTTACATCCATCTGATGTAACTCAAGATCAAAATACGCCACCAAGGCCATAATAGTCCTAAAAGAGTCCTTCGAAGAAACTGGAGAGAAGGTCTCTTTATAGTCTATCCCTTCCTTTTGGGTGAATCCTTTCGCAACAAGACGTGCCTTGTACCTCTTTATATTGCCTTGTGAATCCCATTTGGTTTTGAAAACCCATTTACAACCTATCGGTCTCAGATTCTTAGGCAATGGTACAAGCTCCCAAACGTCATTGTGCTTCATGGATTGGAATTCATCCGACATGGCCTGTATCCACTTTTGAGCATCAGAACAACTAATGGCTTCTTTGAAGGTGAACGGGTCATCCTCCAAAGAGTCAATAGTTTCCTCATGTTCTTGCAGAAATACAATATAATCATCCGAAATCGCATTTCTTCTCACTCTAGTGGACCTCCTGAGTGGCATATCTCCTTGGTTCTCAACCATCTGAGGATGTTGAGTGTGATCCATCTGGACTTCCTGATGATCCTCAAGTATAACCTGTGAATCTTGTCCTGTAGGAAGATCAATGATGTCATTTCTTGCCTGCTGAGGGACAAAACCAGGAATGTGAACAATAAGCTCATCCTGACCCTCAGGAACCGCACGAGGAAGTACAACTGAATCTTCCTCAAAACTGACATCTGACCGTCTATCTTCCCCTCCAAACTCAATATCCTCAAAGAACTGAGCATTTCCCGTCTCAAAAAATGTGTGGGTAGTAGGGTTGTAAAACTTATACCCCCTCGATCTCTCCGAATACCCAACAAAATAACAACTAACAGTCCTTAAGTCCAGTTTTCCTTCATCAGGCCTATAAGGCCTTGCCTCAGCTGGACATCCCCAAACCTTTAGGTACCTTAAGACAGGCTTTCCGCCAGTCCATCCCTCATATGGGGTTCTGTTAGTCACTTTAGTTGGTACCCTATTGAGAATGTAGACTGCAGTCTTTAAGGTATCTCCCCAGAGTGATACAGGTAAGGTAGTGTTGGCAATCATACTCCTCACCATATCCTTAAGGGTACGGTTCCTCCTTTTAGCTACACCATTCATGGTCCCCGGCATGGTGTACTGTGGAACTATCCCACACTCATCGAGAAACTGAGCAAATGGCCCAGGACGCTGTTCACCTGATCCATCATATCGACCGTAGTATTCACCACCACGATCTGATCTGACAGCTTTAATAGTCTTTCCGAGTTGATTTTCAACTTCGGCCTTAAAAGACTTGAAAGCGTCTAATGCCTCGGACTTTTCCTTTAAAAGGTACAAATATCCGTATCGAGAGAAATCATCTATAAAACTGATAAAGTATCGTTGACCATTCCAAGATGCCGTAGGGAATGGACCACAAATGTCTGTATGTATCAGTTTTAGAGTTTCTGTACATCTCTCGGCCTCAAATCTCCTCTTGTCTGTAGTTTTACCCTTTATGCACTCAACACAAACCTGTTGGTCTGTATGATCCAGTGCTTCGAGGATTCCATCTGACACAAGTCGGTCTATTCTCCTTGCAGAGATATGACCTAATCGTCTGTGCCATAACCTGAATGAATCCTCAGTTGGCAAGTTACGCTTAATCCCTCTGGACTCGCTAACATGACATTCATTATTGCTGTCAACCGTATGCAATAAATACAAGTTATCAGAATCAATCAATGTGCCGGTCCCAACCAAAGTAGAGTTAAAATGAATGAGACTTTTATGATTTCCGAATCTGATATCATAACCTTCTCTGTCCAACAAGGAAACAGAAATCAGATTCCGTCGAAAAGATGGTACATACAAAGTCTCTGTTAACTCTAATATGTAACCAGTACATAAGATTATCCCAAAAGTAGCGATGCCCTCAACTGGTACGGGATCACCTGCGCCCATATAGAGAAACCTCTCACTTTCCATGGGCCTCCGGTTCGCTCTGCAGCCCTTCAAAGAAACACTTATGTGTTTAGTGGTTCCCGTAGCTAACCACCAAGTGTTCTTAGCCACAGATACCAGAAGGGATTCTGTATTGACAAGAGACAAGGACATACCTTTCTTTATACACCAAGCTTTATGCTTAGCGCAGTCCTTCTTTAAGTGGCCTGCCTTATTACAGAAAAAACATTTTATTCCCTTATGCTCAGTATTTGAGCCTTTATGTTTTTTCTGAAAATCAGGCCCTACAGTCTCTTTGCCTTTCCTCTTCTTGAAACCAGATGAAGAGGCAGTTGCCAGTTGAGCACTGTGCAATGTAACATGCTCCAGTATGTCGCTATCACCCCTGAACTTTATGGTCGAGAATTTATGAATGGTATCGCTAATCTCAGCCTTCTCTGTATGGGTATAGCGGCTAGCTAAGATCTCTAAGATCTTACTGTCACTTTGTTCCTTTTCCAGTGAACTCTGCATGGACATAGGGACAACACTAAGTATGACCAAACGGCAAGCTCTGTTTGATTGTTTCCAGTCCTCAAAAGCCTGAAGTCCCTTATCAGAACTTTGAGGGTCTGGTAACTTAGAACAATCCTTATAGAGCGCCTGATCCTTATTCATACAACACAGAGCTGTCTCTACCTTCCTCTTCCATAACTTGAAATTACTGGAAGATAACATTGGCACACTGTTCAAGTTGGCAGATACCGAGCTTGTTGAGTTCATGTCTGATAATAACACAACACTTAATCAGCTCACCTTAATAAAACTTTATGAAAGCAATAAACTTAATGAATTGCACACTGAATAAATCAGAAGATTAATTATATGGCATCGTGCCCAATCTTTGGACTGAAAACACAACTCACAGTTAATTAACCTGTTATAGTGTGAATTTTATAGCTTGATTTAGCCAAATATTTAACCTTTCTTTGGGCCGATCAAATATTCGCAATAAATCTCTTGATAGCTATAAAACTTGAAATTCATCACTATCGTATTTATAATTTCTGCCAAACAGTCATCTTCCTTTGGGCCGACAACTATCCGCATGAACTTATAAATACTACTCTTGAAATATCCAACTCGGTAATGTCCGTAGCAGAGGTCACTTTGGTGACTATACCACTTCCATTAGTCGAGCAAGACAAACAAGCTAAGCTTAAAAGCTTCCTTAGTGTTATTCAGTTTTCCTTTATATAAATCAATTATTTGAACGTGGCAAACATCTTAAACCTTATGATGTTCATGTTCAAATAATCGAATTAACTTTAAGTCCGAGTAATCGAACCAGTACCGTGAATAGTACTCGTGAACAGTACTCAAATAGTACCCCAAATAGTGACGTGAATAGTACTCAAATAGTACCCTTGAATAGTACTCAAATAGTACCCCAAATAGTGACGTGAATAGTACCCATGAATAGTGCCAAATAGTATACAAATACGTATCCAGACAGTATACAAATACGTATCCAGACAGTATGCAGATACGTACTCAAACAGTATACCAATACGTGTTCAAACAGTATACCAATACGTGTTCAAAGAGTATACAAATACGTGTACAATACTTACCAAATACGTATATAATACTTCAATCATTCAATCACTATTCGTAGATCACCACTATTCATAAAATCACTATTCACTTCCTTCTTCCCAAAACCAAACGGGAAACAGGAAACAAAAATTGCAGAAACCAACCCAAAATTCAATTAATCAACAGCAGGGAATTGAAATCAATCCCCGAAATCAATTAATCAATCAATTCCAAAATCAATTAATCAATCAATTCCCAAAATCAATTAATCAATCAAAATTGGCAATCGCAGGGAATTCCCAGAAAAATCCCAAAATTTCCAATTGATTTCAAATCATGCATCATAAACTTGCAATCCATGCATAACCGAAATTGATTGGCTCCGCTACCACTTGCTGGAACAGTATGGGAGATTATTCCCGGGAACAAATCAATCTCAATTATATACTGCATGAATTAGATCCGGATGCGGAAGCGTACCTGATAATGATGCCATGATCTGATGTGGAAATCCGGAAACTTGATCTTCTAGTGAATAGTTGCTATGGGGTTGGATGGAGAACCAAAGAAGCTGAAAACCTTATGCTTCTTCTTTGCCTTAACCTTCGTTCCTTCTATTTCTTTTCTTAATAAGGAACTGAGGAATTAATTAATAGCAATTCCACCAGGGATCAATTCCGTCCTTAGAGTTTTTCATTAATTCCGAATCGGTCCATCAACAATTCGGAATTAATCCGGAATCTGCACAATAACCGTATTAACCCCCCACACTGTTTCAATTAGACGATTGGACCCCTTAACTTTATTAGATCATCAAATTGGTCCAATTAACCTTATGTTAACAATATATTATATGACGGTACACAAATAACATATGCGTCCATATGTCCCTAACGTGTACGAACGGTATTGACGCACTAGTCCCGTTGTCCAAAATCCAACAGACACCTCTTCTTGCAGCTACTCTGCTCTGGTAATGGAGTATGCCTTTTTCCTGGCACCCTCTTACTTTCACTTCCAACAAAAGCTCCAAGTGAACAAGAGGGTGAAAATGTGGAACCCAAGATTCGAATGGAGTCGTGGTGGTGGTGGTGCACCACCATCTATTTCGCAACCATCATGATCATTTCCTGATCTTTTCCCAACACCATCATCATCAGTGCTAGTAGGACCCCTACATGGGTATTCAATCTCGCAACCAGACCTGTCAAAGATACGAACACTAAAACTAGAGAAACCCTTGTAGTTGAACACTAAAACATGGCCATAAGCAATCGAGTGATGCTCCAAAAATGTCTGCCAACCATCATCAAACCAAACATTGTTGTTTTCTTTTGTTACACCCATTTCCCAAGCATTGCCATCAGGAACAATTACTTCAACAACATCAGAAAGTTCATCCACGCATTTCGTAGCAAATCTACCAGGAATCATCTGCATGTAATCAAATTGAAGTAATTAGATGACTAGTTATGATTGCATGCACATACAAGAAACATAGATACTCGTTAGACAGGACTAATTATGTTCATACTTGGCCATCAAACCTGAAATTAAACATGGAAAAAAGAGAAAAAGAAAGAAAGAGAAGGGGGGATTATGAATTTACCAGTTTCTTGTTTTGCAATGTGATGGGAAGGATTATCTTGAAGAAACGTTGAGATGGTGGTTGTTCTTGATTTGGAGAAGGAGAAGCTCCTAATTCTTCTTCTAATTTCACCATTGTTGGGAGATGGTGGCTGTGGCATGCGAGTGAAAGAAAAAGCTAATTTTGGTATGAGTTCCTCAAGGCTTTGAGTGAGTGAAAAGACAGGAGCAGGACACCTGCTCACAATCCTGCCATCCAAGTGCCCACTCTACGGTCTACCACTCCAGTTCAATATTCTATTCAATCTATCAAAGCTGTTCCATTCTTTCTTGAAAAAAAAATATTAATTCTGTGGAGCATTAAAATTTGATTTTGAGATGGTGACGACTAAAATATACTAAAATATTAGAAGTTATGGTTAAATTAATTTAATTATAACAAATTATCAATTTAAGTTAAATAATTAACTCCCTCGATTTAATTAGTGACATATGTACACAAGACCAAAGGAATGGATTTTGTAGAGCAACAAAGGATTGGTTTGGGGTTGAGGTTACCTCTCATTCCTCAATCCTCGGAATTGCTCTCTTATTTACAATGACCCAAATAAGAGATGCACCTGATGGCGAGACAAGTATGAAAGACAACCATTCCTTCACAGAACAGGAATGAAATGTAGGAAACGTATGGGGGAGATTACATCCCAAGGAACGAATCAATCTCAATAAATTGCATAAATTATATCGAGCAGCGGAAGCGTACCTGATGGTGACGATGTCATGATCTGATGTAGAAAACCCAGATTTGATCTTCTAGTGAATGATTGCTTTGGGGTTCAATGGAGCTCCCTCACTCTCCTTTCACACGGTTTCCCAATTTGTTTCACTTAATGAGAAACAATGAAGAGTACCTTATTTATATAAAGCAATTCCACAAGGGATCAATTCCGTCCTTAATATTTTTTATTAATTCCGAATCGGTCCATCAATAATTCGGAATTAATCCGGAATCTGCACAATAACCGTATTAACCCCCACACACTATTTCAATTAGACGATTGGACCCCTTAACGTTATTAGATCATCAAACTGGTCCAATTAACCTCATGTTAACAATATATTATATGACGGTACACAAATGACATATGCGTCCATATGTCCCTAACGTGTACAAACGGTACTAACGCACTAGTCCCGTTGTCCAAAATCCAACAATCTCCCACTTGGACAACTCGACAATGTGCGATCCTTATAATACCACCTTTTGTCATACAATCATATGTTAACCCCGAATGCTAGCATATATCCGTCTAATTCAATCTGGTCCATTAACTTCATCAATACAAGAACCAAAAGAGAAGTCGTCGCAGTTCAAGCAGCTAAACTCATAATGATTACGAGTACTGACTAATTAATGACATGGATCCAGTGTGCATGTACAACATGGAAATTACATGTGAAATGATCTATACATGTCTATTTCCAACTGATCCTCTTTACTTTATGAGACCAAAATTCAGAGCATATATATTGAATAAACTGTAAATCAATATCCATAAACTGTGAAATCCCATAATACACAGTCAAAACATATACAAGTTACAATAGTACAAACGGAACTCCCACTGATCTCAGGCATCTAACTTTATAACACCCATACTCGATACATGGCCATGAAATGCTACAGGTGTCAATGCCTTAGTGAGCGGATCCGCAATCATATCGTTTGTACCCAGTAACTCTATGTTAACTTGATTGCTCTGAACCCTTTCCTTTACGGCAAGATACTTTATATCAATGTGCTTAGACCTGGATGAACTTCGATTATTATTGGAGTACAGCACTGATGCCCGGTTGTCACAAAAAATCCTCAATGGTCTCTCAATACCAGGGACAACTCGCAGTCCCTTAACCATATTTCGCAGCCATATAGCATGACTGGATGCCTCGTAGCAAGCTACGAACTCAGCCTCTATAGTGGAAGATGCAACAAGTGACTGTTTCGTACTCTTCCATGAAATGGCTCCTTCAGCCAGAAGAAAGACATAACCTGAAGTCGATCTCCGACTATCCTGGCATCCAGTGTAATTAGAATCAGAATACCCAATGATCTCAAGCTGATCTGATTTCCTGTATGTGAGCATATAGTCTTTCATTTTCTACAAGTATCGAAAAACTCTTTTGGCTGTAACCCAATGATCCTTTCCAGGATTGCTCTAGTATCTGCCTAACATACCAACAATAAATGCAAGATCCGGACGGGTGCAAACTTGTGCATACATGATGCTTCCCAAAGCCGAAGCATATGGTACACCCTCCATGAACTCGCGGTCCAAGTCCGTCTTGGGACACTGGTCGAGGCTGAATTTCTCACTTTTGGAGACAGGAGTATCATATGGCTTACAATCTTGCATGCTAAATCTCTTTAGTACTTTATCGATGTAACCCTTCTGTGATAATCCAAGGGTACTCCATGAACGATCACGGTGTATCTGAATCCCCAACACAAAAGATGCTTCCCCAAGGTCTTTCATCTCAAAGTTATCTGAGAGAAAAACCTTAGTATCCTGAAGAAGCTTTACATCATTAGTAGCAAGCAAAATGTCATCCACATACAACAATAGAAATACAAACCTACTCCCACTGAACTTATGGTACAGACAATCCTCCACAGCGTTTACTTCGAAACCGTATGAAGTAATAATGTGATGGAACTTTAAGTACCATTGACGAGAAGCTTGCTTGAGTCCATAGATAGACTTCTTTAACCTACAAACCAGTTGACTATCCTCGTTAGAGGATGAACCCTCTGGTTGCTTCATGTAGATTTCTTCCTTAAGATCCCCATTGAGAAAAGCAGTCTTTACATTCATCTGATGTAACTCAAGATCAAAATACGCCACCAGAGCCATAATAGTCCTAAAAGAGTCCTTCGATAAAACTAGAAAGAAGGTCTCTTTATAGTCTATTCCTTCCTTTTGGGTGAATCCTTTCGCAACAAGATGTGCCTTGTACCTCTTAATATTGCCCTGAGAATCCCTTTTGGTTTTAAAAACCCATTTGCAACCTATCGGTTTCTTTCTCTCAGGCAATAGTACAAGCTCCCAAACGTCATTGTGCTTCATGGATTGGAATTCATCCGACATGGCATGTATCCACTTTTGAGCATCAGAACAACCAATGGCTTCTTTGAAGGTGAGCGGATTTTAGAAAAATCGTGATAAAGGAAGAGAGTAATAGAAAAGAAAAGAAGAAGAAATGCAGGTTGTATAATATTTTAATTTTTAATTTTTTTATTATTATTTTAAATTAATTAAATTATTTTTCTGAATTTTAAAAATTAATTACATTATTTTTTACAATTTTAAATTAATTATAAAAAAAATTAATTAATTACAGTTTTTCTAGAAAATTTTAAATTAATTAAATTATTTTCTGAATTTTAAAAATTAATTACATTATTTTTTATTTTTTAAATTAATTATACTCCCTCCGTCTGGTATTAAGTGGCGAAAACCTACGGAAAGTTACTGTACACTTTACTTGACTTTTTAGTATAAAACCTACTGAAAGTTTCTATTCTAAAAATGAAAAAGAAGGAAATAGAGGAGAAGAGGAGAGCCTTGTCGTTTTGACAAGGAAAATGAGAGGGTTGGGCTTCGGCCCAACCAAAGAGAGAAAAGAAAGCATGGGCTGCGACCCAAAGAGCAAAAAAGGAGAAAATGGGTTGCGGCCCATGAAAGAAAAAATAAAAGGAATGGGCTACGGCCCAAGCCCTTTTAATTAAAATCGTGTATTAACTCGTTCTTCACTTTTGCAGGTACCGAATTCACGATTATCATCTCGATCGGATACTACGCCAATTTTAATGGGTAAGGTGATCTCATTCTTACTGATATTTGATCATTTGAAATTTATTTGTGAATCCCTTACTAATACGTGTTTATTTGCCTATTTTTTGCTTGCATGTTCGTCATGATGATGCTCGACGAGCTTGATGGAGCTCAAGGAGGAGTTCGATGTTCATTCCCAATTGCGGAGCTCGAATGGAGAATTTAATTGTTGTATTTATTTATTTGGGAATTTGTAATTAATTTGTAATATTTATCTGCAGTATTTATTTATTTTATTATCAATTGTTGCCACTAATCATTGATTTACAGGTTAAGCTCGTCCAGGTATGTTTTCCTTTTCTTTTGGATAAATGTACTTTAATTTATTATTTATCGTATGCATGATTATTTAGAATTGTTAGAATTCGAATTAATCTGTTTGCATGATGCTTATACTAATGAATGTGCCTTATTTTATGCTTGTTTCGTGTGCAGTTTCGTCCCCATGAACTTACTTTAATTTATGCTTATGTGTTTCTTGTGCGGCTTCGACCCCACGATTGTATTTTAATTTACGCTATCTTGATGAATGTGTTATGTGCGCGGCTTCAACCCCACTTCCCGGTTTTTCTCTTTTCAACGTGTTTTTCGCATTCACTCAAAACGGTACTTTGCTAGTCTTTGCATGCTTAGAATCACCTAGTAAATAGAATTAATCACGTGCATTGGCCCGATGATGATAGTGATCCATCGTTGTTCATTAGGGTCATCGCTTTAGTAAAGATTAACAAAATGGTAGTAATCTCACCTAATTTTGCATGTAATCGGACTAATTTTGAACTCGGCTAAATATAACTGGAATAGGTGTGCAACCAACCTTTTTTATCTTTTAGAGGATTAAAATGTTTATTTTCTTTTAACAACTCGGCAATTAATTAGGATAAAATCAATCAAACCGATTTAAGAACTAAAACGACGATCCCCCTCTGAGGGCCAAATTACTTGTTTTCAACGTGATTTTTAAACACCTCTTTTTTAGAATCGATAACCTTTTTAAGGATGAGACTCGGGTGCCTAATACCTTCCCGAGTCCATAAAATGACCCCGAGCCATCGTTCTCGGGTTTAAACCTTTTTTGTGCCTTAGCTTTTTATTTTATTTTTTTCTTTATTTTCGGACTTTTAGGTTTCCCTAAACCTTAGAAAAATAGGGTGGCGACTTCATTGTATTTATATTTCATTCGTCCTGAATTTCACTCGCGATGGTGCGACACCGACAGGTCCGGGTAATCTTTGAAATTTCATCGTGATGGGGATAGATCATTGCAATTGTTGGTCTTCAACGAGGAATTCCTATTTTAATTTAATTTTATAAATAATAACACAAAAAATTTCTTGGATCTTATAAATAATATTACAAATTTGATTGGATTTTATATATAATATTACAATTTTTCTTTGTATTTTATAAATAATATTACAATTTTCCTTAGATTTTATATATAATATTACTACAATTTTTCTTTGTATTTTATAAATAATATTGCAATTTTTCTTGGATTTTCTAAATAATATTACAATTTTACTTGAATTTTATAAATATTATTACAATTTTACTTTAAATTTATCCGGGTTCGGGCCATGGTCGAGGGCACGGGCCGTGGCCGAGAGGTCCTGAGCCATGGGCGAGAGTGTGCGCAAGAGTTGCCAAGACATGCGCGAGAGTGGCCGAGCCCCTCAGCCAGGGCTAGAGCCCGGCATGTTCAGCGGTCTTGCCCGACAAGATCAGAAGAAATTGATGTGTACTGTTCACACTTCCATAAATAATAATAATCCTCTTTAGGGGGGTAAGTGGTCACTCCCAAGGCTTGGCCAGCCCTGCCCAGGCCTTGGGCACCTTGGCTTCGGCCATAGGAACCTCGGCCTGGGCAGGGGCAGGGGCAGTACATGCTGCGGGCACGGTGGCGGGCCAAGCCGCCACCCACGGCGGCTCTCCGGCGACCATGGTGCCTCGAGCCCTGTGGGACGGATGCGGAGGGCTTAGGGGCGGCGGCGCTGCCTTATGACCACGGCGGCGGTGCCGCCGGCGATGGTGGCTTTGCGAAAAAATCAATTTGTGGGACAAAAAAGTTGATTTGTGGGCCGTTTGCGGAAAAATTGAAACGATTTGTGGTCTATTCGCGCTCAGCATAGCTGGTGTCTCAGTCTCAAAGCTTGCTTCCCGTTGCCCCTTGTGGGTTTCGTGGTTCAAAATTTGGGATTGTGGCCTAGCATTTTGTCAAAGCGCATGAGTGGTAGTTGGTTCTTTTGGGCTGGCAGGCTCCGTGCTCGCGCATCGAACTGTCGTCCGTTGAACCTTTCATTTTCTCGACCCTCAGGCTCAGTCCTGGTGCGGTGCTGCCTTGTTCCTGTGTTGCGTACCCTATATTGCAGAATCTAAACGTTGATATTACCCCTTCTTAGCCCTTGCCTGCACAAGGCTCGGGGTGGACCTTGCGGCGGTTCAAGTGCCCCAAGTACACCCTCGTGGCTGCTATGGATCACTCGGATGCGAAACGTTATGCAATGCGAGGGGGCTCGAAGATGATCAGATACCGTCCTAGTCTCAACCATAAACGATGCCGACCAGGGATTGGCGGATGTTGCTCATTGGACTCCGCCAGCACCTTATGAGAAATCAAAGTTTTTGGGTTCCGGGGGGGAGTATGGTCGCAAGGCTGAAACTTAAAGGAATTGACGGAAGGGCACCACCAAGAGTGGAGCCTGCGGCATAATTTGACTCAACACGGGGAAACTTACCAGGTCTAGACATAGTAAGGATTGAAAGACTGAGAGCTCTTTCTTGATTCTATGGGTGGTGGTGTATGGCCGTTCTTAGTTGGTGGAGCGATTTGTCTGGTTAATTCCGTTAACGAACGAGACCTCAGCCTGCTAACTAGCTATGCTGAGGTATCCCTCCGCGGCCAGCTTCTTAGAGGGA
>OY829541.1:5020884-5030884 GCA_963691705.1 Viola odorata
CGGTGCGCCATTAATCCAATACAATCCAGAAATTACACGTAAGGAAACGCAATATCGGAAGATATCCAAGAGACAGAGGTCTGAAGCAGAAGTCAGCTCTCAGCAATCGCATTCATTCAACCCTATCCCAGACTAGGTTCTTCATCATTGCCTAGAAACAACCCTGTCCCAGACCTGCCAGAAATGGAGAACCCTGACCAGAATCCAGACCCTAATCCCAATATCAATGCACCACCACCACCTCCACCCGAACAGACTCTTAGACAGTATCACAACGATGGACCACCACCTGATACCTATTTCTGTATCCAGTACCCACCAGCTGAAAATGATTGGAATTTAAAACCCAATACTATCCACAACCTAAAAAAATTCTATGGCCTGCCAAGTGAGAACCCATTTAAACACCTTCAAAGCCTCCATTGGGAGTGCGAAACACTCAAACCACCTAGGGTGGATATCAACAGAGCCAAGCTTTGAGCTTTTCCTTGGACTCTTGAGGACAAAGCAAGAAACTGGTTCCTGAGCTTGCAGCACAACTCCATCACAACATGGCCTCAAATGTTGACCGTGTTTCTCAATAAGTATTGGTCTTCCACCAAGGCTGGGAATGCCAGAAAGAACATCATGTCAATTCACCAGGATCCGAGCGAAGATTTTGGAGAGTATTACCAACGTTATAAGGACTTGCAAGAGATATGTCCAAATCATGGAGTCTCGGATCAAAATCTGATCCAGTACTTTTACGATGGTATGATCCATAGGGATAAAGTGATGTTAGATGGAGCAGCAGGAGGTGCCCTTCAGGATTGCACGTTGATGAAAGCCAACAATCTACTCCAGACACTGGCTGAAAATTGCTACCAGAATGGACCAGCTGACAGAGGCACAAGTACAGGTAATGTATCTTTCTTTGAGCAAAAATTTACTGAGATTTCTAACCGTTTAGATAATCTCCAAGCAGGTCAGCAGGTTCAGGTACAACAAATTCAACCCTTTGCATGCGGTTTATGCTGCCAGCAAGGACATTCTTCAGATCAATGCATACTAGTTACTGGAACCAAGGAAGAAGTCAGTGCAGCAAATCAGTACAATCAACAGTATGGGAGGTACCCACCTCACAAGCCAAGGTTTAATCCAAATCAATATAACAACAACCCCGGTTGAAAGGAAAATACCAATTCCAACACCATAGTTCATCCAAATTATAGCCAGAACCAATCCTACCCAAATAACATGCATCCTCCTCCCATGAATTTACAAAACTTCGTACCCAGGCCCAATGCTCCCCAGAACCCAATTCCACAACAGCCACTAGCAACAACAGTGGATGGGATAAAAGAAACTCTTAGCCAGTTTATGAAAGCAACCCAAGCATCTCTTTCGAATGTTGAGAAACAGATTACACAGTTGAATATAAACAGCAATGAGCAGGGAGCCAGGTTACCAGCAACAACAGTGGATAACCCAAAACACAACGTCTCAGCCATGACATTGAGGAGCGGCACAGAAACCCCAGGCTGGGAAAGAAGCAATTAGATACACCTATATCAGATCAAATTGAAGCAGAAGTTGAGGTAATTTCAGAAACTCCAGTACAAGCAACCCCTATTCCAGAAGCGAATACCGTGAAGAAAGACCAGGTAATTCGCCTTCCTTTCCCTGACAGGTCTGAAAAGACCAAGAAGGTTAAGGAAGAAAAAGCAATTTTGGATCTATTTAGAAAGGTAGCAGTTAATGTTCCTTTATTAGATATGATAGTGCAGGTTCCAAAATATGCAAAATTCTTGAAGGAGCTATGTACTAATAAAAAAAGGCTTGCAGGGGTAGAAAGAATAAACATGAATGAAAATGTTTCAGCCGTCTTCCAAAAGAAGCTACCAAATAAATGTAAAGACGGAGGGACATTCGTGATACCTTGCCAAATTGGAGAACAGGTGATCGAGAAGGCTTTATGTGATCTGGGAGCTGGCATAAATGTGTTATCTTTAACAATTTTTAACAGCTTGAACATTGGTGAATTAAAGGAAACACGGCTTGTAATTCAGTTAGCGGATCGATCTATCATTTATCCTGTAGGTGTTGTAGAAGATGTGTTAGTACAAGTCAATGACTTTGTTTTTCCTGCAGATTTCTATATAGTTGATATGGGTAATGAACATACCACCAAGTCTACTGAAATATTGTTGGGCAGACCTTTCTTAAGGACTGCTCGAGCGAAAATAGATGTCTTTGGTGGCTGTTTAACTTTAGAATTCATGGGAGAAATAATTTCTTTTAACATGTACAATGCTATGCGATATCCAGAGGATTTACATTGTCTAAATTTTATTAATGTCATTGATTTGGATGATGAAGATATTTATGAAATTGACAATACAGATCCCCTTGAGTACGTTCTCACCAGAAGCATTGATTACTTTAAACTTGAAGAGCTAGAAAGCAAAGTGGAAGTCAGGGAAGAGATTGAGGAAGCAGTATATGAGCTGGATGTGGGCAAGTTAATAGAAGTTAATTTGAAAGTTATAGATTTACCTGTGACTAATAATTCTTTAGTCCCTTCTGTTTTACAGGCCCCAGACCTGATATTGAAGCCATTACCCGGTCACTTGAAGTACTGTTTCTTAGGCCAGGGAGAAGGCCTGCCAGTGATTGTCTCAAACAAACTATCTCGGTTAGAAGAAGACAGACTCGTGAGAGTCTTGAAGGACAACAGAGAAGCTATAGGATGGACTATAGCAGATATAAAAGGGATTTCACCTGCCATATGCACACACAAAATCCACCTGGAAGAAGACTGGAAAACAGTAAGACAACCACAAAGGAGATTGACAGTAGTAGAAAATGCTGAAGGACAATTGGTACCAACTCGAGTACAAAATGGATGACGAGTATGCATCGATTACAGGAGACTCAATTCAGCAACTAGGAAAGATCATTTTCCTATCCCTTTCATAGATCAAATGCTCGAACGGCTGTCAGGTAAGCCTCACTACTGTTGTCTTGACGGGTATTCAGGTTTTCACCAAATACCCGTCGCTTCTGAGGACCAAGAAAAAACTACTTTTACATGTCCATTTGGAACTTTTGCGTATAAACACATGCCCTTTGGATTGTGCAATGCACCTGCAACTTTCCAAAGGTGTATGATGAGTATTTTCTCTGAATTCATAGAAAAAGGAATAGAAGTCTTTATGGACGATTTCACTGTTTATGGCGATTCTTTCGATGAATGTCTAGAAAATCTTGAGAAAATTCTAAAACGCTGCTTAGAAACAAACCTTGTTTTAAACTATGAGAAGTGTCATTTCATGGTTAATCAGGGTCTGATTTTAGGACATATAGTTTCTCAAAAAGGAATAGAAGTAGATAAGGCTAAAATAGATGTTATTGACTCTTTGCCATATCCTACTAACGTGCGTGAAGTTCGTTCCTTCTTAGGGCATGCAGGATTTTACAGAAGATTTATTAAAGATTTTTCGAAGATTGCTGCCCCTCTTTGCAGGTTGCTTCAGAAGGAAACAAAGTTTATATTTGACTCTGATTGTGAGGCTGCTTTTGAGACATTACAGAAGAAACTAACAACAACCCCCATCATTAAAGCTCCAAACTGGAACTTACCATTCGAAATTATGTGCGATGCTTCTAATAATTCTGTTGGTGCTGTTTTAGGACAGAAGGAAGGACGTGATCCACACGTTATCTATTATGCGTCTCGCATGCTTGATGATGCACAAAAAAATTATTCAACAACAGAGAAAGAATTATTTGCCATAATTTTTGCTCTAGATAAATTCCGTGCATACTTATTGGGAACTAAAGTTGTTGTTTACTCTGATCATGCAGCGTTACGTTATTTGCTAGTCAAAAAGGAAGCCAAACCGAGGTTGATTAGATGGATTTTACTACTTCAGGAGTTCCACCTAGAGATTAAAGATAAAAGAGGCAAAGAGAACCTGGTAGCAGATCATTTGAGCAGGTTACTCGTAGAATCAAATGCTGAACCAGTAAAAGAGGAATTTCCAGACGAAGCCCTTTTCTTTACCCTGGGAGAAGGACCTGATGAAAGCCATATCCTAGCCCTGGTGGAAAGACCATGGTATGCGGATATAGCCAATTTCCTACACTCAGGTAAGTTTGACCAGGACATGACATACAGAGAAAGGGAAAATGTAAGAAGAGATTCCAAGTTTTATGTATGGGATGAACCTTACATGTGGAACATTGGAAAAGATCAGATTTTGAGGAGATGTGTTCTCCAAAATGAATTTGAATCTATTTTGAGATTCTGCCATACAGAGGCATGTGGAGGTCATTACGGACCCAAAAGAACAACATTAAAAATTCTTGAATGTGGCTTTTATTGGCCAACTCTCTTTAAAGATTGCCATCTATTTTGTATGAACTGTCCTAACTGCCAAAAAGTTGGCAATATATCTGCTAGGAATGAAATGCCTTTAAACCCCATTTTCTCTTGTGAAGTGTTTGATGTCTGGCGAATATACTTTATGGGTCCTTTTCCCAGGTCTGGGGGAAACCAGTACATTATACTTGCTGTTGACTACTTATCTAAGTGGGTTGAGGCTAAAGCTACTGCAGCCGATGATGCCAAAACAGTGGTCTCTTTTCTAAAGTCTCACATTCTTAACAGGTTTGGAGTCCCCAAGGTGTTAATCAGCGACAGAGGTACCCACTTTTGCAACAAAGTAGTGACTGCCTTACTTGCAAAATATCAGGTCGATAGTGTGGGGGATTTGATAGAGCGCTAAATTGTCATCTTTTCATCATCTTTTTACTTCTATTTTGGGATGATGATACTGCTAATAGTTGGCTTTCCGCTCCTTTTCTACAGAGATGCTGCTAAGAAGCAAGAATTATCGAAAGGAGCCAAAAGACCCTCTATCAGAGCTGTTTTTACTGTTCAGAGGATGATAGTATCCCAGACCTGGGATAAGCCAAGGATTTGGAAGCATTGACCAGAGTCAACTGACTTAAAAAGCTAGCTGGGCCACGAGATTTATCCATGGGCCATGAGCGGAATTGAAGTATTCCAGCTGGAGTCTTCAGGAAGAAAAGAAGTTCAGCTGTGAATAGAACTCCTTGATCGATTAGAACTAATCGATCCCCTCTTTTTGTATTTAAACAAACAATCTCGCATATTTAGATTTCTATCTTCTCTTCGTCTTTTGAATTTTGAACCAGAGATAGGTTTTTGCTATTTAAGGCTGCCGCTGAGAAGAAGAGGTTTATCTCTTCTCTCTCGAATTTTCTACCATTGTTACAACTTTAAACTATTCTCTTAGCTTTAATATAATTCGGATTTAGTTTATGATTGTTTCTTTATTATTATTATTGTTATGTCTGATATAGGCTAAACGCCTTCTTCTTAGTAAGGATTCGAAGCCATGATTCCTAGGTTGTAAGATCAAATAGCACTTCACACATACTATACTTGTATTCTTATTCTTCTTGTTTGCATGACAGTTTGCCCCTGTTCTTAGTAAAGTTTGATCAGCTTCATATAAGGTTTGGACGATTACAGTCTTTTCTGGCGGCTTTGGAGTCTACATTGCCAAGAGAAATACGAAGGCAACTAGCTGGTGACAGCTAGAAGAAGAATCAGATCTGGTTTATAGGATAGACACGATTCTCTATCCCAGGCCGGGGATTAGGTCTTTCCCTGCGTCTATCAATTGCCCTGATTAAATCCTATAGAGTGTCTCTAAGGATTGTTAGGATGATTAGGGACTTCCAATAGAGTGTCTCTTTGGAAGTCTTGTGTAGGAGGAAAGTAGGAGATCTAGGTGACCAATACTTGGTCTCTATAGCCTTCCTATAAGTTTAGTGTTTACCACTTTTGCATCTATGATCAACTTAATCGAATCATGAGCTACAAGATATCCTTACTGGGAAGCCATTATCAACAGATCAATATCACCCACTGCGTAGCTTATTCTGTTTATTTATGTTAATCTAAATTATATGCAACCAACCAACAACTCATATTGGTATTTACCACCCCTTTAATTTAATACAAAGAATTGCTTTTAATCCACCGAATCTCTGAGGAACGATCCCTTTACCACTTGCTGCAATTCAATTATATACTTACATGGTAAATTGTACTTTAATATATTTTGACGGTCTCGGCAGCCATCAAATACGAACCGTGAAAGCGTGGCCTATCGATCCTTTAGACCTTCGGAAGTTGAAGCTAGAGGTGTCAGAAACGTTACCACATGGATAACTGGCTTGTGGCAGCCAAGCGTTCATAGCGACGTTGCTTTTTGATCCTTCGATGTCGGCTCTTCCTATCATTGTGAAGCAGAATTCACCAAGTGTTGGATTGTTCACCCACCAATAGGGAACGTGAGCTGGGTTTAGACCGTCGTGAGACAGGTTAGTTTTACCCTACTGATGACAGCGTCGCAATAGTAATCCAACCTAGTACGAGAGGAACCGTTGATTCACACAATTGGTCATCGCGCTTGGTTGAAAAGCTAGTGGCACGAAGCTACCGTGCGCTAGATTATGACTGAACGCCTCTAAGTTAGAATCCGGGCTAGAAGCGACGCGTTCGCCCGCCGTCCGTTTGCCGACCTTCAGTAGGGGCCCTAGGCCCCCAAAGGCACATGTCGCTGCACAGGCTGCCTCGGAGAACAATTCCCACCGAGCGGTGGGCAGAATTCATTGCAGACAATTTAAATACGCGACGGGGTATTGTAAGTGGCAGAGTGGCCTTGCTGCGACGATCCACTGAGATTCAGCCCTGTGTCGCTTCGATTTGTCCCTCCCCTTTTCCTTCCACACACACATCTCTCTTTTTTATTACACATCTTTTTCACTCCCATCTACATTCCACATCTTTTTCACCATCTCCCCAACGAGGCTACCCAAAAGTACGATGCCTACGATACACCTCTCAAGTCCATGTCCCTAAGAATTTACAACACCACCTAAGTGTGTGTATGCCTAAGAAATAACCGATGCTTTGAAAAAGATAAGAAAATCTACCCAAGTGTTCAACATAAGTATCCTGTGTTTGTGCTGAGACATGGCCTAGAGTGGCTAAGCTTATGGCACCGAGGGCACAGGCCGTGGCACCTGATGGCACGATAGGGCACGGGCCGTGGCACCTGATCGAGAGGTCCTAAGAGATGGGCAAGTGTGCCTGCGAATTTACCGAAGTGTTCATCATAAGTGACTTGTATCTGTGCGCCTAAGTATTTACACGATTGTAGCATGAAATGGAACTCTCACACTTGATGGATGTGTGTTTACTTGATGGGAAACATTCACTCGATGGATGGATATTTACTTGATGGATGGATGGATGGATGGATGGATGGATGGATGTGGGAAATATTCATTTGATGGGTAGATGTGGGAAACATTCACTTGATATTTACTTGACGAATGGAAATGATATTTACTTGAATTTTATAAACTAGTTTTCATTTTTTTTAAATATTATTACTATTTTACTTTAATTTTATAAATAATAATACAAAAAATTTCTTGGATCTTATAAATAATATTACAAATTTGATTGGATTTTATATATAATATTACAATTTTTCTTTGTATTTTATAAATAATATTACAATTTTCCTTAGATTTTATATATAATATTACTACAATTTTTCTTTGTATTTTATAAATAATATTACAATTTTTCTTGGATTTTCTAAATAATATTACAATTTTACTTGAATTTTATAAATATTATTAAATTTTACTTTAAATTTATCCGGGTTCGGGCCATGGTCGAGGGCACGAGCCGTGGCCGAGAGTGGCCGAGGGTCGTGGCCGAGAGGTCCTGAGCCATGGGCGAGAGTGTGCGCAAGAGGTGCCGAGACATACGCGAGAGTGCCCGAGGCCCTTGGCCAGGGCTAGAGCCCGGCATGTTCAGCGGCCGAGCCCGACAAGTTCAGAAGAAATTGATGTGTACTGTTCACACTTCCATAAATAATAATAATCCTCTTTAGGGGGGTAGGTGGTCTCTCCCAAGGCTTGGCCAGCCCTGCCTAGGCCTTGGGCACCTTGGCTTCGGCTATAGGAACCTCGGCCTGGGCAGGGGCAGCACATGCTGCGGGCACGGTGGCGGGCCAAGCCGCCACCCCGGCGGCGCCGCCACCCACGACGGCTCTCTTCTTATGGTATTGATCCCTCCCCTTTTCCTCCCACACTCATCTCTTTTTTTTATTACACATCTTTTTCACTCCCATCTACATTCCACATCTTTTTCACCATCTCCCCAACGAGGCTACCCGAAAGTACGATGCCTACGATACACCTCTCAAGTCCATGTCCCTAAGAATTTACAACACCACCCAAGTGTGTGTGTATGCCTAAGAAATAACCGATGCTTTGAAAAAGATAAGAAAATCTACCCAAGTGTTCAACGTAAGTGTCTTGTGTTTGTGTCGAGCCGTGGCACCATATGGCACGAGCCTTGAGGTCCCGAGACATGGCCGAGAGTGGCTAAGGTTATGGCACCGAGGGTACGGGCCGTGGCACCTGATGGCACGATAGGGCATGGGCCGTGGCACCTGATCGAGGGGTTCTAAGACATGGGCAAGTGTGCCTGCGAATTTACCGAAGTGTTCATCATAAGTGACTTGTATGTGTGCGCCTAAGTATTCACACGATTGTAGCATGGAATGGAACTCTCACACTTGATGGATGTGTGTTTACTTGATGGGAAACATTCACTTGATGGATGGATGGATGTGGGAAATATTCACTTGATGGATACATGTGGGAAACATTCACTTGATATTTACTTGACGGATGGAAATGATATTTACTTGAATTTTATAAACTAGTTCTCATTTTTTTTAAATATTATTACTATTTTACTTTAATTTTATAAATAATAATAATACAAAAGATTTCTTGGGTTTTATAAATAATATTACGTGAAAGTTGACCGAAAGAGTGAGATTTGGAGGGAAAAAAAGAGAATTTCACAAAAAAAGTTCTCCAAATCGGCTAAAGCCAATTTGCACGCTGTAGATCTTCGAAAATTAATCAAGTTAAAAAAAAATTCACCCCGATCCGACACCCGAGCGTAAAGTTATGACCGGTCAAAGTTCACGAGCCAAACCAAGGACCACTTTACGTGAATTTTATAAATATTATTACAATTTTACTTTAAATTTTATAAACTAGTTTTTATTTTTTAAAATATTATTACTATTTTACTTTAATTTTATAAATAATAATACAAAAAATTTCTTGGATCTTATAAATAATATTACAAATTTGATTGGATTTTATATATAATATTACAATTTTTCTTTGTATTTTATAAATAATATTACAATTTTTCTTGGATTTTCTAAATAATATTACAATTTTACTTGAATTTTATAAATAATATTACAATTTTACTGGAATTTTATATATAATATTACAATTTTACTTGAATTTTATAAATATTATTACAATTTTACTTTAAATTTATCCGGGTTCGGGCCATGGGCGAGAGTGTGCGCAAGGGGTGCCGAGACATGCGCGAGAGTGGCCGAGGGCTAGAGCCCGGCATGTTCAGCGGCCAAGCCCCTAGGCCGGGACCCGAGCCCGGCAAGTTCAGAAGAACTTGATGTCCTGAGCCATGGGCGAGAGTGTGCGCAAGGGGTGCCGAGACATGCGCGAGACTGTTCACACTTCCGTAAATAATAATAATCCTCTTTAGGGGGGTAGGTGGTCTCTCCCAAGACTTGGCCAGCCCTGCCAAGCCCCCTGCCCAGGCCTTGGGCACCTTGGCTTCGGCCATAGGAACCTCGGCCTAGGCAGGGGCGGCACATGGCGGCGGGCCAAGCAGCCACCCCGGCGGCGCCGCCACCCACGGCGGTTCTCCGGCGACCATGGTCCCTCGAGCCCTGTGGGACGGATGCGGAGGGCCTAGGGGCGGCGGCGTCCCTTTATGACCATGGCGGCGCCGCCGCCGGCGACGGTGGCTTTGCGAAAAAATCGATTTGTCGGCCGTTTGCGG
>OY829541.1:5038384-5128384 GCA_963691705.1 Viola odorata
TCGTTTGCCTCTTGTTTGAGCAATTTAATTGCTTTCTTTTAAGTCATTAATTCACACACATAACATAGATTAAATACACGCTTTCACTTTTAAAAATTGTCGGTTAGTTTGGGCGAATTAATTAGTTTTCGATAATTAACAATTTTGTCGTTTTTTCGAAATTAAATTTTGTACGAGTCAAACTAAAAATCGGGGTTGGTATGGTCGGGAAGTCGTCGAAGAGACGAACATTTTGGTACGAACGATTTTCAAATCGGACACTTGTGGCCGGAGATGTGCCGCCGGCAGTACGCCGGCGACCAAGAAAGGTGACGAATGAACAGTGCCAGGCCAACGGCACTGTTCACGCGGGAATGGGCTTGGCCCATTCCCTTTTAAATTCTCATGGGCCAGGCACTATTCCTGGCCCATTTTTCACTTCTTTTCATTCTTCAATTGGGCCCAGCCCATTTTCAATTGTTTTCAAAACTTCGAATCACTTTTTTTCGTAAAATACTCGTATGCTTCGTATGATTATTTGTCGTACTAACACTTTTAATTTTCTGTAATATCAACTGTTTATTTTCTGTAAATATCAACTGTTTAATTATTCGCACTTTAAATTTCAGCAATTTACTTTCAGCAATTTAAATTCAATACCGCCTACATGGTCGGTCGCAATATCAACTGTTTATTTTCTGCAATATTCAACTGCTTTAATTTTTCGCACACTGCTGGAAATCCTTCCGCAACTTATCAACTGTTTAATTTTCTGCACTTTAATTTTCCGCAATTTACTTTCAGCAATTTAAATTCAATACCGCCTACATGGTCGGTCGCACTTATCAACTGTTTAATTTTTCGCACTTTAATTTTCCGCAATTTACTTTCAGCAATTTAAATTCAATATCGCCTACATGGTCGGTCGCACTTATCAACTGTTTACTTTTCCGCACTTTAAATTTCCGCACTTTACTTTTCCGCACTTTAAATTTCAGTAATTTAAATTCAATACCGCCTACATGGTCGGTCGCACTTATCAACTGTTTACTTTTCCGCCTTTAAATCTCAGCAATTTACTTTCAGCAATTTAAATTCAATACCACCTACATGGTCGGTCGCATTTTAATTCTCGTAAATATTCAACTGCTTTAATTTTTTTTTGCAAACTGCTGGAAATTCTTCCGCAATCTATCAACTGTTTATTTTCTGCAAATATCAACTGTTTATTTTCTGCAAATATCCAACTGCTCATTCTCTACATTATCAACCTGTTTTATTTTCTGCCAATCACCAAACTTTTTATTCCCTGTAAATCGCCCCTAGCATTTAATTTTTCTGCACTTATCAAAACAGCATTTAAATTCTCGTATGCGTAAAATCAATCATTTTTCGCATGCAATCAACCTAGCACTTAAATTCTCGTATGCGTAAAATCCATCATTTTTCGCATGCAATCAACCCAGCATTTCAATTCTCGTATGCGTAAAATCCATCATTTTTCGCATGCAATCAACCCAGCATTTAAATTCTCCTATGCGTAAAATCAATCATTTTTCGCATGCAATCAACCTAGCATTTAAATTCTCGTATGCGTAAAATCAATCATTTTTCGCATGCAATCAACACAGCCTTTAAATTCTCGTGTGCTTAAAATCAATCATTTTTCGCACGCAATCAACTCAGTATCTCATTTTCGTATGTGTAAAATTCATCATTTCTCGCATGCAATCAATTGTCGCCATTTATTTTCATGCACTCATCAAGCTCAGCATTTAATTCTCGTATGCGTACAATTCATCATTTTACGTGTACAATCAATTGTCATTTAAAATTTTCATTGCTCAGTTATTTCTCAAGCTATCACTAACACTCTCGTTTTGTAGGTTAATTTCAAGCTTCGCTCGAAAGTACGCCTCACAAGTCCTTTTTATTTATTCGATGATTTTCGCAAATATCAACTGCATGCATGATATATAGAACTGCTAGAATTAAAATCAACCCACATGAACAACGTGTTTAAAGAGTTGCTTAAAATGCCATGTTCATATGATTTTAAATTCTCGCTTGTATTGACTGCATGTACATGGGGACTTTCGATCCCACTTCAGTTTTTCACTTTAAAATCAATCATTTAAATTGGTACTCTGTTAGCCATCCATGTTAGGATCACGTAGTAATTAAGTTAATCATGCATGGCCCGATGATGAAAAAAGAGGGCGCTCATTCAGTCTTACGGAAAATTCAGTCCCATCACGATCATAATAAAGACTAAAGTGACGATTCCTCTAAGGGCCCCCTTTTTCAAAACGCATTTCTCAAACACCTTTTTAAACACCTCTCTCATCAACCGGTAACCGTTTTCGGATGTGTCTCGGGTGCCTAACACCTTCCCGAGACCATAACACGACCCCGAACCTTTGTCTGGGGTCCAGACCCTTTTTTTTTGTACCTTTAGTTTTTTTACTTATTATATTTCCTATGCCATGAAGATTAGGGTTCCCTAAGCCTAGCAACCAAATTAGGGTGGCGACTTCATTGCATGCTGCTAGGCGTCCCTTTTACGCCGAGCATCTGAAGGTCTCAAATTTCGTTGCACACTCGCGATTTTTTTAAATTTCCGAGGCGCGACAGTTTGGCGACTCCACTGGGGACATAGGGTCGGAGCCGGTTTTATCTTTTTAGAGAGGTGTTTTGTTTGTTTATTTATTTGCTTTGATCAATTGCTGGTCTGTTTATTTATTTACTTTATCAATTGTCATATGCATTTCATAGCGCCCTACACCCAGGGGACAATTACCAAAATAGGAGGGTAGTAGTGACGCCCTAGGACACATGTCCTGGGTAGTGTTCACCAATCCCAACTCAGATGAACCCCTAAAGCCAGTCGAAAGGTTATACGATTTCGCAAGGAATCGGGCGACTGGACGACACTTTACGGACCTTTTCATGGTATCATCCGGGAACCATTCAAGCCAGTTAGAGGTGTCGGAATCAGAGCCCCAGCACAGGCATCATGATTATACCTGTTTGTCGTGGCATATTGACGTGATTTTTCTGTTATACGAACTGTAAATTTTCTGACACGTGCAGGTTACTTTGCATTTAAAATTTTATTTTTTGTCCCACAGGACCCGTTTTGCTCATTCAATATGTCGGCACCTACACTACTTTCACTTGATATTTTCGGGGAATAAAGTTTCAACGATCAGACACTACAAAGCCGAATTGCCGCCTTAGAGGCTGAGTTAGAGATGAAGAAAGGGGAGTTGGCTTCGATGGAGTACCTTTGGCAACAGGACTCGAACGTCCAGGAATGACACCTTCAGGGAAAGGCTCGGATATCGGCAAAACTTTTCTTTTTAGCTAGGACCCCTGATTCCACCTATCTTAGCCATTTTTGATAAATTTAGCAAGTTTACCATACTTTTGTAAACACTTTTAATAAAGTCGTACTCTTTCGGATATTTATTAAAATCGCCTCATTTTTTCCATATCAATTATCCATCCAAACGCAACTCAAAAGACTATCGCAAAAAGAAAGAGAAAATCCCTCCGGGATAAACACAGTCGTTTCACCCAAAGAACCAAAAAATCAGACCAAACACTCAAAAAAAAAAAAAAAAACAGCCAAATATTGCCCACTCGTGGCTTTGTCCTCTTAGCTTATCACGACCTCCAAATTCATGGCATTGATTGTCATCCCTCCCCTCGGTTGGGTTCGCCAGGCGTCAGGCCCTACGTCATTTGCAAGCACAGTATGAAAGAGATCTTCCTAGCATGGCGGCATTGGTTGCCCCTGCTGATTTGGGTTTCGCCGTTAGCATCTCAGGTTTGCTTCATATCGGGGGAATGTATAGAGGCTTCTGTCGTATCTTGTCAACCACTGGGATTCCTCGCCTCACCGACCTCCTTGAAAATATCAAATGAAAGTGTGGCCGGAAAACGAATGAGCAAATGTGGAGGCCTCGGGATTGCATATCACCTGTATATCCTCACTTGTATTTACTTTTTCTGTGTTTTTCCCTTTTTCAGGTTCATGATAGCTCCTCGAAAGCAAGCTACTCCGCACAGGCTCCCCCTAACTAGACTTCAAAAACAAAAAATGACTGAACTGGCCAAGACCGACGAAGCACTAATGGCTAGAATCGCAGAGTTAGAGGAGCAAGTTAAGATCACTACAGAAAGAGCCACTAGGGCCGAAAAGGAAAGAGATGAAGCTGTCGCCGAAGTACCACCGGGTTTTGATCTCCCTCAAACAAAAGGACCTCACTCTTCGCTCACCGTCGCAGGACCTTCCGTACTCCCGCCACTTTCTGGTCCCCCGGGCCATTGGAGATGGAATAATCCCTTCACAGTACCCATCACTGCAAATCCTACAGCTAAGGCGGGTGAAGAGATCTCCCCATCGCTTCAGCACCTTTCAATCAACCCTGCCGTGGACCCCAGCAAGAGTCAGGCCCACCTAGAGGCTTTGTATCTCCCCCCTATTCCTCCAAGCACAATTCCCGGACCTGTGGGAACTCAGCTCCTCACTTTCAACCCAGCACATCCTCAGTTCTCGTCAGAACCTACTCTACCCTTCGGTTCTAACCCCATCAGGGCCAAGGAACCGAAAAGTGACAGACTGAATCTTCTCGAGGAAAGACTCAGAGCAATCGAAGGGGCCGATCCATTTGATCCCACTGGTCCCGCCGGTATGTGTATGGTCCCCGGGATCGTCATACCTCCGAAGTACAAGATCCCTGACTTCGAAAAGTATACTGGGGTAGAATGCCCAAAGACCCACCTCAGAGCATACTGCAATAAGATGGCCGAAATGATCCACAACGAGCCGTTGTTGATACATCTATTCCGAGAAAGCTTGACCAAGCACGCCCTAACTTGGTATATGGGTCTAGACAGCGCCAGGATCAGGACATGGAGAGACCTGTCCGATGCGTTCTACAGGCAATACAAATTCAACTTGGAAGTTGCACCAGACCGTTCTGATCTACAGGATCTAGAGAAGAGGACTGACGAATCGGTGAAGACTTATGCTCAAAGGTGGAGAGGGCTAGCATCTAGAATTTCTCCTCCGCTAAATGACAAAGAACTCTCGTCAATTTTCATAAACACTTTCAAGGCTCCCTACTACACCTATCTTATATCCAATCCATCAAATAACTTTTCCGACATAGTCACGGTGGCTGAGAGAGTTGAACAAGGAATTAAATCCGGGAGGATCACCGCTTCCACACCAGAAGAAACGCTTAAAGGAGCACCTATCATGAAGGAAGATGTCATCTTTGTCTCCTCGGGACCTAGTAACCGGCGACCTTCCCCATCGCCTCCACCACATATCCCACCAAAGAACCAACACACCCATTGGAACAGGAAACCGCTACCACCTCTTCCCATTCCTTTAGAGGAAATTTACGAGCATCTCTTGGCAGCAGGGCAAATTGCGCCAATCTCGATTCAGCCTATACAACCTCCTTACCCGAAGTGGTACAACCCTATTGCTAGATGCACGTACCACGCCGGAGCTCAAGGCCACGCCATAGAAGACTGCTCTGCCCTTAGAGGAAAGGTTGATCGCTTGATCAAGAACAAATGCATCTCTTTCGAAGGTTCTAGCATGACCATCAACCCTATTCCAAATCATACTTTGGGTAGTGGAAGGATGATATAGGGCTCGGCCATTTGCGTGAAGAAGTCTGGGGGGGGGGCTCTGCGTAATTAGACCGCCGCCACGCTTCCGGATGTCTCTTTGTAATATGTATGCATGTTTTGTTTATAGGGACTTGCGTTCCCCTTTGGTTTAAAAATAAATAAATATATTTAACCCCCTCTTCGAGCGTCTTGTACTATTCGCGTTTCAGGATGAATGTTGATTCAGTGCGTTTTTGATAAACCCTATGTCTTTACCGATAAAGAAAGTATCACCACAACTAAGAATGAGGTTGGGATTCCACGCAAATCGGTCCATTTAAGAGAAAGGGAGGAAAAGGAGATAGTCCCTCATCAGGAGAAGTCTAGGGGGCAAGCAATGAAGTTCCAAAGAATGGTGCAGCGAGACTTGTAAATATGAGGGGCAAGCGAATGAAGTGACAACCAAAGGAAGGCGTTGAAAAATGTCAAAGCTCATTTTTCAAGGAAGTTGTCCTTCATGTTTACAATTTCCCCTTGTCGCAATTTACGTTTTTGAAAATTATGGTCTCGCAGTTTACATTTCCGTGGTTTTGCATTTCAGGTGCAACGAGACTTGTAAACATGGGGGCAAGCAAATGAAGTGACGACCAAAAGAAGGTGTTGAAAATGTCAAAGCTCATTTTTCAGGGAAGTTGTCCTTTTACATTTTTGCAATTTCCGTTTCCGCATTTTCTGTTTTTGCAATTTACATTTCCACGATTTATGTTGTTGCAAGAGTGTGTGCGTCATGTCTGCTAAGGTCCTTAGTTTTTGCAAAAAAAAAACAAAAAAAAAAAAAAAAAAACAACAGGAATAAAGGCATAGTCGCTTGGCTTGAAAATCCCACGTTTTGAACTTTTTTTTCAAGCATATTCATCACTTTATCATGACAGGGATGACTTGTGCGTTCATTAGAAATTATATGAAACATACATGATTTTTTCTGTTAGCTCTTATATCCATGGCACATCTAGACGTAAGCAATCACAAAACATATCCCTGTGAGTATTTTGGGCCTTCACGCTTTGTTTCTTTCATGAGTGTAAGTGCCTGACTAGATACTAGTTGAATTCGCATAATATCCAGGGTACATGCGCCATTAGACATGGGATAGCTATAAAGTGACATGGGACTTTTACGATTTTCTCCACTTTTTTTGGTTTTTCCCTCTTTACACCATATATGTCATCATTCCCCGAACCGTCAATGTCACTCATACCCCGCGAGCCAAAGAGCAGTTTCAGCTAAAATTACCAGCCGGAAAAGCACGTCGAGTCCAAGAGCACGATGAAAGAGACGGAAGAGGTCACCAGGAGATCGCTAAGGACCATCACCAAAGAAGCAGCAACGACGTAGGCCGAAGCCTCAAGACAAAAGGGGAAGAGATCAAGACAAAGGTTGTGCTGGCTCTGCTCTGTTGCATTTTCAAATCAAATCAAAAAGGGGAGGGATATATATATATATATATATATATAAAATAATAATAATAATAATAATAATAATAATAATAATAAAGGGGAAAATGAGAGGAAAAAAAAAAGAAGAAAAAGAGAGAAGGGAAAAAGGAAAAGAAAAGAAAATAAAGAAAATGCTCAGAGACCTTCGAAGAATACAAACAATCGAAGAGCCAAAGCAATCACATCCCGAGGACAACTCAATTCGAGAAATCTCGAAGAAAACTTTCCCCAGCGAACTCGAGTAAAAAGGCCCAAGGCCAACTCGAGAAATCTCAAAGCATCCTTCCCCCAGTAAAGTCAAGTAAAAGAGGCCCAAGGCCAACTCGAGAAACCTCAAAGCAAGCATCCCTAATGAGAACCCAAGAAGAGAAAGGGGCCCCAGGCCAACTCAAGTAGTGAGGCGCAAAAGGAACAACGACGACGCTCCCCAATGAAGACTCAAGAAAAGAGCCCCTGGCCAAACGGAAAGCACCCCCAGCAAGGATCCTAGAGCTCACGCACTTTGTCAAGCAAGCATCCCCAGCAAAAAGCGAAAAGACTCGCGCACCTCGCCCTCATCCTGGCCAATCAGCAAAGCATCACTCATCAAAAGCCTTCCAACTCCTCAACAAAGCAATCCTTTCCCAAAACAAGCTCCTTTTCGGACATTTCATGTCCATTCATTCTTTTTCGTAAAAGTCCTATCGATTATTAGAACGCCCATGCATGTGCATCTTCATTTGAAGTCTATTCACTCGGATTGACATTGCGAATTGAAAATTATGTATCATGTTAGTTGCATCTTTATGAGCGTAAAAATACTTAACCTTGTTTCAGAGCGTGAGTGCAAACACTAATATCAGGTGAGGATTGCTTACGGCTGCAAGTTGTGGGAAAGTCTTGTCCTTGAGGTCGTTATTTCTTGAACAAGACGTAGACGTTACCTAGACTTGAATCAATCATGTTCGTATAACGAAAACTGAACGAACATTTTTTATCCAAAAAAAAGAGAAAAAGGTTTGAATTTATGTTCTTAAATAAAGAAATCATTTTCATTTCAAACAAAAAAACTTGGGGGCAAGCCATGGGTTAAATGTAGGAATATTTAGGTCAATTGCTTTCTCTTTTTTCCATCTATCGCTACTTTGTATTTGCTTCCTTTCAGTTTGCAGGATACAAATATGCTCCAGTGAAACCTCAACCATGGGTCTTCGATAATAACATCGTTGTAAAGCCCTCGCCTTGGATTTTCATCAAAATCCAATCAAACGTCGAATTGAGAACATCACCACTCCTCAACCATGGGTCTTCGATGACAACATCGTTGTAAAACCCTCGTCATCTTGGATTTTCATCAAAATCCAATCAACATCGAATGGAGTACGTTACCACTCCCAAATCAGCTTCGTGCGGTGAATCTCATTCCCTCACGGTCAACCACTCTCCATTTCAGTTCATACGGTAAGTTCAAGGTAAGACTTGCTTTCCCTTTTTACACCATCTGTTAAACGTTGTGAAGGGTCACGTCCCCACATCGTGTCATTTAAAAATGTGCTTGGTCACGTCCGCACATGTCGTCTGATAATGTTGTGTCTGGTCACGTCCGCACATGTTGTCTGTTAAGCGTTGTGGAGGGTCACGTCCCCACATCGTGTTGTTGATGTCATGTCCGGTCACGTCCGCGCATGTCGTCTGATAATGTGGTGTCTGGTCACGTCCGCACATATTGTCTGTTAAACATTGTGAAGGGTCACGTCCCCACATCGTGTCATTTAAAAGTGTGCTTGGTCATGTCCGTACATGTCGTCTGATAATGTTGTGTCTGGTCACGTCAGCATATATTGTCCGTTAAGCGTTGTGGAGGGTCACGTCCCCACATCGTGTTGTTGATGTCATGTCCGGTCACGTCCGCACAGTCATCTGATAATGTTGTGTCTGGTCACGTCCGCACATATTGTCTGTTAAACGTTGTGAAGGGTCACGTCCCCACATCGTGTCATTTAAAAGTGTCCGGTCATGTCCGCACAGTCATCTGATAATGTTGTGTCTGGTCACGTCCGCACATATTGTCTGTTAAACTTTGTGAAGGGTCACGTCCCCACATCGTGTCATTTAAAAATGTGCTTGGTCACGTCCGCACATGTCGTCTGATAATGTTGTGTCTGGTCACGTCCGCACATGTTGTCTGTTAAGCGTTGTGGAGGGTCACGTCCCCACATCGTGTTGTTGATGTCATGTCCGGTCACGTCCGCGCATGTCGTCTGATAATGTGGTGTCTGGTCACGTCCGCACATATTGTCTATTAAACGTTGTGAAGGGTCACGTCCCCACATCGGGTCATTTAAAAGTGTGCTTGGTCATGTCCGCACATGTCGTCTGATAATGTTGTGTCTGGTCACGTCCGCACATATTGTCCGTTAAGCGTTGTGAAGGGTCATGTCCCCGCATCGTGTTTTTAATGCTGTGTCCGGTCACGTCCACACATGTCGTCTGATAATGTTGTGTCTGGTCACGTCCGCACATATTGTCCGTTAAGCGTTGTGAAGGGTCACGTCCCCGCATCGTATTTTTAATGCTGTGTCCGGTCACGTCCGCACAGTCATCTGATAATGTTGTGTCTGGTCACGTCCGCACATATTGTCTGTTAAACGTTGTGAAGGGTCACGCCCCCACATCGTGTCATTTAAAAGTGTCCGGTCACGTCCGCACAGTCATCTGATAATGTTGTGTCTGGTCACGTCCGCACATGTTGTCTGTTAAGCGTTGTGAAGGGTCACGTCCCCACATCGTGTCATTTAAAAGTGTGCTTGGTCACGTCCGCACATGTCGTCTGATAATGTTGTGTCTGGTCACGTCCGCACATATTGTCCGTTAAGCGTTGTGAAGGGTCACGTCCTCACATCGTGTCATTTAAAAGTGTGCTTGGTCACGTCCCCACATCACGCTGTTAATGTCAGGTCCGGTCACGTCCGCACAGTCGTCTGATAAGGTTGTGTCTGGTCACGTCCACGCATATTGTCTGTTAAGCGTTGAAGGGTCACGTCCCCACATCGCGTTTGTTAATATTGTGTCTGGTCACGTCCGCACATGTCATCTGTTAATGTTGTGTCAGGTCACATCCCCACACCATATCTTGAAAATTCATAAACAGTCACCCCAAATATCAAATCAACATCAGGGCAAAGGTATGTTATCGTCAATCAATATCCGAGCGAAGGTACGTTACAACTCTCATTTACATAATTCTATATTTCCGCATAATTATCACTCCTCCGTGAGCAACTACTTTTTTTTCGTCTATCTAAAAATACTCCTCCTTGAGCGACTACTTTTCTGCATATCTGAATAACTCCTCCTTGAGTGACTACATTTTCAGCACCAGCATCCGGAGAGCGATAGCCTCGCACAGACCTTCATCCGCATTGCCACGTCAACACTCGGAGAGTGATAGCCTCACACGGACATTCATTTACATTGCCACGTCAACATCCGGAGAGCGATAGCCTAGAACGGACCTTCATTCACATAACCACGACGACGTCCGGAGAGCGATAGCCTCGCACGGACCTTTATCCGTATTTCCACATCATCGTCCGAAGAGCGATAGCCTCGCACCGACATGCAACCTCATTTTTCATACCAGCATCAAGCAATGCGATAGCCTCGCCCAGACTAGAATTTAAAGCATACCTCCTCCCAGAGTGACATCAACCAACCATCTCCTCCCAGAGTGACATCCACGAACAACATCATCAATTTTGTAAACACTTTTTTATCCCCAGTGCCAACATCAATTCCCTCATCACCAAATAACACCATCAAAAGCATTAGCATTCTTCTCCTCCCAGAGTGACAGCATTTAGATTCCGACCTAGCATTTCTTCTCCTCCCAGAGTGACAGCATTTAGTTTTCAGCCTTAGCATTTCTTCTCCTCCATAGTGACATCATAGGTTTAGTTTTCAGCATCAAGCATTTCTTCTCCTCCCAGAGTGACAGCATTTAGTATTCAGCATCAAGCATTTCTTCTCCTCCCAGAGTGACATCATAGGTTTAGTTTCCAGCGTAGCATTTCTTCTCCTCCCAGAGTGATAGCATAGCGTAGTTCTACCTTTTTCAACCTTAGCATTTGTTCCCCTCCCAGAGCAACATCATTCATACAATTCTACATTTCTGCATAATTATTTTCCTCCTCCTAGAGTGACATCATTAGGACAAATCATTCATACTTCTGCGAATCGCGCATTATCTTCCGAAGCAACGTCAGTCACATATCAAGCGATCATCCCCCTAGTGGAGCTGTCGTTTACATTTTCGTAAAATTACTTTCCATCCCCGGATCAACAACCTATCTCCTCCCAGAGCAACGTCAGCGGATTACCTCCTCTCAGAGTGGCGGCATCACTTTCCTCCTCTCAGAGTGACGCCAAGCAAGCACCTGGTATCCCCAGTGACAGCATCGATCAATCCCCTCCTCCCAGAGCGACATCAAGCAACTACCTCCTCCCAGAGCGACATCATCACTGTAAGTTTGGGGTAAAACCCGCTGTGTCGTCAAAATTCGGATATAGGGGCAACTGTCTTTACTGCTTATCAAATACTTCGATAAGACAGTAAAGAGGGGGCAACTGTTGATACCCGAATTTTGACGCCATTTTTATTTAATTTTAGCATTTCTGTTATTCAGCTAATTTACAGTCATTTTCAGTTGATTTAATGTCGCTAGCATTTTTAGGTGTTTCGTTGCATTTTTCATCATCGTCAGCATCGTCAGCCTTCGAAATTGCATTTTTAATTTTTCGGCATGTATTTTCATTATTATTATCATTAATATTTTTAGCCTTAAAAATCACATTTTTAATTATCCGGCAGTCGTTTGCTAATTTTTTCTTCGTTTTAGGTCAGCACATGAATTTTAGGATTTTTTATATTGTAGCACATTTTTTAGTATTTTTATTATTTTATTATTATTTTTATTCGAGCTTTTATTAGACCCGAGTAAGTCCACTCGGACCATAGCTTGACTTTAAAATGTTTTCCATCAACTAGTTGCTAGATTTTTTTCTGGTCGCAACGGTCTACAGCGATTCGTGTGATTTTCGGCGTAACGTTATTATTTTTCCGTTCAAACGTTTCACATTTTTGAACGCGAAAATAAACACGTTAAACGAAAAATTATCGTCATTCGCTGTAGACGGTTAAACCCATCATATTTTTCTCTACGCGACGGTACCTTCGGCTCAAAAAGTCAGAACGTTTGGTCGCGGGAACCGACTCGAGGCCATTTAAATCTGATAAAATGCCATTTGATCATGGCCATTGATCTGGTCAACCAAGGAAAGTCAACCAGATCAATGGCCCTTGATTTAATGTGCATAATGCACATGCACAGTGCCAAGGGAGTGCAGCGAAGCAGCCCACGCCCGAGCCACCTGCTCCCGTAGCTCCTGTCCCTCCGCCATCATCACGCAGCCGTAGACCCGACGTCATCACAGCGACGTCATCACGACCTCCACGCACAGCACCCGCACCTCCTCCTCACGCGATCTTCGGCTATAAATAGCCCCCTCCTCCAACGCATTCGGGGCACCAAATTGGCAAGCTTTCTTGCCCCCTCTCCCTCCTCTGATCAGTTGCTTATTTCAAGCGAAGATCGTCCAGTTCAAGGCTTTGAGGTGAGCTTTCTCTCTCTAGCCTTTTTTTTCAGTTTTTAAGCCAAAGTTTTGTTTAAATTCGTTTGCCTCTTGTTTGAGCAATTTAATTGCTTTCTTTTATGTCATTAATTCACACACATAACATAGATTAAATACACGCTTTCACTTTTAAAAATTGTCGGTTAGTTTGGGCGAATTAATTAGTTTTCGATAATTAACAATTTTGTCATTTTTTCGAAATTAAATTTTGTACGAGTCAAACTAAAAATCGGGGTTGGTATGGTCGGGAAGTCGTCGAAGAGACGAACATTTTGGTACGAACGATTTTCAAATCGGACACTTGTGGCCGGAGATGTGCCGCCGGCAGTACGCCGGCGACCAAGAAAGGTGACGAATGAACAGTGCCAGGCCAACGGCACTGTTCACGCGGGAATGGGCTTGGCCCATTCCCTTTTAAATTCTCATGGGCCAGGCACTATTCCTGGCCCATTTTTCACTTCTTTTCATTCTTCAATTGGGCCCAGCCCATTTTCAATTGTTTTCAAAACTTCGAATCACTTTTTTTCGTAAAATACTCGTATGCTTCGTATGATTATTTGTCGTACTAACACTTTGAATTTTCTGTAATATCAACTGTTTATTTTCTGTAAATATCAACTGTTTAATTATTCGCACTTTAAATTTCAGCAATTTACTTTCAGCAATTTAAATTCAATACCGCCTACATGGTCGGTCGCAATATCAACTATTTATTTTCTACAATATTCAACTGCTTTAATTTTTCGCACACTGCTGGAAATCCTTCCGCAACTTATCAACTGTTTAATTTTCCGCACTTTAATTTTCCGCAATTTACTTTCAGCAATTTAAATTCAATACCGCCTACATGGTCGGTCGCACTTATCAACTGTTTAATTTTCCGCACTTTAATTTTCCGCAATTTACTTTCAGCAATTTAAATTCAATACCGCCTACATGGTCGGTCGCACTTATCAACTGTTTACTTTTCCGCACTTTAAATTTCCGCACTTTACTTTTCCGCACTTTAAATTTCAGTAATTTAAATTCAATACCGCCTACATGGTCGGTCGCACTTATCAACTGTTTACTTTTCCGCCTTTAAATTTCAGCAATTTAAATTCAATACCGCCTACATGGTCGGTCGCATTTTAATTCTCGTAAATATTCAACTGCTTTAATTTTTTTTTGCAAACTGCTGGAAATTCTTCCGCAATCTATCAACTGTTTATTTTCTGCAAATATCAACTGTTTATTTTCTGCAAATATCCAACTGCTCATTCTCTACATTATCAACCTGTTTTATTTTCTGCCAATCACCAAACTTTTTATTCCCTGTAAATCGCCCCTAGCATTTAATTTTTCTGCACTTATCAAAACAGCATTTAAATTCTCGTATGCGTAAAATCAATCATTTTTCGCATGCAATCAACCTAGCACTTAAATTCTCGTATGCGTAAAATCCATCATTTTTCGCATGCAATCAACCCAGCATTTCAATTCTCGTATGCGTAAAATCCATCATTTTTCGCATGCAATCAACCCAGCATTTAAATTCTCGTATGCGTAAAATCAATCATTTTTCGCATGCAATCAACCTAGCATTTAAATTCTCGTATGCGTAAAATCAATCATTTTTCGCATGCAATCAACCCAGCCTTTAAATTCTCGTGTGCTTAAAATCAATCATTTTTCGCACGCAATCAACTCAGTATCTCATTTTCGTATGCGTAAAATTCATCATTTCTCGCATGCAATCAATTGTCGCCATTTATTTTCATGCACTCATCAAGCTCAGCATTTAATTCTCGTATGCGTACAATTCATCATTTTACGTGTACAATCAATTGTCATTTAAAATTTTCATTGCTCAGTTATTTCTCAAGCTATCACTAACACTCTCGTTTGTAGGTTAATTTCAAGCTTCGCTCGAAAGTACGCCTCACAAGTCCTTTTTATTTATTCGATGCTTTTCGCAAATATCAACTGCATGCATGATATATAGAACTGCTAGAATTAAAATCAACCCACATGAACAACGTGTTTAAAGAGTTGCTTAAAATGCCATGTTCATATGATTTTAAATTCTCGCTTGTATTGACTGCATGTACATGGGGACTTTCGATCCCACTTCAGTTTTTCACTTTAAAATCAATCATTTAAATTGGTACTCTGTTAGCCATCCATGTTAGGATCACGTAGTAATTAAGTTAATCATGCATGGCCCGATGATGAAAAAAGAGGGCGCTCATTCAGTCTTACGGAAAATTCAGTCCCATCACGATCATAATAAAGACTAAAGTGACGATTCCTCTGAGGGCCCCCTTTTTCAAAACGCATTTCTCAAACACCTTTTTAAACACCTCTCTCATAAACCGGTAACCGTTTTCGGATGTGTCTCGGGTGCCTAACACCTTCCCGAGACCATAACACGACCCCGAACCTTTGTCTGGGGTCCAAACCCCTTTTTTTTGTACCTTTAGTTTTTTTACTTATTATATTTCCTATGCCATGAAGATTAGGGTTCCCTAAGCCTAGCAACCAAATTAGGGTGGCAACTTCATTGCATGCTGCGAGGCGTCCCTTTTACGCCGAGCATCTGAAGGTCTCAAATTTCGTTGCACACTCGCGATTTTTTTTTAAATTTCCGAGGCGCGACAGTACTTAAAGTTCCATCACATTATTACTTCATACGGTTTCGAAGTAAACGCTGTGGAGGATTGTCTGTACCATAAGTTCAGTGGGAGTAGGTTTGTATTTCTATTACTGTATGTGGATGACATTTTGCTTGCTACGAACGATGTAAAGCTTCTTCAGGATACTAAGATTTTTCTCTCAGATAACTTTGAGATGAAAGACCTTGGGGAAGCATCTTTTGTGTTGGGGATTCAGATACACCGTGATCGTTCACGGAGTACCCTTGGATTATCACAGAAGGGTTACATCGATAAAGTACTAAAGAGATTTAGCATGCAAGATTGTAAGCCATATGATACTCCTGTCTCCAAAGGTGAGAAATTCAGCCTTGACCAGTGTCCTAAGACGACCTTGGACCGCGAGTTCATGGAGGGTGTACCATATGCTTCGGCTGTGGGAAGCATCATGTATGCACAAGTTTGCACCCGTCCGGATCTTGCATTTATTGTTGGTATGTTAGGCAGATACCAGAGCAATCCTGGAAAGGATCATTGGGTTGCAGCCAAAAGAGTCTTTCGATACCTGCAGAAAATGAAAGACTATATGCTCACATACAGGAAATCAGATCAGCTTGAGATCATTGGGTATTCTGATTCTGATTATGCTGGATGCCAGGATAATCGGAGATCGACTTATAAAGTTAGATGCATGAGATCAGTGGGAGTTCCGTTTGTACTATTGTAACTTGTATATGTTCTGACTGTGTATTATGTGATTTCACAGTTTATGGATATTGATTTACAGTTTATTCAATATATATGCTCTGAATTTTGATCTCATAAAGTAAAGAGGATCAGTTGGAAATAGACATGTATAGATCATTTCACATGTAATTTCCATGCTGTACATGCACACTGGATCCATGTCATTAATTAGTCAGTAAACGTAATCATCATGAGTTTAGCAGCTTGAACTGCGACGACTGCTCTTTTGGTTCTTGTATTGATGAAGTTAATGGACCGGATTGAATTAGACGGATATATGCTAGCATTCGGGGTTAACATATGATTGTATGACAAAAGGTGGTATTATAAGGATCGCACATCGTCGAGTTGTCCAAGTGGGAGATTGTTGGATTTTGGACAACGGAACTAGTGCGTTAGTACTGTTTGTACACGTTAGGGACATATGGACGCATATGTCATTTGTGTACCGTCATATAATATATTGTTAACATGAGGTTAATTGGACCAATTTGATGATCTAATAACGTTAAGGGGTCCAATCGTCTAATTGAAATAGTGTGTGGGGGTTAATACGGTTATTGTGCAGATTCCGGATTAATTCCGAATTGTTAATGGACCGATTCGGAATTAATGAAAAACATTAAGAACGAAATTGATCCCTGGTGGAATTGCTTTATATAAATAAGGCACTCTTCATTGTTTCTCATGAAGTGAAACAAAAGAAAGAAACCGTGTGAAAGGAGTGTGAGGGAGCTCCATTGAACCCCAAAGCAATCATTCACTAGAAGATCAAATCCGGGTTTTCTACATCAGATCATGGGGCCGGATGAATAGTAGTCGGCCCATGCTGGAGGAGAGAAGAAAGAAATAGTTGCCCCCTGATCATGGGGCCGGATCCGGGTACGCTTCCGCTGCTCGATCTAAATTATGCAATTTATTGAAATTGATTCGTTCCCTGGGATGTAATCTCCCATACGGTTCCTACAATTTAGGTATACAAAAACCTGATCATAATTACAAATTTATATTAATTAAACCAATTGAATTACTCCTTGATTTATATCGTATTAAATCAAAATATGATATAATTAAATAAAGTGAACAGATATTATATTTAAAAGTGGGATTATATCTCTAAACTATTATTGTTATTGAGGGAAAATTAACGAATATTGTTTGTGTTAAAGTGTGGGATAATGAGGAGCCGAGCCGAGTGTATATTTCCACATGCAACAGTTGTATATCTGGATGTAATAATATAAGTATTCCCACTATTATTAAGATGTATACCGAATAATTTACAGTGATACAAGTCTAACTCGTTTATTTTTTATATTACATATACGCACAATAATAAGTCATTGGCATGCGGATTGTTAAACGGCCCATAATACAGGACAGTTTTATAATGTTTCAATGGTTATTTAAGGCGGTAATCAAGTACCTGATACGGAATCAATTTCATTATGTATTTTTAGACACAACCATGCAATTTGGTAAGGCACTAAAATTAGAGGAAAACAATTAAACTCTAGAAAATACTTAATATTGTGAGTTAATAAAGTTAGAAAAAATAAATTATATTTGTATAAACTATATTTTTTTTTTTTAAATGAGTTAATATTAAACTTTTGAATATGCATAAAAGTGGAAAGAAAATCGGGTGTGAACATATATGAGTAACTTCACTTAATTTAATAGTGGTATGTTAGTAATTGTAAAATCACATCGGGTGTGCTTAATATTTTGTATATCTGTAGTCAAAAAAAATTCATAATGGTTAAAGTAATTAATAAACCTTAACTATTTTAGTTACTAATTATCCATATAGTATAACAAATATTATTTTATTATTGAAGAAATAATTAAAAAATTTCATGAATATGTAGCATTAAGTTTTTAAAAATATCCTATTATTAAATTAGTTCATAATGTGAATAGACCTAATTATTGTGATCCTAAATTAATGACATAGTAATTTAATTTTAAACAATCCGTACTCCCACAATATTGGAGCTTTTCAAAATTTTAATTAAGTAATTAATTCTATACGTTAGTCAATACTCACTATAAAATTGGTCAATTGGTTGGTAAATATCGTTTCCAATTGTTTAAGTACAATTGGCAATATATTTACGTAAACATATATGATAAATTATTTACTAATACATTAGGCAAATACCCTGGATGATGGATATAATTATAATCAATTGAATAATTAACACAATATCTTGGGGACTAAAATAAAATAGTAAATATCAACAATAGGGTTAGCTAATAGTATCAAATGATTGAAAATCATATTGAGAGAGAGATCATTTAATTAGCAATTCAGTTCCATGGCAAAGTACCGTTGCAGTCACTCCATTCATCAACTAAAATCAATAATTTTTTTGATGTAATATTACTCAAGATAATTAATTCATAACTAAAATGTTTTCCTTGTTCTAGTTCAAACTTCAAACGGAAAATATGACACGTTTTTCCCTTTCTGAAGGAGTACTACTATTATATTTAATATTTTTTATATAATAAATAAAGTGTTTTAAAATTTCCTGTATTGAGACCTAAAATAAATAAATATTCTATCATGTACATCCAATAAAGTAATTAAATAATGATACAGCATGTTTGCGTGATGATCGGAGCAACATTTCAAACTTTTTGACCTTGATATTAGCAGGTGAAACTAGCAGCTCCTTTACAGCCGGGGGAAAATCCAAGGAAGGTAAATATAAAATGATAAAAAATAATTAATAAAATTTACATTATCTTTCTTTTTTTAATAGACGACTTATCTTTATCTCTTCATAATTTGCACCTCACTGATTCATGGATCATGGATGTATAATGCTATGAAATTAAATAAATAAATAAATAAAAATTCAAACATTAATTCTTTAATTACCTGACTCCACTAGAAGCACTTGTCTTCATTCCTGACAATTATTTCAAAATTTTAAAATATTAGCACTTTTTAATTTTATGACATGTTATATAGTTATGAATATGATCATTATTATTGGATAGATCCGTCTTATCCATCCACATCTCTCTCTCTCTCTCTATCTCTTTCTTTTCCTCCCCATATACTTTCCACATATACCATACAGTTAAAATAGGAGTATATTTTAACCTTAAAAAAAAAGGATAATGCAAAAATTGGTACCTGTACAGTGATTGTTTGATTGATTTCATACTACCTGTTAGGGAAGGCAATTTGCACCCGCGGGTATGGATACCCGCCGGATACCCGCAATTGCGGGTGGGTATTACCCGCAGTTTGCGGGTATTTTGCGGGTATGGATTTACCCGCACCCGCAAAGTGCGGGTATGGGTGCGGGTATGGATAGTGCCTTACCCGCACCGCAACCCGCACTAAATACCTTAAATACCCGCACCCGCGCAAAATAAATATACATGTCCTTAATATGCATCCACCAGGATTCGAACCTGGGTCTATTGCTTGGAAGGCAATATTCTAACCGTTGGACTACAAACAATTACTTGTCTCTCTTTGCACTAAAACTTAGATATACGGTAGTATTATTGTTATTCCATTTTGTAGTTAGTTGCAAAATAATATTAATACTAAATTCAGCTATTTTAAAGAATTACAATACTTAATTTATCCTAATTAATTAACAAAAACATACTACCAATTAAAATTAAAATTATATGCATAACATTTTAAATAAGGAGAATAAGGAAAAAAACATACTACCAATTAAAATTAAAATGTATATGCATAACATTTTAAATAAGGAGAATAAGGAAAAAAACATACTACCAATTAAAATTAAAATTATATGCATAACATTTTAATAAGAAGAATAATAGATTAATATTATCAAAATGGTGTGTTTACTGTTTAACACCAAAACGGCGTCGTTTTGATGTTAAACACGTCATTTTGGTTATATATTTTGTATCATAAATTGTAAAAATTTATCATAGTAAAATATTTGTCCATTTTAAATTATATGAATTTTATATGTTTTGTATCATAAAATGTAAAAATTTATCATAGTAAAATATTTGTCCATTTTAAATATTTGTCCAATTAAAATTATATGCATAACATTTTAAATAAGGAGAATAAAGAAAAAAACATACTACCAATTACAATTTAAATTATATACATAACATATTATAAGGAGAATAAGGATAACTAATTTACTTTGAAACTCTAAATGTAAGTGATCAATACACATAACATAAGTCATATTCCATACTTTAATATTTATATGTATATGTTATGCTCATAAGTCATATTCGATACTTGAATATTTATATGTATATGTTATGCTCATAAGTCATATTCGATACTTGAATATTTATATTTATTTGACACTTTTTGAGTTTTGACGTGTGCTAGATATTTGTTAAACGTACTCCTTATATTTACTTGAGTTAATTGTATAGTTCAATATCAATATTTACTTGAGTTAATTATAACTTATTAACTATTGTATTGTAAAAATGATAATTTTGAAGATCTAGATGTAAGTGATCTAATTGTATTGCAATGAAGCACGATTATAATTAAAAAATCGTCATGTGTATATGTTAGGCTCGTAAATCATATTCTATATTTTAATATTTATATTTACTCGACACTTTTTGTTGTATCCTATATATTTGTTAAACGTACTCACTACATATTATATTGTTAGTATTTCATCATATTATAGCTATTTATACATCAATCTTATCATCATATTGTTAGTATTATTCAAAAATATGTTATTGTAAATTATAATAACTATTTATCTAAACTAAACTTAATATGACACATAGTCACATACTAGTGATAACTATATTATTAATACTTATTATCTAAAATGTGTATATAATTATTATCTAAAAGACATTAATTTCTTCTTTTTAACTTAAAAAATCTTTATCATGATAAATAATGTAAAAAAAAAATTAATCCCTAAATCCAAACACGACGCCGTTCCTATTTCCTAATTTCCTAAAGCTCCTAATTTTCTAAACCCTAATTAATCCCTAAAGGCTAAATCATTCATCGCAGTCATCCTTCCTTCTCCTCTTCTCACCCGCTCGGCCGCTCCTTCTCCTCTCCTCGCTCCTGTCGCTGTCGCCGGTCCTCTCCTCGTTACTGTCGCCGTCGCAGTCCTCGTTACTGTCGCCGTCGCCCGCTTCCTTGTTTGATGCTTGCAATGGGTCGTTGCCAATCAGGTAATGCTCATTAGTTCGATTGGTTTGTTTGTTTGTTTGTTTAATTGGTGGTTTATCCATGGAATGATGAAAGATGTTACTTTGCTTGTGTGTGTTTGATTGCAGAAGTAATGAAATTGCATTCATCTTGTTGTTTTCGGATGAACTTGTTATTTTATTGTGTTTGATGCTGTAATTTGGGAAAGTTAATTTGATGCTGTTATTGGATGACTGGATTTGAACATTTCCATCTTTTAAGGTTTTGTTTTAGTTTAATTTGTGTAAGATGGTTTTGTCAAAGCTGGGATATATCCAGGCGTCATGACGCCTTGAATGGGATGGTCCCAGGCGACATGACGCCTGGGTTGATACTTTGCTTATTAAGGTGGGTGTTTTACTTAATCAAGTAATTTTGGTATAAATTGTGATCATGATCATGATTGTTGATGAAATAATTAATGTTTGGTTGATTGGGTGTAGTTCTTGTATCCAGATTTTTATGAATATGGGTGTAAGGTATAGCTCCCCAACTTTAAACTCTGCAATATCTGATGTTGTCCCGGCTTTTACCTTCTTGATCGTCCTAATTTGCAGGTACTTGATTGCTTCTGTTGTTATTTATGTTTCTAATTATTGGGGCAAAGTTTAATTTCATCGCGGGCTGTTCCCGATTTAGTCTCATCCTATCGCTTTTAACTATACAACCCCAGACGTTTTCAATTCGTACCGATTTAGTCTTACCATTTTAGTGTGACTGATTTCAGGATGGAAAAGCTAGACTTGAAATTGAGAAGTAGTCAAGCAAAATCATTTGGGACCATGGTATCAATTGCAGGAGCATTGGTGGTGACTTTGTACAAAGGTCTGCCCATTCATGGTGCTACTACTTTTCCTCTGTAATGGATTGGGGATTGCGATTGTGCAAACTTTTATTGATTTATTCATTCGGCACGTAGAAGAATTTGTGTTAAAAAATATGCGGGTATTCGGGGGTAATTCGCGGGTAATCCGCGGGTACAATTTGTCTCCTTTTACCCGCACCGCGCGGGTGCGGGTGCGGGTATGGATTACCCGCAAATTTGCGGGTGCGGGTATGGATAGTGCCTTACCCGCTCCATACCCGCTCCATTGCCTTCCCTACTACCTGTACATTAACAGAACGTCACATTTGGTACCTCGACCTAACGCCGTCCAACTTTAGCCGTTAAGTATCCTACGTGGCATGCCACGTAGGACAGATCCGACCCGTTTCTTTGCCCGCGGGTCGGATAATTTATTTTTCCAACCCGGCATGAAACGACGTCGTTTTTTGCCATGTATGAACGACGCGTCATTCAGGATTAAGGTGAACGACACGTCGTTCATAGTAAGCTTTAAAATGCTTACAACAAGGGAATTCCGAGATTCGAACCCAGCACCAGCCGCACTCTATGCGACAAGCATACCAATAGACCAAATGCTCTTAATTGTTATCATTGGTTGCTGGAAAATTATATTACGTCAAAACCCTTCCCATTACCGCACCCTTTCCTCAGTTCTCAACCTTAGACCGCCCCACCTTTCTCTTCGATTTGGTGAGTAGGTTTTGATGTTCATCTCTTAAAATTTTCAAAAAATGTTAAAATTTCAAAAAAAATTGTAAAAATTAAAAAATAGTAATTTAATTAATCTAAAAATTTAGAAAAAATGTAAAAATTCTAAAAATAATTGAATTTTAGAATTTTTAGAATTTTTACATTTTTTCTAAATTTTTAGATTAATTGAATTATTATTTTTTAATTTTTACAATTTTTTTTGAAATTTTAACATTTTTTGAAAATTTTAAGAGATGAACATCAAAACTACTCACCAAATAGAAGAGAGGTGAGAGAAAGGTGGGGCGGTCTAAGGTTGAGAACTGAGGAAATGGTGCGGTAATGGGAAGGGTTTTAAAGTAATATAGTTTTCCAGCAACCAATGATAACAATTAAGAGCATTTGGTCTAGTGGTATGCTTGTGGCATAGGATACTTAACGGCTAAAGTTGGACGGCGTTAGGTCGAGGTACCAAATGTGACGTTTTGTTAATATACAGGTATCTTTTAAAAGCAAAAAAGACCTTAGGTATGAAATCAATCAAACAATCATTATACAGGTACCAATTTTCGCATTATCCCTAAAAAAAACACAAACAAACAACCTTGACAAGCATATTGTAGTTTAAGTTTATTAGACAAATATGAATTAATTAGATTTTATACATTTATATTTTTTTTGTAGACATTTTCCAATTTATATATATTATACAAACTTAATTTGCTTAATTGTTGAACTTGTCAACATGCACTCTACCAAAGCCAGAAAGAGATCTTTCAAAAAAAAAAAAAAAGCCAGAAAGAGAGGATAAAATCTAAACTCTGTTGTGTGGGTTTGAAGCCACTATACACATGTATCACCCGCTCCATGCGTGCCACGTCCCTCTCTTTTCCGTGTCATCCTCTACGTGTCAAGCCACCAAATTCGTCTGCAACGTCATCCATCTTCTCACTTTTCCTTCTTCGTGGCTTGACACGTGGAGGATGACGAGAGGGACGTGGCACGCATGGAGCGGGTGACGTGTCACATAACGACAGTCAATGGTGCACGTTAGATTTCTGTAACAGTAGGGTTGCGATTTTACAATATTGAGAAGACCAGGGTTGATATTAATTATAAAAAAAGTTCAGGGTTCCACTAATACAAAACATTAAAATCCAGCGTTGTTTATATCATTTTCCCGATAAAAAAAACTGAATATAAAGAAATTATTAAATACTCCCTCCGTCCCATATTAACTGTCACTTTACTGTTCGTGCACGTATTTCGAAGAAGTCGAATGACTTACTATTTGACTCCAAAAAAATTCGTACTTTTTTTCGAACGTACGTTAATCCTTAACCTACATTCGAGAAAAAATTCGAAATTTTTTGAGGTCAAATAGTGCGTCATCCGGCATCCTCCAACGCGTACATGAACAGTAAAAATGGACAATTAATATGGGACGGAGGGAGTATATAATTAATATAAAAAATGATTAAATAAAACAAAATGAAGAAGTTCTATATGAAATCATTACAAATAAAAGTTTTACAATTTTTACACTCCATATGAAAAAAAGAGTCTAGAAACTAGTTTGTGGCAAAATAATACATGTGCATCTTATTACAAAAGCAGCCTTTGAAAGTCAGTAACAAGCAGCAGACAGCAGAAGCAGTCTTTTTGATTGATTGACGCTGAACGTACGTAATTATTCTCGGAGCTTTCTTTTCTTTCCTTTTTATTGTTGCACGTGTCGTTTTATAATTTAAAAGCTTATATAAATTTTAAATTTTTTTTAAAAGTTAGTATTTGCATATTTCTAATCATTAAAGAATGTAAATAAAATAATTATTAAATGAAAAAAATTGAAATTTGAGTTAATAAATATGGTATGGCCTAAGATAAATAATGAAAAAATAGTTTTTTTTTTTGCAATTTTTTAAAATATTTTTTCATTAATTGTTTTTAGTGAAATAGACTACACCATATTTGTTACATTTTCTATTTAATTTTTATAATTAATTTATTCAACTCTTAAGTTTTAACTATTTTTAATTGAGATAAAACTAAAAAATAATCTTGGATTTTAATGTTTTAATTAATCACTCCTTTAGACTATTTGCTTGTTTAATGAGTACTCTAAACTTATTTATTCTTGTTTAATTAACCTCTACCATTAAAAATGTCTGACGTTTTATTAACTCCATTAAAAAAGTTATCACGTCAGTAACTTTTGATTGATGTTGTACGTACGCAGTTATTCTCTGAGAGCCTTCTTTCATTTTCTTTTTATTGTTCCACACGTTAAATTTTATAGTTTAAAAACTTATAATTTAAATTTTAAACTTTTTTTAAAAATTACTATTTGCATATTTCTAATCATTAAAGAATGTAAATAAAATAATTATTAATTAAAAAAATTGAAACTTGGAGTAACAAATACGGTAGGCCTTAAGTTAAGATAATGAAAAAAATAGTTGTTTTTTTGCAATTTTTTAAAATATATTTTCATTAATTTTTATAGTGAAATTGAATACACCATATTTGTTGCATTTTCTTTCTAATTTTTATAATTAATTTATTCAATTCTTAAGTTTTAACTATTTTTAAGTGGGATAAAGTTAAAAAATAATCCTGAATTTTAATGTTTTAATTAATCATCTCTTAAACTATTGGTTTATTTAATGACTGCTGTGAATTTTTTTTAATTAACTTCTACCATTAAATATATTTGTGTGTTATTAACTCCATTAAAAAAATTGCCATATTACAGACTTTTTGATTGATGTTGTATACTTGCATTTATCCTCTGAGAGCTTTCTTTTCTTTTTATTGTCCCATGTGAAATTTTATAATTTAAAAACTTACAATATAAATTTTAAAGATTTTTAAAAGTTGGTATTTGCATATTTCTAATCATTAAAGAATGTAAATAAAATAATTATTAATTGCAAAAAAATTGAAACTTTGAGTAACAAATAAGTTTTCTTTTTACAATTTTTTAAAATATATTTTCATTAAATTTTTTAGTGAAATAGACTACACCATATTTATTATATTTATCTCTAACTTTTATAATTAATTTATTCAACTCTTAAGTTTTAACTATTTTTAATTTAATTTTTAAATACTAGTAAAAAGATTAAAATTGCAATTGCCGATTAATTGGACTCATTCATTACACTACTAATTAGAAATCAAAGCATTAGTGTCAGAGTTATTATTCCCCCTCCACAGAATAATAATGGTGGTTTTTGTTAACAAGAGTGGAGAGAAATAGAATCTAATTAATACAACCTCAATCGACTTGATAAGACTTTTACTATAATAGTTAGGATTACAACACCAAACTATATACGAGAATGAGACTCGAACATCTATATAAATTCTACTAATACTTCGACACCAAACGAGAGCCACTGAGGACTAGCTAGGGCCGGCTAGCGCCTCCTGCAAGCAGTTTCTCTTTGAGCATTGAAGTAAACGGCAGCAACAGGAAGGCCAAGATCATTCTGAGCAGAGAAGTCTCGGGTGTTGAATTTATTCCTGCCGGAAGAAGCTGGGAGGACGTTGGTCGTTTGCCTCCGTTTTTGCTTGAATACAATAAACACAAATCTGTGGATCCCTATATTTGGCCTTGGACTCTCATATTTCACCATCTCATTACCTGCGTCAATAATTATTATTACCGTACAAATTATTAATTAAAAAAGCAAAAAAGAAAGAAAAAATTTTGTTTTCCAGGGGAAAATTGGATTCAGTGATGTTTTATCTCAATTATGTTTATATGAATCACACGATGCATTATTTTTTATGCATATAAAGATAGAACCGAAGATTTATTTAACAGGTGAAAGTGTTTGCATCCTATCATTTAGGATTCAAAATGGACTCACTAAGGTATCAATTGTCTACCCTATAAAAAGCTAATTGCAAAAAATCCCCTCATCTCTTTCTCATTTCTAGGGTTTTTCCTTGGGCTACCGCCGACCTCTCCTTTGGCCGGCGACAACCCCCCCTTTTTTCTTTTCTTTTCCTTTCTTTTCATTTTCTCTCTTTTACTTCTTCCTTTTTTGTTCTTTTCGACCAAAGCAAGAGATGTGGCGACAGTGAGTGAAGATCGATGAAGCGGTGGCGCTGTGTGATGTGGCCGGAGGCGAAGACGGCTGCTAGGAGAGCAGAGGGTGTCGCGGATGGACTGCAACGGTAGTGCGGTTGGGGTAAGGCAGCAGATCGGAAGTGAGGTCGACGACTAAGTAGTGGTGCTGGTTTATGTGGTGACGGCGAAGACAACGGCCGCGAGGTTGCGTGGCTGGTTCAGTGGGTGTGGTGATGTGGCGTTGGTCAGGTCAGATCTGGGTCCGAGTTGCAGCGGTGGCTGGCGAGTGATAGGTGCGGCGGTGGCTGGCGGTAGCTGAAGAGTGGATTTTCGGGACTGTTTTTTTGGTTCCAAGCTGCAGCGGTGGCTTGCAAGTGGTTGCGAGATCAATGAGATGGTGAGGCGGTGGTGACGGTGGTTGGTGTCGCGATGGATGTGTCGGGATGGTTGCCGATTTGGTTGTTTCATGGTGTTGATTGTGGTTGGAGAAGGATGAGCGGATCGGGAGGCAGAGTGGTGACGACGGAGGGAGGCCGTCCGAGGGTTTGGTTGTGTCGGTGGTGTGGGTGTGATGCGCCAGCCGTGGCGGTGGTTGTAGATGACAGGCCGAGATGGATGGGGTCGGCGGTGGTGTGGACGACGACGAGATTGGTTCTGGTGATTCCGGTGGGTGAGGTGGCTAGGTTTTTTTTGGAGCGATGTTGATTGTTTGGAGCGTCGGTGTGAGAGGATGCCGTGGTTGGAGCGGCTGTCGGCGGCTATATCAATGGCCGAGGATGACGCGCCGGCGATGGAGCAGGGGGCGGTGGTAAAGAAGATGACCTAAGATCTTTGTGGTTTTTAGGGTTTAGGTGTTGGGCTGCTAGAGAGTAGCTTGGGCTTAGGCTTGGGCTTGGGCTTTAGTGAGGCTTGCGTGTTTTGGTTCAAATTGTTATTTGGGACCATTTTTGGATATTAGTTGCGATGTAATACGTATGTTATATTCGAGGGGAGTGACGAGTGAGTACGTAGTCTGTTGTCGGTATAGCCCGTTTATTTGGTTCGTGTTCTCTATGGTCATTTTTTATGATCCTATTAATATATATCTGCCTATTAAAAAAAAACTAATTGCAATAGCTAGGCACCACCGGAGAATTGTACTGAATTTACCAAATGTGGCATCAGTGGAGCCTGGAATGTCAGTCACTAGCCTGACAAAAAGCCATTAATTTGTTAGGAAAAATCTCAAAGATGAAAGAACTTGTATGAACTTTGAAGACATTTATAGTCATTTCTGTCTGCTTGAAGAGCAGGATTTTTTTAAGATGATGCTAAAATCAAAAACTAAAAAAAAAAAACATCCTAAAAATATATCTATCAAGTAAAAATTTAAAGATGATAAATTTAAGAAAATGACTTATATTATTTCAAATTAATAATGACAAAAAAAATTAATAATGGCAACCTTTCAAAAAAATAAATAATGACAAGTAAAAAAAAAGGACTGAGAATGTTTTTTTATAGATTACATGCAGTATTAATTGTCATGATAATATTAATAATCGAACTTATAACCTACATTATAAAAAATGACATATGGACAATAAGTTGATTGGTGCGTGTTTTTTTTTTAAATAGGCAGAGAGATTATATTGCTTAAAAAAACCTCATTAAGAACATGACCAACAAAAACAAAAAACAGACAGCTCCAAAAGACAATAAGTTGATTGATGCGTGTTATATCATTTATCATATCCTTTTTGAAATTTATTTCTACTGGATAGTTCAAAATATGTATATGGTTTAATAGATGATTTTATGCTGGTTATTTGCCATTTCTAAATCCATATAATTAAACTTGTACATTAAATATAAATTATATGCAGTAATATTAAAACAAAAGGAGATGGAGAACATGAGAATGGTGAAGAAGTTGAAGTTCGTCCGAGTTAAAGAAAAACTATACATGATATATATTATATGCATACCAGTGCAGATGCTCCCTTAAGTAGGGATCACTCGGGCCAGGAACATCCGGGTCGGTCATCACCTCCAACCATTTTTTTAGAAGACACATTAATTTATAATAATTAATATAGAAATCAGACACTTATATATAGAAATATTGTGTTTTTATATGTACTTACTAGAGTGAAAAAAGACCTAAAATCAGAGCCACGGATCTCAACGTTGGGTTTGTTGGCGACAATGGAAGGGAAGAGCTCACACCCATTAATGTTGCAAACTTGCCTATTGTTGTAAGTGACAATCATTTGGATTGTGGGGGTGAAAGGATCAACAACATCTCCTATCACTCTCTCCATCACCAAAGGTTCATACACTCTTGCCATTTTATTTTTTATAATTAAGAGATCAATTTGGTATAGGGAGAGGGAGAAGGGTTTTTGCCTAATCAATATTGCACACTACCCTATTTTTCTTGCATGTTGAGAGCTAGCCAACAACAACATTTATATAGAGTGGTGCTCAGTTAGGTATGCCAACGGGTTAGGGTTTCTATTTTTCTCGCACTCATACACTATCTTTTTTTCGAGATACTCTTTTTATAATTTATTAAAAAAATATTTTAAATATTAATACAATTCCAACAATAATTTCTAAGGATGTAAAATACTTAAATTCATCAAATAAAGTAGTAATAAACATCCTCAAATAGCTAATTAAATACACATCCATCCATTAGAAATAAAATAAAAAACTTGAGTTTAAAACAATATTAGAAAATATTGTCGTTCAACTCTTAATTAGTTCATTGTGATTATATTTTATCAATGTGATTATCTATTATCAAATAAGTTAAAGGATGGGAGGTGAAATTTTAATTTGAAATTTTATAAAAATAAAATATTATTCACACTTTTCGATTTTTATGGCATAAAATTAATTCTATTCGCAGGAAATTAGTCCATTCTATATATTATCACATAATAAATTAAAACATATTTGTGCATGGCATATGTGTAAAGCAAAGACCAAAAAGAAATTCTTCATCACTAGCGTGGAAACAAGTCAACATTCGAGGAAAATGAATATTAAAGAATCGTTTGAAGTATGTACTTCATTTATTTATTTTATTTAAAAAAAATGACCTTACCGTTTATAGCACTTCTACCATTTTGAGAAATTCTTTTAGATAAAAAAAAAAAAGAGCACTCAGGTGATAATGCTGCTTTAGTCATTTCAATGCAGAAAGAAGTTTCCCAGTGATGCATCTCCATAACCTTCTAGATAAGTTATTGTACTACTTGGTAACTACTTATTGGGTACCGTGTGTCACATCACACTCACAATAACAGCGCTCAAGTCACGCGTAGGATAAGTTTTTGACTAAGCGGTGGAATCCAGACCATCCATAACAATGTATTATTGGAGGGAGTATTTGGTGCAGCAATGGATTATTGGAGGATTAGTTGCCGGTGTAGGATAATCCGGGTATTAAATTTTTCTGACAGTCGAACCCTCATTGTCAGTTTATCTAAAAAAAAAAAATTAATGAGGTGAACCAATGGCAGCGCTGCAAGGGCTGTCGTGGCCCGCGCTGCAAGGCTGTCAAATGACAGCCCTACAGTGCACGTGTGACGCACTGTCATTGACCACCGCATTATTTCTTTTTTCACCCTCATTTTTTAAATGAGTTTTTTTTATAATAAATACTGAAAATAATTTTATAAAAAATATATCATTATTTTTAATTTTTTGAGATCTATAAATTGAGACTAGGTTTGTATTATTTGGACACTAAAAAAAATCAAATTTTTTTACATTTTTATTTTATTTTCTTCTTTTTTAAATGCTTTTTTATAATAATTACTCAAAATAATTTAAAAAAATATACCATTATTTTTATTTTTTGAGATCTATAAATAGAGCTTGAGTTTGTGTCATTTGGACACCAAAAAAAATCTTAGTCTTTTACAATTTTCAAACTCTTTCATGGATCCTTCACAAAATTATAATTTTTTTCCAAATTACAACTCCCTTAACTGATACGATCCTAGTTGCGTATGATGGGTAATAAGTAATTCCCGATCTAGTTCTAGGCTTGGATTTCGAATGCGGAAAATAAACTCAACAAGTACGAGCTTAGACCTGAGGACAACCTATGTCAACCAACCTAATTGATTTCAAGTGAGGTTCTTGATTCGATCCCCCGACCTATATTCAACCTGTGAATATCAACCTTGGGCGACAACTCAATGGAATGGATTTTTTGAGTTTTACTTGGTATCCTAATCGAGTATCCTGACTCAATGAGGGACAAGGTTCGCGAAGAACAATTGAGAAAACTCTCTGGTTTTTATTTCAAAATAGCGTAACCAAATAATGAAGAGGGTGGCTCCTTTAAATAGGAGAACCCTAAAATCCTTTCCTTAAATTACTTCTAATTAGCTAATTAAATTAATTAAAAATAATTAAGTAAATAATCAAATAAATCCATAAATAGAAAAGTCAGCCAAATAAAAGAAGGTCAAAGGTTCCTTTTACTTTGGCGCAAAAACTAGACCAGCACGAGCGTGATCACGCTGGGAAGGCGACGTAATCACGTCGGAAACGAAGCGGACCTTGGCTGCTCCTACTGGTTACATCGTAATCACGTCATGGGCTGACGTGATGACGGCAGCGTCGAGGCTGGCAGCTCGCGTCCTTCTGCTTGTGGCATGATTACGCCGTGATAGGGCGTGATTACGCCGGAGGCAGCAAGCAGGGTGACTTGTCACGGGCTCTTCTCACCTGTATGTATTTTCATGTATGCTCATGCATCAATGTCGGTTTGGAAGTTCGTTTAACTATGTAGTTAGGCTATGATGCACCTCATTTTAGTAGCAAATGAAACTTTGCTTGTCACTCTTTGAAATAATAATACTAGGTTGTACAACTTTTGAATGATTTTAGTCTTGTGTCTGTGGTTGTGATAGCTAGATATATAATATGATCAGAAACTCAAATTGAAGGTTAAAATGAGATGCAATGCGTGCTGGCGAGAATTGGAAGGGCGAGCTATTTCCACAACTTGTGGTCATCTCTTGTGTATCCTACGACAGATTATTGTTTCAATTTGCTTTTCGCTTGCTTTGTTCTTGTATTTAACGAATTTAGTGCCTTTGCATAAAGTTTCCTTAACAGTGCCAATAGGTACTGAAGATGCTAGCAAGATCCTCAGTAATGATGCAGCATGTCCAATTTGTGATGAAGTGCTATCTAAGAGGTGAGCAATTTTTAGCGGGCTAGTACACCTTTAAACATTGTTTCCTTGCATGGACTGTCAGGCATATTAACTGAAAAAGTTATTCCTACACAACTAGAAGAATTTTTAGTTATCATGTGTCCCTAGTTACGTTGATTGTTGGATGTTAATAACACAAGTTTCTCATCAATGTGTCTGCAATGTTATTGAACAACTCATAATGCCCATAGAGTTGCCGCATTAAACAACTCACTATGCCCTGTAGATTGGTGCTTTAGACAACTCACGATGTGCTTGAAACTGCTGCTTTAACTTATTCTCCTTGTCAGTCTCATGAAACCCGTGGATATCATGTTAGAACCGTATGGGAGATAATCAATCTGATTACTGCATGAATTAGAATGAATTGCGGAAGCGTACCTGATGATGAAGCCATGATCGAACTAGAAATTGGGAAGAAGATCTTCTAGCTAAACCGTTACTCGGGCTAGATGGAATTTTTGTCAAGAATACTTGCTGCTTTTGCTATGCCTTATGCTTTATGCTGTGCAAAATTATTATGCAGTGCAAAATTATTATGCAGTGCTTAATCCTTATATGCTTGGTGTTGGTGCTGATATTAATAAAGGCACCGCACCGCTTCATTATATATATTATATATATATATAATATATATCCTTATGCAGCAAAGTCTTTACTCCTTGACTTTATAAACGACAACGTTTAGCCAGGGACCAAATCCCATAAATTAACCTTTTTGTTAATTGCTAATCGGTCCATCAACAATTAGCAATTAACCCGGGATTCTGCACAATTACAAATTTAGCCCCCACACTTTATTAATTAGACAATTGGACCCGTAACTTTATTAGATCATCAAATCTGCCCGATAAATTTATGTTAACATTATACTACATGGTCGGTACTAACGCACTAGTCCCGTTGTCCAAAATCTAACAATCTCCCACTTGGACAACTTGACAATGTGCGATCCTTATAGTACCAGCCTTCAGTCATATAAGCATATGTTAACTTCCCAAATGCTAGCATGTATTTTGTCTAATTCAATCCGGTCCATTAACTTCATCAATACAAGAACCAAAAGAGCAGTCGTCGCAGTTCAAGCGGCTAAACTCATGATGATTACGAGTACTGACTAATTAATGACATGGATCTAGTGTGCATGTGCAGCATGGAAATTACATGTGAAATGATCTATACATGTCTATTTCAAACTGATCCTCTTTACTTTATGAGATCAAACATTCAGAGCTTATAATGAAATAATATCATTATCCATAAATTGTGAAATAACATAATACACAGTCAAAACATATACATGTTACAATAGTACAAACGAAACTCCCACTAATCTCAGGCATCTAACTTTATAACACCCATACTTGATACATGGCCATGAAATGCTACAAGTGTCAATGCCTTAGTGAGCGGATCCGCAATCATATCATTTGTACCCAGTAACTCTATGCTAACTTGACCACTCTGAACTCTTTCCTTTACGGCAAGGAACTTTATATCAATGTGCTTAGACTTGGATGAACTCCGATTATTGTTGGAGTACAACACTGATGCCCGGTTGTCACAAAAGATCCTCAAAGGTCTCTCAATACCAGTGACAACTCGCAGTCCCTTAACCATATTTCGCAGCCATATAGCATGACTGGATGCCTCGTAGCAAGCTACGAACTCTGCCTCCATAGTGGAAGAAGCAACGAGTGACTGTTTAGCACTCTTCCAAGAAATCGCTCCCCCAGCCAAAAGAAGGACATAACCTGAAGTCGATTTCTGACTATCCTGGCATCTAGTGAAATCAGAATCAGAATACCCAATGATCTCAAGCTGATCTGATTTCCTGTATGTGAGCATGTAGTCTTTCATTTTCTGCAGGTACCGAAAGACCCTTTTGGCTGCAACCCAATGATCCCTTCCGGGATTGCTCTGGTATCTCCCCAACATGCCAACTATAAATGCAAGGTCCGGACGGGTACAAACTTATGCATACATGATGCTACCCACAGCCGAAGCATATTGAATACCCTCCATGAACTTGCGGTCCAAATCTGTCTTAGGACATTGGTCAAGGCTGAATTTCTCACCTTTAGAGACAGGAGTATCATGTGGTTTACAATTTTGCATGCCGAATCTCTTAAGAACTTTATCGATGTATCCCTTTTGTGATAGCCTTAGGATACCCCGTGAATAATCACGGTGTATCTGCATCCCTAATACAAAAGACACTTCACCAAGGTCTTTCATCTCAAAGTTATCTGAGAGAAAAGCCTTAGTATCCTGAAGAAGCTTTACATCGTTCGTAGCAAGCAAAATGTCATCCATATACAGAAATAGAAATACAAACCTACTCCCACTGAACTTATAGTACAGACAATCCTCCACAATGTTTACCTCAAAACCATATGAAGTAATAACGCGATGGAACTTTAAGTACCATTGACGAGAAGCTTGCTTAAGCCCATAGATAGATTTCTTTAATCTACAAACCAGTTGACTCTCCTCGTTAGAGGATGAACCCTCTGGTTGCTTCATGTAGATTTCTTCCTCAAGATCCCCATTGAGGAAGGCAGTCTTTACATACATCTGATGTAGCTCAAGATCAAAATACGCCACCAGAGCCATAATAGTTCTAAAAGAGTCCTTCGATGAAACTGGAGAGGTCTCTTTATAGTCTATTCCTTCCTTTTGGGTGAATCCTTTCGCAACAAGACGTGCTTTGTACCTCTCTATATTGCCCTGTGAATCCCGTTTGGTTTTGAAACCCATTTACAACCTATCGGTCTCAGATTCTTAGGCAATGGTACAAGCTCCCAAACGTCATTGCCCTTCATGGATTGGAATTCATCCGACATGGCCTGTATCTGATAAATCAATAATAGGCCTAGAGGGGCGGTGAATAGGCTCTCAAAAACTTCAAAGTTTTCTGCACACAAGAGAGGAGAAGGATAACACAACACAAGATGTATAGTGGTTCCAATTCACAACTGAATTGTACTCCACTACCTAAGAGTCCTCCTCTTAGGATTTTCGAATGCAATCCTTGCTATTCACTAGAGCTTTTACGGGTTCAGCTCACAACCTTACAATTGGTTTTCCGGGGCTCACCAACAACCTTACAATAGTTTTCCAAGGCTTAACTATAACCTATTGGTTTTTCAAGGGCTCAACCACAACCTGAGTTCTCTTTCAATGGGATGAGAACACTACCCTTAAACCCAAAAGTGTTAGGTACACTTTTCAAACCTTAACAAAGAGTTTGTAACAAAATGCAACAAGCAAATTTGGTGTACAAGAAATATAGATATATGATTCCAAACCAACACCAATAAATGAACAATTTACCTCAGAAAGAAAGCTTCAAAAGAACTCTCAAAAAGACACAAGACAAGAATGAAATCTTTGAATATAGCTTGTGTAAGAGAATGTAGAATTTTGGAGTTTGCAAAATGGAATTTTGTATGTGAGAGCTTTCTTATGTTTCTTGTTCTTTCTTGTTAACATCTAACTCATCTAGGATGAGTATAAATACTATTTGACAGAGGGAAGATCGGACAAGAGAGTATGGAGACAAAAAGAGCCGTTTTAAGTGGACAAAGTGACTGTTGGAACTTGTCAGAGTCTTAACGTGATCATGGTAAGGAGTTAACGTGATTACGGTAAGGACGAGCTCCTTCAGCATTTTAAAAAACTAGCCGTTATGCCTGGCGTGATTCACGGTTGGGTATTACCGTGATCATACTTAAAATCTAATTAGCAATCTAATTAATTTATGAGTCTTGACATCATCAAAATAGGTTCAAGTACCCTTTGGGCTAACAATCTCCCCCTTTTTGATGATGACAACCATAAATTAACTAAAACACAATTAGCACATAATTTTAAGTTGAAATGTGAAAATAGGTGATTTTAAGAAAAATTACTCCCCCTACATCTTTGTCATGTAAGCTTCCCTTATTCGAAATGCATAAAGAGCATTAATGCTCCCCCTACATAAAACGTTAGTTTGCACAAAGAAGCATGACAAAATACATAAGCTTGCTCAAAACTTCATTACCTATTAATACCACATTTCCCTTGGGATAACACTTCTCTCCCCCTTAACACATCCTCCCCCATAGCTATAGACTTCTCCCCCTTTGTCATCAACAAAAAGAAGGGAAAAACAGAGCCAAATAGGAGATCTAAAGGAGCAAGCTAAAACAGATGGCACATTAGCAATTAGAAGGAATTAGAGTGCCAACAAAATAAATCACAAAGCACACAAAGTTATTCCAAAAAAAATGGAATCAAATAAACCTTAGAGAAATAACACATTTCTCCACCCTTATTCTTTGCAAAAAAAAATTCCCTTTGAGCAAAGGAGCATAAGGTTCTCCCTACAAGGAAACATTAGAACACAAAGCAAAGATTATAAGGTTTTCTCCCTTAATCCATTAGACCTTACATTACCCAGGGAGCGTGTTTACATATCCCACTCTTTCATATCCCACACTGAATACCATGCCCCCCCCTAAATTTATTCCCCCTTTGTCAACAAAGGTGAAACAAATGAATAAGGAACAAGTGATTAAGCACAAATATTCAAGAGCAATAAATAAATAAGAAGCAAACACATCAAAAAAAATTACTTCATAAAGTAATTTGCAACAATTATCCAAAATAAATCACTTCCAATCTATTTCCCCAATGATCAACTCAAAATAATGCATGATAATCTTGACTAAATAAACACATGCATAAATAAAATAGAATTTTCCACTCTTAAAGATATTACATTACATAAAACATATAAAGCATATAGAACACGAAATATTCCAAATACAAGCATAATTAAAATTCCTTCATAGAGGAATTTATTCAACCAAAAACATTACATAAGCCTAATAACTCATAGGATCAAAAATAGAAGCTTAGTAGGAATACTAATGTTGCACGGATGTGATCAAAGAGAACATTGAGGTGACGGACAAAGACATGGAGGGCAATGGCATGGAGGGCAAACGAACATGTCAACATTCTTTGGACAATTTTGCATAATGAGAAAGGGTAAAACGAAGAGAGAAATCATCAATGCCAAAATTGCCAACATCATCCTTATTTCAAATGATAACATTTTGAAAGTCCGAAAGAAATTTGAAGGATGGACTCTTGGTTTGAGAATTTTGGATATCTCTAGAGGTGTAATCGACGAGCAATTTAAACACAAAAAATTGCGGCTTAAGGTAAATAAATTTCAGCTCGAGGATATACAATGTCATTGACTATTATACCCAACGCATGCGTACGAAGAATCAAATAAAATTTGGTTTGATTTGGCTAAGATTTGTATGGATTTCGAAGAGAAAATCTTCTAAACACTCTAATCATTTGACTCATAACCAAATATATCACATCAATTTGATTTCCTCAATGATAGATCACGTGAACAAAAGCATGCATGTATATATATAAAATACAATTAAACACGTATGTGCACAAACAAACAAAACACTTTTCGGCAATTTATAGCACATAGAGCAAAGCAAAGAACCAAATAAAGGAACCAAACATTATTACTCCTAAAAGATTTCCCAAACATATCTCCCCTTTTGTTAACAACAAAAAGAGTAAATACAATAAGGGAGGTCAATGAAGATCATATGAAGAGTAATAAAGGAGCAAGCAAAGATCAAATACTTTAACAATTATTAAGATCAAACAAATATCCAATCCAAACTAATATCAAGATAAAGATAAAGAGAGGATAAACGAAAGCTTACTCAATTTGTTAAAAGAGATGATCATTAAAGGATGAAACAACAAATGAAATCATTTTCAATGCATTCCTCTAATGATCAACAAATCAACAATTGTAGCAAAACATCATACCAAATATTTCTAAAATATTTAACGCATGTATTGCATAGCCAATTAAGCACAATCTATGGCAAGTTAAAGCATATATGATTATGGATTTTAATTACTAACACAATCATTTAAATCAAGTCATACATCAATAATTAATCTCAAAAGCATAATTTAAAAGGAAGAGTTTTTAGGAATACCGGTTGCGATCACTCAATATATAACTTATGTCATTCCGCGTAAATGGCTTCCATATGTGCAACCGAGGCAATCATCAAAATTAAAACCTACTTGTCGGTTTTCCCTTGGGCTACCAATCAAGTAAAATTCCTACAAAACAATTCTTTCTAAACAAACTCATGAGATAACTATTAACACAAGAAATAATTATGATCAATATTAGAAATTTAAATCAATCAAATATATTAAGTATCATTGCCAAAAATTACCACATGGGTGAGCTTCGATTCCTCACCCGACTTGTGCCACGAACACCCTAAATATCTTTCATTTATCTTCAAGAGATTTTCGGCACTACCTACAAGACAAATTAGTTTGATTTTGGTACCCAAAACCGTTTGGGTCCATACTCATTAGCAAAAGTACCTTTAGGTACCCAAATTTGTCTTGCATTAACAAGTCCTTTTCGAATGTAGCAAAAATAAGAAAAATGTCCAAATTTGTTGCAAAAGCTACATTTGTATCTAGGCTTATCATGTGAAGGTTTGTGAACATAATTTCAGGAATTATCATACCAATTTGAAGAGCTACCATGGCAATAAGAAGAATTAGCATGATAATTAGAAGCATTTGTTTTAACAAAAGGACCTTTACAATTCTTTTTACATGAAGAGTAGTCAAAGCCAATACCTCTCAAGTCACATTCTCTTCTTAGATCATTCATGCAATCATGGTGACCTTTCTTGCTCTTGACAAACTTATCTAAAGTAATTTCAAGATTCTTGATCTTTTCTTTTAACTCTACTACTTCTTTGGTAGATTTAGCACAATCATCACAAGTAGAGTTTTTATCTATGGCCTTTCCTTTAGCACTATCAAGAAATCTATTCTCCATTGTCAAACCTTTGTTTAACTCTTCTAATTCACAGTTCTCATCTCTAGTTTTAGCCAAAGCAACTTTCAAATCAGTATTATCATTAGTCAAAAAATTATTCTCATCAATTAAGCATTTATTGGATTTTTCTAACTTGCTAATTTCATTTTTAATGCTCTCTAGTTCTTTAGCAAGTTTAGAATTCTTCTTATTAGCTTTACTAAAATGTTCAGCAAGTTCATTAAAAGCATCTTGCAATTCATCATAGTCACGTTCATCATTAGAAGAATCACTAACCTCATCATCGCTTTCCCCATGAGCCATAAGACACATATTTGTACATTCGCTGGATGAGGAGGAAGTTGGTGAAGAACTTCTTTGATATGCTCCACAATTTCCTTGTCTTTTGAGTTCGGAAGAGTGTTCACATGTACTTCTCCACTGCTTCTTTCTTGAATTCGAATTTACGAACTCACGAACAGTACCGGTGAAGAGAGCAAGCGATGCATTGTCTTGAACACCAAGAAAGGTTCTCAACCTTCTCTTCCAATGTCGGAAATTGTTGCTGTCAAGGTATAGTGAATTGTTACGCACAACACCCTCATTTGCCATATCTAATCTTGCACTTGAGGTGGTTAAACCTTGTTCCAAGTGACCTTGCTCCGCTACCAATTGATAAATCAATAATAGGCCTAGAGGGGGGGGGGGGGGGGGGGGGGGGGGTGAATAGGCTCTCGAAAACTTCAAAGTTTTCTGCACACAAGAGAGGAGAAGGATAGCACAACACAAGATGTATAGTGGTTCCAATTCACAACTGAATTGTACTCCACTACCTAAGAGTCCTCCTCTTAGGATTTTCGAATGCAATCCTTGCTATTCACTAGAGCTTTTACGGGTTCAGCTCACAACCTTACAATTGGTTTTCCGGGGCTCACCAACAACCTTACAATAGTTTTCCAAGGCTTAACTATAACCTATTGGTTTTTCAAGGGCTCAACCACAACCTGAGTTCTCTTTCAATGGGATGAGAACACTACCCTTAAACCCAAAAGTGTTAGGTACACTTTTCAAACCTTAACAAAGAGTTTGTAACAAAATACAACAAGCAAATTTGGTGTACAAGAAATATAGATATATGATTCCAAACCAACACCAATAAATGAACAATTTACCTCAGAAAGAAAGCTTCAAAAGAACTCTCAAAAAGACACAAGACAAGAATGAAATCTTTGAATATAGCTTGTGTAAGAGAATGTAGAATTTTGGAGTTTGCAAAATGGAATTTTGTATGTGAGAGCTTTCTTATGTTTCTTGTTCTTTCTTGTTAACATCTAACTCATCTAGGATGAGTATAAATACTATTTGATTGAGGGAAGATCGGACAAGAGAGTATGGAGACAAAAAGAGCCGTTTTAAGTGGACAAAGTGACTGTTGGAACTTGTCAGAGTCTTAACGTGATCACGGTAAGGAGTTAACGTGATTACGGTAAGGACGAGCTCCTTCAGCATTTCAAAAAACTAGCCGTTATGCCTGGCGTGATTCATGGTTGGGTATTACCGTGATCACGGTTAGCTTACCGTGATCACGTTAAGCCCCTTAACGTGAATAACGCTACATTCTGATGTAAAACGGAACTTTTGACAATCCTTAACGTGATTCACGTTTAAGGCTAACCGTGATCACGGTTAAGATAATTCTTACCGTGATTCACGTTTCGACCTAAACGTGATTCACGTTTACCATCTGATCTAAAATCCTTAAAACGTTTTTCAAAACTTGTTTTGACACAAAACCTTTGGACACTTATTTCTGAGGTAATTGAACAAAAACCAAGTGTTAAATTAATTCATACTTACAATAAATTTGATCCTAAACAACACTTGATCTTGAGCTTGCGATTTCTTGAATTCGTTGCTTCTATTATTTGTTCTTCGCAAACTACACACATTCATACTTAAAATCCAATTAGCAATCTAATTAATTTATGAGTCTTGACATCATCAAAATAGGTTCAAGTACCCTTTGGGCTAACAGCATCCACTTTTGAGCATCAGAACAACTAATGGCTTCTTTGAAGATGAGCGGATCATCCTCCAAAGAGTCAACAGTATCCTCATGTTCTTGAAGAAATACGATATAATCATCCGAAATCGCATTTCTTTTCACTCTAGTGGACTTCCTAAGTGACATATCTCCTTGGTTCTCAACCATCTGAGGGTGTTGAGTTTGATCTTCATGGACTTCTTGATGATCCTCAAGTATAACTTGTGGATCTTGTCATGTAGGAAAATCAATGATGTCATTTCTTGCCTGCTGAGGGACAAAACCAGGAATATGAACAATAAGCTCATCCTGACCCTCAGGAACCGCACGAGGAAGTATAACTGAATCTTCCTCAAAACTGACATCTGAACGTCTATCTTCCCCTCCAAACTCAATATCCTCAAAGAACCAAGAATTTCTCGTCTCAAAAAATATTCTGGTAGTAGGGTTGTAAAACTTATACCCCCTTGACCTCTCCGGATATCCAACAAAATAACAACTAACAGTCCTTAGGTCCAGTTTTCTTTCATCAGGCCTATAAGGCCTTGCCTCAGCTGGACATCCCCAAACCTTTAGGTGCCTTAAGACAGGCTTTCGGCCAGTCCATACCTCATATGGGGTTCTGTTACTCACTTTAGTTGGTACCCTATTGAGAATGTAGACTGCAGTTTTCAAGGCATCTCCCCAGAGTGACATAGGTAAGGTAGTATTGACAATCATACTCCTCACCATATCCTTAAGGGTACGGTTCCTCTTTTCAGCTACACCATTCATGGTCGGAGACCCCGGCATGGTGTACTGTGGAACTATTAAACACTCATCTAGAAACTGAGCAAATGGCCCAGGACGCTGTTCACCTGATCCATCATATCGACCGTAGTATTCACCACCACGATCTGATCTGACAGCTTTAATAGTTTTCCCGAGTTGATTTTCAACTTCGGCCTTAAAAGACTTGAAAGCGTCTAATGCCTCAGACTTTTCCTTTAAAAAGTATAGATATCCGTATCGAGAGAAATTATCTATAAAACTGATAAAATATCGTTGACCATTCTAGGATGCCGTAGGGAATGGACCACAAATGTCTGTATGTACCAGTTTTAGAGTTTCTGTACATCTCTCAGCCTCAAACCTTCTCTTGTCTGTAGTTTTGCCCTTTATGCACTCAACACAAACCTGTTGATCTATGTGATCCAGTGCTTCGAGAATTCCGTCTGACACAAGTCGATCTATTCTCCTTGCAGAGATATGACCTAACCGTCTGTGCCATAACCTGAATGAATCCTCAGTTGACAATTTACGTTTAATCCCTCTGGGCTCGCTAACATAACATTCATTATTGTTGTCAACCGTATGCAATAAATACAAGTTATCAGAATCAATCAATGTACCAGTTCCAACCAAAGTAGAGTTAAAATAAAGGAGACTTTTATTATTTCCGAATCTGATATCATAACCTTCTTTGTCCAACAAGGAAATAGAAATCAGATTCCGTCTAAAAGATGGTACATACAAAGTCTCTATTAACTCTAATATATAACCAGTACATAGGATTAACCCAAAAGTAGCGATGCCCTCAACTGAAACCGGATCACCTGCACCCATATAGAGAAACCTCTCACTTTCCATGGGCCTCCGGTTCGCTCTGCAGCCCTACAAAGAAACACTTATGTGTTTAGTGGTTCCTGTATCTAACCACCAAGTGTTCTTAGCCACAAAAACAAAAAGGGATTCTGTATTAACAAGAGACAAAGACATACCTTTCTTTATACGTCAAGCTTTATACTTAGTGCAGTCCTTCTTTAAGTGGCCTGCCTTATTACAGAAAAAACATTTTATTCCCTTATGCTCAGTATTTGAGCCCTTATGTTTCTTCTGAAAATCAAGCCCTGAAAATCAAACCAACTTTAAGTGCTTTCAACTTCTCAACCAGATTGACAATTTCTTGGACATGCTCCCTGATGTCACTATCACCCATGAACTTTATGGTCGAGAATTTACGAATGGTATCGCTAATCTCAGCCTTCTCTGTATGGGTATAGCGGCTAGCTAAGATCTCTAAGATCTTACTGGCACTTTGTTCATTTTCCAGTAAACTCTGCAAAGACATAGGGACAGCACTGAGTATGACCAAACGGCAAGCTCTATTTGATTGTTGCTAGTCCTCAAAAGCCTGGAATCCTTTATCAGGACTTTCAGGATCTGGTACTATAGGACAATCCTTACAGAGAGCTTGATCTTTATTCATACAACACAGTGTTGTCTCTATCTTTCTCTTCCATAACTTGAAGTTACTGGAAGATAACAGTGGTACACTGTTCAGATTGGCAGATACCGAGCTTGCTGAGTTCATATCTGAAAGAACACAACATTTAATCAGCTCATTTTAATAAAACTTTATGAAAGCAATAAACTTAATGAATAACACATTGAATAAATCAAAAGATTAATTATATGACATTGTGCCTAATCTTTGGACTAAAAGCACAACTCACAGTTAATTAACCTATCATAGTGTGAATTTTATAGCTTGATTTCGCCAAATATTCAACCTTCCTTTTGGCCGATCAAATATTCGCAATAAATCTCTTGATAGCTATAAACCTTAATTCATCACTACCGTATTTATAATTTCTGCCAAATAATTCCCTTCCTTTGGGCCGATAACTATCCGCATGAAATTATGAATACTACACTTGAAATATCCAACCCGGTAATGTCCGTGACAGAGGTCATTTTTGTGACTTTATTACTTCCATTAATCGAGTAAGACAAACAAGCTAAGCTTAAAAGCTTCCTTAGTGTTATTCTGCTTTCCTTTATAAAAATCAATTATTTGAACCTAACAAACATCTTAAACCTTATGATGTTCATGTTCAAAATAATCGAATTAACTTTAGTCCGGCAACCCGAACCAGTACTGATGATTGGAAAAGTTAAAGCATGCAATTAATTTAGTAATCAAAATACAAGATCAGGGTTAATATACAAAAGAATCTATTTGATTAATATGAACGGTGCTTATTAATAGTAAAACAGTGGCAATGTTGCATCCATTAATCAAAATAGATTTCTTAAGCCCAATCCTGCGCCACTAAATTAATGCACCACCAAAGGATTTCAAAAGGATTTCTTTAATCCATGAGAAGACCGAAATCAATCCCAAAATAATTCAGTATCCATGATTAATTAATTCTACCAATTAATCATTCTTACTTTATTAAATCCGGAATTCCTGCAATTAATTTTAATTGCAACCCGAAACGGAATTACAATTCCAGAATCATGAATCTGATGATATTGCAATCAAGCCACATCAACAACCAACAATTATCAAAATTTGATTCAATCAAGCAAGCAATTCCGGTCAAACGGGATTCAATCCCCAGATTTTAACCAGCCAAATCAAGCCAAATAAATCAATTCTTATAATGATACGCACAGAAGTAACATCAAGAAAAACCCAAATCATGGCTATAATTCATGCAAAATCAAAATTGGTTTGCTCTGCTACCACTTGTTAGAACCGTATGGGAGATAATCAATCTGATTACTGCATGAATTAGAATGAATTGTGGAAACGTACCTGATGATGAAACCATGATCGAACTAGAAATTTGGAAGAAGATCTTCTAGCTAAACCGTTGCTCGGGCTAGATGGAATTTTTGTCAAGAATACATGCTGCTTTTGCTATGCCTTATGCTTTATGCTGTGCAAAATTATTATGCAATGCTTGGTGTTGGTGCTGATATTAATAAAGGCACCGCACCGCTTCATTATATATATATATATATATCCTTATGCAGCAAAGTTTTTACTCATTGACTTTATAAACGACAACGTTTAGCCAGGGACCAAATCCCATAAATTAACCTTTTTGTTAATTGTTAATCGGTCCATCAACAATTAGCAATTAATCCAGGATTCTGCACAATTACAAATTTAGCCCCCATATTTTATTAATTAGACAATTGGACCCGTAAGTTTATTAGATCATCAAATCGGCCCGATAATTTTATGTTAATATTATACTACATGATCGGTACTAACGCACTAGTCCGTTGTCCAAAATCTAACATATCAATCCAAATGATGAATGGATTAATGTAAGTGAGGGTCCAATGAGATTTATTCCTCACTGTTTTGAATCCGCATAGTCCTGCATACTTTTGATTTCTTTTCTGGTACTGCGACTTCTCTTTTTTGCTTCTGGTTACCTTACTGTTTTGTATTTTGATGTAGATGGTTATGGCTGGAGTATCTCCTCAGATATGTATCCTTCATGTCATAATTGGTTCAATTAAAGTTTACAGTGTTATTATGAGCTACCTGGGTTATCAAGTAAAGTAAAATCAAAAGATGCTGACAGAGGAGCTACCAAACCCAAAGAGGAAGGCTTCTGTCATGTTTCTGAGAAATTTGCACAATAGCAAGTAATAACTAAGATATATTACGCGATGCATCTTCCTTAAATGAAATTAGTGATGAAGAGTGCATACAGGAGTGTGATGTTTATATTGGGCAAAAGGAAATAGAAATGCAATACAAGATGAACAGAATTGTAGCTCAGTGCCGTAACAAATGTGAGGTCATGCAAGAAAAGTTCACTGAAAAGCTGGAGCAGCTGCACACTGCATATCAAAAAGTGGCCAAAAGGTGTCAGATGATGGAATGGAACAGGAGATTGAGAGTTTGTCGAAGGATAAGCAAGAGCTCCAAGAAAAATTTGCTGAGAAAGCACGGTCAGTACATCATCGTGTGAAGCTTATTTTTTTGAATTTTAAAATTAATTATATATTTTTTAATTTTAAAATTAAATATTCTAAATATTCTGTATTTTTGAAATTAATAATATTATTTTCTTTTAATTTTTCTAATTATTCTGTATTTTTCTAATATTTTTCTTTTAATTTTTCTAATTTTTTCGTATTTTTATAATATTTTTAAAAGTCAAATTAATTTTCTATACATGTGGGTCCCGTGGTCAGATACTTTTATCAGATTTATTAATAAAAAAATCAAAACTAACGGCCGTTTGCCTCGTTATCGGAGGAGGGACTCCGGGAGTCTAACGGAGGTAACATGTGGGACCAAATCGAACAAAAACAAACGTTAGGGACTGACTAAAATGAAAATAATAAGTGGAAGGACCCCGGGTGCGCAATCCCCACAACTCTAAATCTCACCTCTCTAGAAAAAAATATGCAACTCAATATGCATGTGTCATATATTAAAAAAATAATAAAATAAATTGATTAATATTTAGTTACTAATTTACAAGTTATCATTATACCTAAACTAATTAAATAAATATTTATCGTAAACTTAAAGTCCTTAAAACCTTAAATTTTAATAACAAATGGATAAAGGTAAATTTGTGTAACGTAATAGACTGCTGTAAAAGTACATAGAAGATCTCACTAATGGATTCATAATACGAGTGAAGAAATATTGATGAAGTTGATATAAATAAGAAAATTAAATAAGAAATCATGTTCTAAGCCATAAGTTATAGGAAAAAAAGCTAAAAGTTATGGATTAGATGAGATGCATAAATATTCTAACGTTATTATCATCTTCAATGTTAATTACTTTACAAGTAGGGGGAAAAGGCACCCCGGGGTCCCTATCGTTATTATTTTCATTTTAGTCAGTCCCACTTTTCGAATTTGGTTCAGTTGGTTCCTAACCGTTAGCTCCGTTATCCACCCCAGATCCCGCCGTCAAAATCGACCTGTTTTATTATTATTTCTGAAAAATAATATAATTAATTTTTTATTTTATTATCTAATTAATTTTTAAAAAATTCAGAAAATAATTTAAAATTTTTATTAAAAAATGTAATAAATTAAAAAATTCAGAAAATAAATATAATTAATTAAATAAACTCAAAAAAATAATGTCATTAATTTTAAAATTCAGAAAAATAATATAATTAATTTTTTAATTTTTTTAATTTTTAACTAATTAATTTTTAAAAAATTCAGAAAGTAATTTAAAATTTTTATTAAAAAATGTAATTAATTTAAAAATTCAGAAAATAAATATAATTAATTAAATAAACTCAAAAAAATTAATGTAATTAATTTATAAAAAATAATGTAATTAATTTAAAAATTCAGAAAAATAATATAATTAATTTTTTAATTTTTAATTTTATTATCTCTTATTTCTTTTATTTTCACTTCTCCACCTCTTTTCAAAAATATCTCAAAAATAATTTTATTAATTATTTCAAAAAATAACATAAATTAAGATTTCTTTTTGCAGCATAGGAGAGATGATGAAGAGAGGGCGACGGTGTTGGGTTTGGTTGGCGAAATGAGTTATTAAAAGCAGAAACAATACTTCAGCTTGGCAAGTCTCAGTATCTGGAAAAACGTAACCCCATTATGATCAGACTTCTGCTGCAGATTATCTCTTTTCTTCTTACTCAGCCTCTTCACAGCATATGAAACAAAAGAAAACCAAAACCGTTCTGCTTCCTCTGCCTAAAACACCCCGTTTCAATCCACTTACTTCATGAAGTAATTCCAACAGGCAATTTAAAAAATGAAATGGTAAAAGTAGAAAATGAAGGGAAATTAGAATATACTGTATTCCCAATAGCTGAAATATTTGTCAAAAGCAGATGTTTTGTGTCTCTGAAAAGCTTTATAGCTTCCATGCTCGTGTTCTCATCCCAAGACAACCCATTCTGCATATGAAATCCCATTTTGGAAGTCAAATGCTAAGAAAAGTACCCGTAAACATGAAATACTAAAAAAAAACAAAATCGAATAATGAAAACTCTGGGGAAAAAAGAATTCACACCTTGCAAAATTCAGTGAATCGCACTTCAATAGCCTCGCTGTATTCCTTAAGACCAGTAAAATAAGCTTACATTGGATTAAGGAAGTACAGTGCCGATGCATTTGGATACTAAACAATGTTAATTACCAGATTTGTGTAGATCCATGCATCAATGTGCATCTTTTAAGACAAGTTTAGCAAACAGTTCTAACTGTTTGTATCACAAAATAGAGATAAGCAGTAGAGGATAGTTTCAGATGATAAAATAAAATCAGCACAGTAATAGATACCTGCAGAATGGTTGGTAACTCCAACTCCGGATAGGAAGTATGTCGAGCAGGTATGTGAACATAAAGAGACTGCCAGATAGCACTATTGTTTTAGATTTATGGACTTAGAAAATAATGAAATGCATGAACAAAAAGACTGCATTTCTTAAAAGTCACAAATGGATTTTCTAATGGGAAAAGAAACAGAAAATTTCAATATATATAAAAGGATTGCACAGACAAACAAACACACACACACAAAAAGATACGATGATGCTGAAAGGAGTCAAGAACTGCTTACAGGCATCTCAGTGATTCTCCAATTTGATGGGAATACAACGGGTTTATGTTTCATTTTATAATTTAGTTGTAATAGCTCAGTAGCATCTGAATCATTAGGTTATGAGAGTTTTCTTCAATAGGAACTCAGGAGTTATAGCTACCTATTACTTATAGCTATGGAACTACAAACAGTATACCCAAGCTTTTAGTTTATATATTTATGAATTATTAGAGGCTTTTAGCTATCTTTAGAGTTATTCGCCACAACTTTGTCATAGGTCTGATGCTTGTGGATCTTGGGTTTTACGTCTCAGAATTCTAGTAGAATCATCTATCCTTTCTCTCCATCAATACTGTTCTCATACACTGTTTGAAACCCTAGTTCAGCTTCTCATTTCATTGACTTTTTCTATCTTAATTCACTGCTAACCTTTTCCCACACCATTAATCTAACCTGAAAACCGTAAAGAATAACTGATTTTTTTCCCCATCAAATCCTTATCCTACATCAATTTAATAACAGAGCACGTCTGTACTATATCAACAGCTGGCAACCAGAAAAGAATGCAGTATCAATTCATGATTGGCTTCACAAAAATCTGCTGTAAAAGAAACAGAAAGCATTTGAAGTAGGACATCAAAGATGGTCATGATAAAAGAGAAAAGCAAGACAGGTTACCATTCATGCTGCTAGTGTATTAATGGAGGGAGGGGGATGATGGTACTTTCTATATCTCTAACATAAGTTACCTTTGACATAGCCGGATCCATTGCCCCCCTATAAGAAGCAGCCAGGCCAAGCATTAACCCTACAGTTGTGCTTTCATGTTCCTACCGAAATACAGGAAGGAGGAAAAGAATCTAATTAAACAAATTAGATACCTTAAGGGATATTACATTTTTTGGTACCTGTACAATATTTGATTGACTGAATTGGTACCTCCATTTTTTTTTGCTTTTAAATGGTACCTCCACTCAACACGAATGTTACAATTGGTACCTGATAGTAACACCGTCAACGAAGAGTCGTTAACCCGCCTACGTGGCATGCCACATCATCCAAATTGAGAAAATAATTTAATTAATTTTAAAAATTCTGAAAATAATGTATTAATTTAAAAAATTGAGAAAAATATTTTATATTATTTTTAAAAATTCAAAAAAATTGTAAAAATTCAAAAAAATGTAAAAATTTTAAAAATATATAAAAATCCCAAAAAAAATTATAAATAAATTTTTTTTTTATTTTCAGCAATAATAAATAATATAAATTAAAAAAGGAGAAGAAATAGGAACAGAGAAGGGAAAGAAAAAAAGATGCCAGGAAGAAGACAGAGAGTGAGGAAGAAGATGATGAGAGGAAGAAAGAAAGAAAGAAAAAAGAAAAAAAGAAAAGAAAAAATTGTCAAATAAAGATGACGGTGATTTAAATGCAAGGAAAGAAAGAAATAAGGGATACAAGGAAAAGGAAAAGAAAAGAAAGAGAATAAAAGGAAAAAAAGGTTGGAAAAGAAAACGAAAGAAATAAATAAATTAAGGAGTAAGAAAATTAATTTAAACTATTTTTTTGTGTAAACAAAAATCAAAATAATTGCTAAAACTAAAATTTAAAAAAGGAGTAAAATAATTAAGACCAATTAAATTTTATGTTATTTATTATTACTGAAAAGAAAACATTTTTTTGTAATTTATATTTTCTTTAGAATTTTTATACTTTTTTGGGATTTTTACATTTTTTTGAATTTTTACAATTTTTTTGAATTTTTAAAAATAATATAAAATATTTTTCTCAATTTTTTAAATTAATACATTATTTTCAAAATTTTTTAAATTAATTAAATTATTTTCTCAATTTGGATGACGTGGCGTGACACGTCAGCCATGTCTGGCGTGGCGGCCGATGTGGCATGCCACGTAGGCGGGTTAACGGCTCTTCGTTGACGGTGTTACTATCAGGTATCAATTGTGACATTCGTGTTGAGTGGAGGTACCATTTAAAAGCAAAAAAAAATGGAGGTACCAATTCAGTCAATCAAATGTTGTACAGGTACCAAAAAATGTAATATCCCATACCTTAAAGAGCAAAGGGGTACTAAGAAACAATACCAATGCCATAGAAAAAGTGAAAGCAAGATTTTCTTATTTATGTGATCGTTATGTTAATACTCATCCATGTGCGTTTTTCTTATTTCTGCAATAAACTTATTCAGAAATATGCTTTTACTTGCTCAAGAAAAGTAGATAGAGTTAAAGATCTGTGATTAACAACCTCTTATCCCTGCCATGTCATCCACTTTTTTCTAATCGCCCTTTCTTTTCTCTGAAATTCTAAATAACTGCAACTTCTTTCTTATAAATCATTTGGTTCAAGGAACTACTACCCATCCCAAAATAATTTATGATACAAGATTTATGCGGCCATAGGTAGGTCAGAAACAGAAGAAATAGATTATGGAACCAATCCCACTTACTTTGGGACTCGGACTTATTTTAGTTACAGTAAATTGTGCAAAACATAACTCGTGGTCTTGAAATCATAGTGCTAAGATCAAGAAGTGCAAAAGTAGCTCTTAAACTGAACACTGTGACTATGATAATTTGTGAATGCTGGAAACTGCAATTATTTGCAAACAGTTTCAATTTAATGTTTATTTGTTGAAAAATGCATAGATGTTTTGAAGTGAGAAGGACAATTGTAGTACTTGTAAAAGTTGTCATGATGAGTTGCTAGTACTGGTGATGTGAACAAAAAAAAAAGATGAAGAATGACAAGTAGCTAGAAAATTGGAATAAGGACAATCTTCTTTCCTTCAGAAAATCAGGTTACTTTGTCAAGGAAAAAGAGTGCATCATTGAATTTCACTGAGTGGTGAATTTCCAAGTCTAACACATAATAAAGTAAAAGCTAACTTATTAGAACCAAACATTTTGGTATATGGCCGATATAGGAGAGGTGAAGCACATCAGAGTTGAGTACTCCTCTAGCGTAGGAGTCAAGTCTACCTCTTTGTCGAAAGAGAAGCACCGATAATAGGGATCCCAGAATTTCAGGGCTGCCCGGATGCAACCCCAATCAGTCTTTACGTCAACTAGGGTCAGTAGCTTTCCATAACTACCCTCAAACTGTATCTCCTCGTCTTCAGTCAGCTCATTTCTCAACATCTGAATCCTAGTTAAGTCGAAGTCCACGACTTCTACTTTGATCTTAGTGGTGATGTCAGGGGCCAACCCACGTTCCAACAGATCTCCTCGTGCGGCCTGATCGTCGAAACTTCGTCCCCTGAAAATATTAAATGAGAGTAGTGTGGGTACCGATATGTCGAATGAGCAAGATGGGTCCTATGGGACAAAAAATAAAATTTAAAATACAAAGTAACCTGCACGTGTAAGAAATTTACAGTTCGTATAAAAGATAAGATTATCATGGCAACAAGACAAATAGAGCCACGACAAAGCAGGTATAATCATGATGCACGTGCTGGGGCTATGATTCCGACATTTCTAACTGGCTTGAATGGTTCCCGGATGATACCATGAAAAGGTCCCTAAAGTGTCGTCCAGTCTCCCGATTTCTTGCAAAATCGTATAACCTTTCGACTGGCTTTAGGGGTTCATCCGAGTTGGGATTGGTGAACACTACCCAGGACATGTGTCCTAGGGCGTCACTACTACCCTCCTAATTTGGTAATTGTCCCCTGGGTGTAGGGCGCTATGAAATGCATATGACAATTGATAAAGCAAATAAATGAACAGACCAACAATTGATCAAAGCAAATAAATAAATAAACAAATAAAACACCTCTCTAAAAAGATAAAACCGGCTCCGACCTCCTTTCCACAGTAAAGTCACCAAACTGTCGCGCCCCACAAAAATTACGAATTCGTGAGTGTGCAACGAAATTTGAGACCTTACAATGCTCAGCGTAAAAGGATGCCTCGCAACATGCAATGAAGTCGCCACCCTAATTTGGTTGCTAGGTTTAGGGAACCTTAATCGTCATGGCATAAAATAAAATAAAAAAATAAAAACTAAAGGCACAAAAAGGGTCTGAACCCCAGACAAAGGTTCGGGGTTGTATTATGGTCTCGGGAAGGTGTTAGGCACCCGAGTCACATCCGAAAACGGTTACCGGTTGATGAGAGGTGTTAAAAGATCGATTATTCATGACCGTACTAGTCCCCAGTGAAGTCGCCAAGCTGTCGCACCCCATTTTTTCGTTGAAAAACGAGTTTAAGGTTCGCGGCGGATGTTAAGCATAGATGGATGCTTCGCATAATACAATGAAGTCGCCACTCTATTTTTCTAAGGTTTAGGGAACCTAATGTCATGGCATAAAATAAAAAAAACTAAGGCACAATTGGTCTAAACCATTGAACAAAGGTTCGAGGTCGTATTGTGGACTTGGGAAGGTGTTAGGCACCCAAGTCACACCCTTAAAAAGGTTACTGATTATAAAGCGAGAGGTGTTTGTTATGTTTAATATTTTTGACACGAAAATAAATAATCAAAGCATGTCAACCTCCTCTTCCCACGAACTTAAGTCACTTTCCGATCATTTACATAGGCCAATGATCGAATTGTGCCAACAAAGTCCGCTTACCGAATTGGGACACTTTCCGATTATTTAACATTTTGGCATGATTTGGCCCTCAAAGGTAACGTTACATCTTAGCATATTTCGTTGGGACATGTTATTTCCGATCGGGACATGAAGGACGGGGTTACCGTTTGTTCGTTATGCTAGAGCGGACGTTCCCCCTTTTCATCGAGCCATGCATGATTAATTAATTACTACGTGATCCTAACATGGATAAATACTAACATCATACATGTTTATGAATGCACATAACTGTGTGGGATCGAAGCCACCATGCATATCATTTAACAAGAAAGCAATTAATCTCATGGCATTTAAACACAAGTGATGTGAACACGTAAGCATGTGGGTTGATTTTAATTGCTAACAATTCTATATATCATGCATACGAATTGGGTGGGTTCTAATGCTTTTCTAAGTGGTCATGCATACGATATGATCGAGGCTTTGGACCTTTTTGATAAACATTCATTCAAAGCATAAAAATAAATAAAAGGGTTTTAAGATAAACTTACCCGATTTGATGAACCTCAATCGATCCATCTCTTTAAAACGAACATTAGCGGCAATTGACATAAATATGTAGGTATAAGCAACATACACGATTTTTAACTACTTAACTAATTATTACAAATTGGAGGTTGGAATAATTAATCTAACTAATTATTACAACAAGTGAAGTAATTAATTAAAGCGTCAACTAATTACAACAAGTGAGATGAATTAAGATAATTCATTGCGAGCGAAGACTTGAATTTTATCCTACGAAGTGAGAGTATTAGCGATAACTCAAAATAATAAATAAGAAAAACACATGCAAAATATTTATTTAATTTATGACAAATAGGCAATTAATTAAATAAATATGGCATAAACAAATTAATTAAAGCATGCAAGCATTTAATTAAATCAAACATCGCATAAATAAATTAATTACAACATGCATTTAATTAAATAAACATGGCATAAACAAATTAATTACAACATGTGTTTAATTAAATAAGCATGGCATAAACAAATTAATTAAAGCATGTAAGCATTCAATTAAATAAACATGGCATAAACAAATTAATTACAACATGTATTTAATTAAATAAGCATGGCATAAACAAATTAATTAAATCATGCAAGCATTTAATTAAGTAAAACATGACATAAATAAATTAATTACAACATGTAAGCATTTTAATTAAACACACAAGCATACGAATATTTCATACGAAAATTGACATGGCATAAAGCATACGAATATTTCATACATGTTGACGAAAATTATACATGGCGTACGAGAATTATACATGGCATATACGAAAATTATACATGGCGTACGAAACAAATTATACATGGCATACGAGAATTATACATGGTATATACGAAATAAGTGGGCCCCACAAGGGATTTTTGAACATTAAAAAATGGGCTTGGCACAAGCCAAACCCAAATTTTAATTCATAACAAGTACGCAACTTAATTAAGTAAAATATGGCATTGTTAATAGACAAATTATTTAAAACATTTAAGCAATTTATTAAATAAAATATGGCATTGAAAGCATGCGAACATGTGAACAATTCATGCGATATTAATACTTAAATAAATAAACAACTTATACGCATGCAAAAATTACGAGAAATTAAACACGAAAGTTGTACGAAAAATTAACAACACGTATACGAAACTCTTGTACGAAAATTAAATGGGTCGGGCTCAATATTGGTCCAAAACAGTGGCTGGGCTTGTGATGAAATCAAGCCCAACACTCATTTAATCAAGATGGGATTGTGATAAAATCAAGCCCATCACCTTTGCCTTTCTCCTTTTCCCGCCAGCCCAACTCCCTTCTTCTTCTTCCTCACAACGCCGGCCACCATGGCCGGCTATGATAAGATCCAACCTCCTTTGTAAGGGGAGTTTGAATCTATGTTGAAGGAGGATCTAGCTTGGAGTTGCGACACAAGGCAGATTGGAAGATGGAAGGAAATATGATGGAAGATGGAGTATAAGTGCAGCGGAAATAGATGATATGAGAAAGGATGAATGCAAAGGGGTTGTGTTTGGATTGGGGTTGGATGGATTGATGATGGTACACTTGATTGAACTCAGATTGAAAGCACAAAGAACACTTGATTATTATTTCAGAACACACTTGAATTACAAGAAAGGAAACAATCTTAAATCACTCAAATATCACACTTGGATTAAGCCTTGGTGATAGGCTAGAGGAGGAACTCTCTCGAGCTTTTCACTTGGCAATAATCTGAATAATAACACTAGCTTGATGTTCTACTTATAGAAAAGAAATACAATAAAATATCAAAAGTGGGGAGCATGAGAGCTTGTAATGCCCCTCCAAAGCAGTGGAAAAATGCTATGGCGTTTTGGGCAAAACGCTATAGCATTTTGCTACTGGAAAGTTCACACGTCAAAGCTGGCTCGTTGAAACTGCGCGCTAAAATGTCGACGACCATAAATGTTGATCCACCCGTCCGATTGGCATGAAACTTGTCCCAAATGAAAGCTAACATCTTGAAGTTTCCATCAAGACTTTGTTTGCTCAAATCAGACGTCATTTTCTTGTCCATCGGATCATTATGCTTGGCCCTCTTGGATGGAGCTTTTGTTGCCGAGCTTTGTTCTGCAATCCCCATGCTTAGCCACTGGACAGTTGTGGCTGACATCCCAATGCTTAGATGGTGTTGGAACATAGAGAAAATGAGGTTAGGCGTGATCGTATCATCACCTCTTTCTTTGAAAGGATTCGTCCTCGAATCCATTACATTAAATTCGTTTTCTCTCATTTGTTTGTCCATATGCTCATGATGATTTGTCCTCCTAGATGGAACTTTTGTTGACGGGCCTTTATGCGAGTTGAGTAAGTTCGGCTTTGCTGGAGGCCTTGGAGTGGTGCGCGGATCCTCTTGAATATCTAGGACCCATACTTGAAATGGGGATGTGCACGGGTTCTTTTGACGCTTCGTGATCACATCATCTTCTCCCTCTTCAAAAGGATTCGTCCTCGAATCCGGTTCTTGAAATTCGTCCTCTCCTACATGGCAACGGGTCAAGTTAGTAAGATAGAAGGATGTGTTCATGGACCTATACTTACTTGGTAGGTCAAGGATATTGGTGGGGATGAAATGGAGGGAGATTTGGCAAAGGAAAGGAATCAAACGATCCCTACGCCGGTGGAATAAAACCCATTGTTCAAAAGGATTCGTCCTTGAATCCCTTACCTCTACCTTTTCTCCTGCACAGTGAAAAACACTTGGAAACAAAGGTGAGATACCTAAGAGGCGCAATCGCGCATGCTTATGCATAGGTTGGTCCAAGGTAGAGTCTACCAATCCAAAAACATGCGCCTTCCTTTCATATTTAAGCACAGTGGTCATCAAAACAACATTAAGGATGTACACGGTGTCACAAATTATTAAACAACGTGTGCGGTGGTTCATTTTCTCCAAGCGACTCATAAGGATTAGCCAAGAAAATTGAGCCACACACCCGCGCACAAAACACATTGGAAAACAAAGCACTCGACACAAAAGGAAATACAACTCTTTGCAACATTTAGTCTCAATAAATTTTAACAAGTTCGAGCAAAAGGATTGTTTCCATACACTATGAAATTCAGTCATGGATACCGAGTGTAAATAATATATAACTAAGTCACACAGACTATCCAAAAATTTAGCACGCTCGAGCAAGAAAGGGTCATACTTGATGAAATGCAAATTAGGGATTTTTACACATCTCACAAAGTTTTCACACAAGTAATTTTCATGCTCAAACCAAGATGATTCATGATTGTCGAGGGGCACGACAAGAGTTTTGGTGCTTGTAATAAAAGTTGTACCCAAATGGTTTTCAAAAACACAAGCAAAAGGATCATGCTCAATGAAATGCAAAAATGATTCCTTACCACATGATAAATGTTTGTCATGAAAAGAAAATTCGTCATGTGAATAAAGATGAGTGAATTGGGCATCCTCAAACAATTGAGCATTTAAAAAGGGAATGAAAACATACTCATTGGGCAAAGGGGAATGGAGGGAACGGTTTACCTCATGACCTTGCCGTTTCGAGCACCATTGTTGAACAATTACGCTCCCTATACCTCCTAGGATGGATGTTTTGAAACCACCTTTGTTCCTTGGAACATTTGGGCTCGTATAGTCTTGACAACCCTTCAAAATTTCCTGCAAGAAAGACACACAAGCAGTAGGAAAAGAAGTGTCAAGGTTAGAATGAGCTAATTGACCCTCATTGCTCAAAGGCACGCTCATTGGATCAATAGCTCCCACAATTTCTGTTTGTTTCTTTTCCTCACCTTCTTCTCTCAAATTCTCTAATTGCTCACTCCTCTCATGTGTGTATATCTCTCTCGCATGCTCACTTTTTTCATGCGGGTTGTTTAGCTCACTATCTCTCGACCCATGGTCACTTCTGTCATGGGGGCTGTTTTGTGGTAAGGACAAAAGAGATTGTCCTTTAGTCTTTTTCTCTTCATCAAGATGGATCAAGTGAAATGAGATGGCCTTGAAAGGTTTAGCAATGAAGAGATTCAGTTTAAGTACCAAAAGAGGTCTTGTTGTTTTGACTACACCTCCATTGTTGGCAATCAAGGTGATAATCGTACTTAGTATTTGGGCACGGAAATGGAAAGGAGTTTCTTCTAGGCATTTGGCCTCAATTTTGGAAAGATTGTTCAAACTCTTTGTCACCAAAGTTATGGCTGAAATTGAAAGGTCTCCTTCTTCACACCCTTCGGACCTTTCTTTTGTTTCATTCTCAAGTTCCAACAATGGATTGTTAGAATTGAGTGCAAACAAAAGGCTGTCGGAAACTTGAAATTGATTTGGTTCAACGGGCTCACTCAACTCATTCTCAAGGGTGTGGTTGCACTCACTCTCATTGGCATGCTTGCTATTTTCATGCCGTGTATTTTTCTCATCTCTTACTTTCTTCTCTCGTTCACACTCACTCTCTTGCTGCACCTCATGTACAACCTCACATTTTTCACTCATCATTGCTGTATTTTCGGTCACACTCTCTTCAATCAAATTATATTTTTCAGTTACAATTGGTTCAAAAGATTGAGAGGGTGGTGGCTGTTTTTGGTGAGTGCAATCTCCTTGGTGTGCTTGGCTCGGCTTGTGCTCTATGGTAATGGAAGTAGGAGCCTTCATGTTACTCGGACAACAATGGATGGAGCTACTGTTTTGCTTCATCAAGGATTCTTGTTCTTCAACTCCACAAGCATGGAGCATCATGGATTGCAAGCTTGTAAACTCATAGAGTTCAAGTTGTCTTCTAATCGTTCTATTTAACCCACTTTCAAATAAATCCATGATCATGCCCTCCTCTTCTTGAAGATAAGTCTTAATGAGTAAATCATCAAACTCGTGACAATATTCTATCACGGTTTTGGTTCCTTGTTGAAGGGAGGACAACTTGTCTTCTAATAATTCTCGATAATATGATGACACAAAATATTGTCTCATGACATGTCTCATTTCAGCCCAAGTTGCAATTGGCCATATCTTACCCCTTTCACCTTCATGGCTAAGAGAGTACCACCAAACATAAGCAATATCATCAAATGTCTCGGAAGCAAGTCTAATTTTCTGTTTCTCCGAAAGTTGATGACATTCAAATGTTTTTACGAGGTGATATTCTCATTCAATAAATTCGGCCGAAAAGGATGTTCCTTTAAAGATGGGAAGTTGAATTTGTCGATGGAGAGAAGTGGAGTTTTCTCGATGGTTGCAACCATTAGTAGAGGGGCCACGGCCAAGGCCTTGTTCGGAGGGACCTAGGCCATAGCTTGATTGACAAGAAATGTAGGAAGTCATTTTACCTGCAAAAATAAACAAACTAGATGTATGTGTATATGTTAGTTGAAAACAAATCACTCCCTCACGTGTTTGCTCTCGTGTTTGCTCTCGTGTTTGAAACTCTCGTAACAATTGTCCTCACTTATACATTCAAGCCTCACAAGATTGTTCCGTTTTCCTTTTGTCCAAATAATGTCCTCAAACAGTGTCCTTTCTGTTTGTTCAATTATAGTTTTGAGTTCATTCAAATTTAGAAATTCAAGGATTGAAATAGCTGAACGAAAATAAGAAAAGGATGGTAGAACCAACCCTTGGACAGAAAAGTAAAAAGGGCGACAAGGCCTCCCTTTGAGCAAGAAAGTAAAGTACAAGAAAGTAAATTACTTGAAGTAAATTGCTGAAATTTAATTGACTGAATTTAAATAGCTGAAAGGAAATGACTTGAATTGTAAAGAATGGGTGGTAGAACCAACCCTAGGACAGAAAAGTAAAAAGGGCGACAAGGCCTCCCTTGGAGCTTGAATGTAAATGACTTGAATGGAAATAACGGAATTGAAAAGAGCTTGAATGTAAATGACTTGAATGGAAATAACAGAATTGAAATGACTTGAATTTAAAGATTGCAACCGCCCATGTAGGGGGTATAGAAATTAAAAGAACGAATAATTGAAACAACACTTGAAATTTCCACACAGTTCTCGTTTTTGGTCCAGTAGCAAAACGCTATAGCGTTATAGCGTTTTGTTCTCTTTTTTTTTTTAATTTAATTTAGAGAACAAATGTTTCTGATTTTTTATTCAATCAAGGTTGATCTTGGAAGAATTTGTAGGGAATGTTCTGATTTTTGGAAGAGTAATGGAAAGATGATAAGTCTTGCACATGGATGTCTTTTAGCAAAGTGGATGAGGTGTAAGAGAATATTGAGACAAGAATAAGTGGGTGTAAGAGAATGTTCTATTTTTGAACAAAAGACAAGAAGGGAATGAGTTGGTAAGTAATACTTAATGGGGAAACAAGCTTTTGGCTAGAAGTGGACAGATGGGAAGATTGTAACCAGATTTTAGTTACCTCTTTCTTGAAGAACAAGGAAGAACACAAACACAAACTCAGATTTGAAGAACAACTCAAAGCGGCTAGAGCTCCGCTACCACTTGATAAGATCCAACCTCCTTTGTAAGGGGAGTTTGAATCTATGTTGAAGGAGGATTTAGCTTGGAGTTGTGACACAAGGAAGATTGGAAGATGGAAGGAAATATGATGGAAGATGGAGTATAAGTGCAGCGGAAATAGATGATATGAGAAAGGATGAATGCAAAGGGGTTGTGTTTGGATTGGGGTTGGATGGATTGATGATGGTACACTTGATTGAACTCAGATTGAAAGCACAAAGAACACTTGTTTATTATTTCAGAACACACTTGAATTACAAGAAAGGAAACAATCTTAAATCACTCAAATATCACACTTGGATTAAGCCTTGGTGATAGGCTAGAGGAGGGACTCTCTCTAGCTTTTCACTCGGCAATAATCTGAATAATAACACTAGCTTGATGTTCTACTTATAGAAAAGAAATACAATAAAATATCACAAGTGGGGAGCATGAGAGCTTGTAATGCCCCTCCAAAGCAGTGGAAAAACGCTATAGCGTTTTGCTACTGGAAAGTTCACACGTCAAAGTTGGCTCGTTGAAACTGCGCGCTAAAATGTCGACGACCATAACATCTTGAAGTGTCCATCAAGACTTTGTTTGCTCAAATCAGACGTCATTTGCTTGTCCATCGGATCATTATGCTTGGCCCTCTTGGATGGAGCTTTTGTTGCCGAGCTTTGTTCTGCGATCCCCATGCTTAGCCACTGGACAGTTGTGGTTGACATCCCAATGCTTAGGTGGTGTTGGTACATAGAGAGAATGAGGTTAGGCGTGATCGTATCAGGCTACCAAGACACCCACACTCCAATCAAACACAGCCAAAACCAGTGCAGAAATTCCAGCAACACAACAGTAGAGTAAATCAACGAAAACAGCAAGCCAATTCGACCCAAAACAGTAGCAATTTAAGAAAAACGAGAATAGATAATTAATGCATCAATTGCTCAATTAATTAACCAAAGCAAGGAACAATTAAATTGAAGATAGCATGCTGATTTTAACTCACTAACAAAGCATTTAAAACAAGTTTGAGCAAATAATTCAACCTTTAAGTGCACAAATGAAAATTTAAAGAAAAGGAGCTAAGGGGAGAAAATTACCTTCCGGGAGAGCTAATGGCCAAGAAGGATGAGCAAGCAATGGAGATTAAGAGGTGATTTTTGGTGCCCTTTTCTTGTTGCTTGAAGCTCTCTATTGTGCAATTGGGGATGTAGTGTATACATTACGGATGTACTTAGTGCATTTTTTATTTGGATCAAGTATCCTATTGTGCAATTGGGGATGTAGGGTCTACGAGGGTAACAATGGCACAGTATATTCCAGACGAAGTGGTGATTGAAATCCTTGTGAGATTGTCGGTAAAAACGTGTTGCGATTCAGGTATGTTTGAAAGGAGTGGTGATCTAGAATTAAGGATATTAATAAAGTTAATGAAGAAACATAGTCTGTGATCTGTTGAAAAATCAGAGTGAAACAAAAATATTTAAAAACAAAGAGGAATGAATAATTTTGGTTGTTTTAAAAAAGAGGAAAAATTTAACATTACATCCCTCAACATCTAACTCCTCAATATGTTACATAAGGTATTAATAAATTACAAACTTATTAGTTTTACCAAAATTTATATTCCACTATCATTGATGGTTTATCTCTAAGTTGATTTTTTTTTCTTTCTATAATGACGGATTTACTCCATATAATTAGAAATGTTAGAAATTTATATTTGACTATTATTGATGGTTTATCTCCAATTTATAGCTAATTTTGTTGTCGATAGTATAAATTTATGAAAATGGACCCTAGAATTTTAGAATTCAATTATCAACTTATTTGGAGTGAAATTTTAATTATTTCTTTGAAAATGTTTATATTTAAGTACAAAAAGAAAATTCTTATTGAAATAGATTAAAATATAATTTAACGTGCTATTGAATCTAAAGTTAATTTGAGGTTTCATATATTTATTTTCTTAAATATTCAATTAATACTCTTTTTTCAAACATATTACCTTTCAAACATTACAACTAAATACTGAAGAATTTGAATTATTTATAAAACTTCAATTTAATTAATTTATATTGAAGAATTTTCATTCACACAAAACTTAGTTAACACTAATGACTAGTACGTTCAAAAAAAAAACACTAATGACTAGTAAATATGGTCAACAATTAGAAATAGACAACGAGAGAGAAAGCTTAATTAACACTAATGATTAGTAGTACTAGCTAGGAGGCCTAATTAATTGAGGACTGAGTGAGAGGATTAAGCTTATGCAATCAATCACCAGAGGAATGAGGTGTAGTAGCAGTGTAGGAGTTGAGGGTTAGCTCAAGGGAAGTGGTGTGAGAATTAGTGGTGGTGATATTATTGGGATTGGGATTGGGATGATGATCCTGAGCAGACCCATAAAAGCTTGTGTAGTAGAAATGTGGGTACTGATACTTATGGGTATTATTGTTGTTGTTGCTGTTGTGGTTTTGGGTTTGGGTACTGATAATTATGTGGGATTGCTCTTTATGGACAGGGAAGAGAGGCAGAGTTTCAATCTGATCTGCTTGCACTAGTTTGTAGTTACTGTCAAAGAAAGTAGCAGTGCTGGTAGTGAATCTTTTTTTTTTGTCTTTCACGAGCCTTGCGGTTCTGCAGCTCAACCATAACCACCGCGGTCCTCCACCACCAGCGGCGTCGTCCTCTCGCTTGCGTACGAAATCGGAAAGGCATTGAGGAAGAGAAGAGAAGAGAAGAGAAGAGAAGAGAAGAGAAGAGAAATAGAAGCAGAAGAAGAACGGTACCGACCTTTACCTCTGTCCAGCCTCTCAGACTAAAACCCACATCTCCAGAAACCCCCGATCCAACACTTCCTCACCCACCGGCCGACAGGTAATCTCCTCTTCATCCTCGAAATAAATTCCCGTAGGTAATCAATTTTTATTTACTTTTTTAACCTATTTTTTCCGTTAAATTGTGTGTCTGATTTTGGGTTAATTGTTGGTTTAATTATTGGTTTAATTGTTGGGTTTAATTGTTGGGTTGATTTCGGATTGATTTTGTGTTTGATTTCGGAATGATTTTGTGGCTGATTTTTGCTTAATTTTGTCTGGATTTTTGCTTAACTGCAACTGAGCAGCTTTAAATTGGGTAGTGATTGTAGGGTTGGAAAAGAGTTTGGGTGTAAAATCTTAATGTTCAAGTTAAGACTGATTGTTGCTGAACATGTTGACTATGTTTGAGTGGTTTCAAAAACTGTTATGAACTTCTACGTGTGTGTATGCAAATTCTTACGGATGTTATTCGGATTGTCTTGTATTGACTGTGCACTGCTTCACATGGTTAATAGAGGCTATACATCCTTTAAACAATCTAGTATGGTTAATCGACCTTGTAGCTCTGTGTTGTGGCGTGGCATGTAGTACCTATTGTTTAGTCCCTTCATAGATTACAATAAATTGCTGATCATGATTTCTATCTTAAAGAATTAATGGGACAGTTAATGCTTCACTAGTGGTTGGCCTATTCTTACATCTTGTTGTTCAGTTTGCTATATTCTAATATGGTTAAGCATGCTCACTTTAATGTAATTCCACTATGGGTATCATGGAGAGGTATCATTTGTTAAGCATCATTTGTGAAGAAACACAGAATGAGCCTATCACAAGCTTTAAGGCAAATCAAAAGATTGGCACCTGAGTTTCATCGGGTACGACTGTATACATTTTGATACTGATGGGCTTTTTTATTCTTCAAACTTTATTTTTATCCTCTTTCTTTATTTGCTCATGTTCCAGGTTCATTTCTTACACCACTTGCATAGCCTATATCATGATGATTATTTTGCGGCTTTGGAGAGTCTGCATTGCTACTTTGATTATAGGTAATCAACAGCTTTAGCTACTACTAATTTCTAAATTTCTCCTCTCATTGGTTTTCTAATAAGGTTGAACAAAAGACGAGACAATTTCTGGTTTGAGTAAGATGGCATGGAAAATGCATGTAGCTTAATAATTGTACAAAGTGGTAAGACAACAGAGTCTGTTGAGTGCAGCCTAAAAAAAGATCTGCCCAACTTCTGCCGAAGTGACTGTTCACTGGTGTAACCAAGGATTTGCGAAAATATGTTGAAGTTAGTTATGGAACTCTGTGTACTGAAGTGGCCGAGTGTATTAGATTTCACTGCACCTCGGTGGTCCCCTTGTGAAGTTGGTGTTTTTGGATGCAATATGTTTAGGTTCTGATTTCAAAGGGACTACTTTATCTTTGAGCTAGTTTCACCAATAATACTCTCCTTTCCATTGTGGTTTTAAAGTAATTTTTAGATGTACTTATTCCATGCCTTTGTTAAGAAAATGATCTGATTTTACCAATATTGTCATCAAAGTTCAGGGACTGAGGGATTTGATTGTATCCCATCTTCTCGTTCCAATAGTTCTGAAAGGTATCAGATTGGCTTGCTATGCCTAGGGATGATGCATTTCCATTTTGGGCATCCTCAACAATCTTTGCAGGTAAGAACTAGGAATGTCTTTTACCCTTCCAAGATACTAGTAATAAATAATGTTGTAGCCATTTAGATATCATTTAAACTCATTTGATTAAAAGTTCAATTGTTCTATACCATTATTTCTGGGCTGGTTTCTTTTATATGTTCGGTCTCTGCAATCTTGCTAAAAGAACTTGGTTCGGAACTTCATTTTGGTCATGCTTGGGTTATATGAGTCTGACTAATTTAACAAAACTGCACATTAAGCATCCTTATTCTTTTGTGTTCTTCAAACAGTCAAGGGCGTTGACGAAGCTAGTTCGTTTTTTAGTTAGAATCTCCAAATGTTTTTCAAACACCTGATGCTATTTGCAAGTTATTTTATAAGTCATAAAGCCAAGATATGCAGAAATACTCAAATAGGCTTAAGGCTTATCCACAATCTCAGTGCCAGCTAAACAATAGTGAGGTGTTATGTGTTATGTGTATCTGCCATAATGCTGGGTTGAAACTGTTAAATTCCCATGTTATTCAGGAAAGTTGGTATTTGCTGTTTGGCTTATGAATGGTTTTAATTTGGATTTTTCTGAGTAATTCTTTTGATTGTTAATGTTCAGGTTTTAACTAAAGCAGTTCGTGTTTCTCAAGAGGTAATACCGATCATTATTTCTTCTGTTCTTGCATGTGCAAGCCCTCATAGAATCTGTTCTTCTGCATTTTGATGAATTGGTTGTCATTCTTGTGCTTCAATTACATGTCACGTTTTGCTAACCAATGTTGAATTTTTTTAGACATTCCAAAATTTGTATGGAGATGTGAAGTTGTTTCATTCTTTTTGTTCTGCGGTCTGACTACACAGTTTTATTGCCTTTGTTGTTAATTATTTACAAGAAAGTTAATCTGCAAGAGGGCACTTTATCAGCTATTTTCTTCTTGATTTGTTATTTATGCAATGGTGCCTGATTCAGTTGAACTTGTCCAGGAAAGCGATGAAAATTGTCTTGCATACACTCTGGTAGCTATTTGCAACTTGTTGTCTGAAATTGGCATCTCAAATACTGCTGCAATGCTTGGAACGTCCTGCTCATCTATAACTTGCATGGATACTTCATTTTCTGTTGAACAACAATTATTTGTTCTCTTGAGAGGTGCCTTGAAGAGAGCAGAAAGTTTAAGGTTGAAACAACTAGTTGCTTCTTGTCATCTTGCAATGGCTAAATTCGATTTGTTGGTAAGAATGCTATTTATCTCCTCTACACTCTAATACACGTTCTCCATCCTCTTCTTTGCTTGGAAAGTACTATGATTGCATGACCCAGTAAAATCGTAGGTGTGATTCCTGCAAACATCTGTGTGATCTGTGGAATATTTCTTGTGTTCATTTGTCAATTCTATACTCCTGGTATCTGGTCATTTTCTTCCATTGAATTCTAACACCTTTCTTTCATTTGGTTCAAAACCTTCTATGAAGCTTAGAACAAGTCCAATCAATGTCTGCAAGGTTGCTCCCTCTGGTGATCTCTTCTGTAAACTAGTTGACCTTCTGTTTAATTATTTTGACGGTAAATGTTAATCGATTTTCTTTTCATTTTTTTAAATTTTTTTTTCAGGAACTAAGCTTGTGCTCTCATGTGATTAGTGAGTTTGGCACTGAAAGCTCCACAATGGCCACTGATGGAGCCCTCAGCACCACTTGGCTTAGCAATCTAACAAAGTCAATGGGTTCTCCAGTACTATCCTATGAAAATGGGCATGCAAACAATTGTTATCCCTTGCACTTCTGTGCACAAGAAGTTCAATTCCTGGATCTGTTTTGCAGCTATTGGGTTCTTCATACTTACTTCGTGCCGCTGCTTGGGAGATATATGGCAGGTAATCTTAACATGGACACAGTATTATTGGCCGTTTCATATGGCACAGATATGATTTTATAGCTTTTGATTACTTTCTTAGTCAATTTTATTTCAAGGGATGGTCTCGTTCGGTTTCAAATCAGGACTTTTTTACTGTTTCAAGCTGGGTTAATTTGGAGGCCGATTCGCTCAAAAACCAATGAAAATCTGATGGTGAAGCAAACTTGTTTGCTAACTAAAAGCGTGGCCACACACCGAACTCACTTTTATTTTAAAATTTCGTAAATTTTTCATTATTTTTGTTATGGATTCTGTTTTAATTTAAATGCATGGGCTTGGCTTGGTTAAAGCCCAAACGGGAAATAAAAAGGGAAGCTGGGCTTGCTTGGCCCAAGCAAAGGAAAAGAAGTAGTGGGGCTGCTGCCAGCCCAAGGAAGAAATGGGAGGGCTGGCCGTTGGCGCAGCCCACACGCTGAGGAAAGAAAAGAGTGCTGGGCCCGGCTGTTGGGCCCAAATTTTGGTGTCGTTTTTTCATGTCCTATAATTGTGCTGTTTATTAATTTTCGCACTTGTACTATTTATTTATTTCCGTATACTTGCACTGTGTAATTATTTATTCTCATACGCTTTTGCATGTTTAGTTAATTATTTTGCATGTGTTCAGATAATTAATTATTTTGCATGCGTTCAAATGTTTAATTAATTATTTTACATGCGTTCAAATGCTTAATTAATTATCTTTCTTGTGCTCAAACCTTCAAATCATTGTTTTGCTTGTGTTCAAATGTTTAAAATGATTATTTTGTATACTATTAAATGTTTAAAATAATCACGTTGCTTGCGTACGTTAATCGTCAAAATTTTGTTTGTTTATTGATTATCATTTTACCGCACTAATAATCTTCACTTCGTAGAGTAAATCAATTGGCATCCTCCGCAAGTGCACCTTTCTCACTCTTTTATTTATTTTCGACGCTTTCTTCGCATATATGCTAGTATGCATGAATATATTTAGATTTGTTAAAATTCAAATTATCTATTGGGCATGATCAAATAATTTAGGACTTTTATTTTTCAAGCATGGTTAAAGCACCTCTTTTATCCGGTAACCTTTCTAAGCAAACGAAATCAAGCCTAAAATTTCTCTAAATTTAGTCTCTCACTGTAGCTGCTTGCTCAACAAAGGTTGAAGCCTATTTTCAATGTTCAAGTTTTTTTTAATCTTTTCAACATTTTTATGCAATTTCTTTCCAAGAATTGATTGTTAGTGTTTTGAGGAAATTAATGGTTGTTTGCTTGCAAATAATTTCTATTTTGTCTCTAGATTAATTACCTTGCTTCGCTTCAACAAATTTCTAGACAATTCGGGAGAATTTTGAACTTTTCGTTAATTAATTTAATTATGGTTTTAATTAAATTAAGGGCTGTTTTAAATTAATTTAATTATTGTGGATGCATGGTTAAATTTCTGATGTTAGGATAATTTTGGTGGAGAAATTCTGTTTTGGTTGAAGGTGGCCGGACCTTGGTCGCCGGCGGTGTCGGTTGAAGATGATGAATAGTGAGGATGGAAGGAGAGAGGGTTGGGCTGTCTCTGTTTTAATTTAAATGCATGGGCTTTGCTTGGTTAAAGCCCAAGCGGGAAATAAAAAGGGAAGCTGGGCTTGCTTGGCCCAAGCAAAGGAAAAGAAGGAGTGGGGCTGCTGCCAGCCCAAGGAAGAAATGGGAGGGCTGGCTGTTGGAGCACCGCACATGCGGAGGAAAGAAAAGAGGCCAGCCCAGCTGGGCTGCTCTACTGGGCCCAATATTCGGTATAGACTGATTTTTAATAAGTCCGACCGGCTGCTATTTTTTTAATTTTTTTTGGGTAAAACCTATTGAGACTTTTAATTAATTAATTAAGAGTAGTCAGATGACTTTCACCTTTTAAAATTTAGTTTAATTAACATTATTTTAAAATATTAGTACGATTACAACTCAAACTGATAAAAAGTGCAACCCACAACTTACATTCTCTTATCCAAACGATTTCATCCACCCTCGGATTTTCTTAAAAACCCCTCTCCCCTCTTCTTCCAGCCTCTTCAAAGGCTTCATTCTCCTTTTCAAATGAGCCCTCGTCTTATCATCCAGAAATTCCACTTCTTCAACCTTTGCCTTACCGCGATCACCACCAGCAATACTCGTCTCCCCTTTTTCCTTTCCTTTCGCAGCTTCAACAGCTTCAGCAACTTCAGCGTCGAACTCCTCACCCCAAATCAGTTTGGACAGGTTAAACACCTTTTGTTTTGCATCACTTTTGAACTTCTTGTGCTTATCCTCCCGGTATTTACGCTTAACTTTGCTCTTAATTCTTAAAATTTCTCCATTCAATTCCATAGAAGACAAATCATGAAGAGACAACTTGCTCTTAACGATTTTTGTGAAAGATTTGATATCTCTCACATCATCTTTGCCTTTAGCACGGAATTTGATCATTTCTTCAAGCATAAGAGCCTCCTCTTCGAGGTTCCAAATCTTTTTACCAATCCTTTTGGTTTGGTGTTTGGGGGAAGGAGAAGAGAGGACTATAGGATAGGACCAATTTCCCTGATCAGAGGACTCCTGGCTATAGCTGGCCCTGCTATAGCTGGTGGTGTCTTCTTCAATTTCATAAGAAGAAAGTCTAGGATGATGGGGCAGGGTGGAAGAGCGCTGAAGAGAGGGTTGATGGTGTTTTGGCATGGTGGAAGAGTGTTTGGAAGAGTGTTTTGGCATGGTGGAAGAGTGTTTGGAAGAGCTGTTTTTTTGTCAAGGGTTTGTAACTGAAAGTGAGGAGGAAAGATGGATGAATGGACGAGAAGAAACATGTTTTTAATTTATAAGAGCCCAAGAAGGAGCTACAGGAGCTCAATTTGAGTACAGGTAAGGAGTTAGCAGCCTTTTCATATGGGTGCAAATCTTTTCTTCCCAAATTTCCTTATCAAATCTTAAAATCTTATGGAAAATGTTGCCCAAAGATTGAAATGGAAAAAGACAGTTTTATTTCACTAATACGTACTCACGTGTAGGGGTGTTCATCGGTCGGTATGGTAATTTTTCAGTATAAAAATTTCGGTATTCGGTATACCGAATTAGAAAAATTAAATACCGTACCATAGTTTCTATTGATCGATACCGTTACCATATTACCGAAATAATTTCGGTACGGTATTACAGTATTATGGTAATACCGAAAAATTATACAAATAAATACATTGGATCCTCGTCTATTAAAATTTTCATTAAATCAAAACCCTGTGGCCACCTTCCACCCTCATCATATCATCCTTATAATATATATATATTAACTATCCAATTCTAGACATAATAATATTACATGTGTTGTTTTCCTTTTGTATCATTGTATCAAAGGAAAAAAAAGAGATATTCCAAGACAATGCAATGGAAACAAGAGAAATAAATAGGATAGTAGAGTAGAAGAGACTGAAGTGACTGAATGATAATTATTGACAGCTTTGAGCAGTTGTTCTCGATAGGGGTAGATAGGTAATGTTTTTCTCTCCTCCTGAAAGAACAAAAAGCCAATTAATTGGTAGGACAAGAGTGTAATTCTGATAGAAACCACAATATCATAAACCGCTAATTGGAATCTAACCTACAACTAGTGCTGGCAGTCACTCCTATACAGAAACAAAGACCACAACTTTCACGATTTTCAAAAGTGGACCAAAAGATTTTTTTGTTTTTTTTTAAGAAATTATGATTACCCAAAAAAAAGAAGATAAACAGTAACAGAAATGGTGTCACAATTTAATCTAGAAAATGGGATTCAAGTACTGAAGCATATGCCATATAATCTTTCTTAATTTTAGCAATTTGTAAGTTTGAATTGCAATATAAGTAAGATCCTCTATATCTTTCTATGCAGACTAAATACTTAATTTTTTTAGCAAGTTAACTTTCTACCAAATTAAAATAATCGGGATAAAGCTAAAAAAACAATCCTAAACTTTAATGGCTTAATTAATCACCCTGAATTATTTTTTTAACCCCTAAATTTATTTATTTTTGTTTAATTAATTCCTACCGTTAAAAAGATTATCACGTCAGCAAAATTGCCACATGTGGAAACTTTTTTTAAACAGTAGGGGGTTATTTGATCATTATTTATATTAATACTAATTAGAGCTAAATTTTGTTTTCTTTGGTTTTGATGTTGCAGTAGATATGCGTGCCTGAGCACTGCGCCATTGTGTTTCCAAGAAGCAAAAGACATCGATTTTGTTGTACTACCAATTACAACCAAAGTCAGCTTTCTTTCTTTTTTTGCTGTCATCGGTTGTTCGGTGTCTATTCTAACCAACATACAGATTAGTGGCGGCTAATCTACAAGTCACCGCGCATACATCGCCCCATAAGACCAAGTCAATGTGTGCTTTCAAGCAAAAACCAAAACTATAGGAAGGAAGAAAAGAGAGCACTTAGCATTTACAAACAAGGGAAGACTAGAGAGATGGAGTGGCATGGCAACCACTGCTGTGCTGTGCTGTGCCTGCATTAGGTGTCTGGTTGCTCCGATTTCAAGGACGCACCGGATGAGGATGCACAACATCCATTGTGGTAGAGGCTGTTGGCCACCACTGAATCACTCACCAGTCCTACATCATCGTCAAGGTTGAGGGTACCCTTGATCTTCCTGTTCCTGGAGAGTGAAAAATTTCAAACAATCACCACAAACATATTTACTGAGAAACAAGAAATAATCTCACTCTTTAAGCTGTCGCTGTTTGGGAGTATGGAAATACACATTCAAGCGGTTGTTGATAACAGTCAAATCTTTGGAGGGGTAAGGTTGAGTGCTCTCTCCGACACACGCATAGTGGCTTCTTCCACCATTTGAGATTAAAGCATCCACTATACAAAATGAGAAACAGAAAATAAAAGTTATGTTAATAGGATACCATTAACCCAGAAGAGAACAGGATAGAATCTTAAGCAATGGCTTTCAATAGCAATTGCAAGGGAAGCAAGTTTAAAATAATAAACCAAGGAGCATACCATTCTTATTATTATTGATCACTTCAATAACCTGAGCCTTCATTGTTGTTCCCACGGACCCAACTTCCACTGGCAGAGGCTTTACAATAGGAATAAAAATCTCATTGTAAAATGAAATTATATCCACATGATCCTGCCCTGTTCTCTGTTGACCATTTAAGGAGTTAAAAGTTAAAACTCTGCACAAAAAAATGATCGTAAATAGAGTAGATACATTAGAGAACATACCCCCTTGTGCCGTGCTGATGACCAATCGACAAACACGTTGCGGAATACCTGGGGTTTACATTGTGGCTGCTTTCTATAATTGTAAATGATCTCCTTGAAGGTTAAGTTAGCTTTCAAAATCTGTAATAAAAACAGTGCATGGGAAGTGAAACAAATCAGGCAGTCAACAACCAACTCAAAATTTACTTGGCCATCCCAAAAAGAAAAGTCACATCATCAACCACAAACCTTAGCAACTCCGTAGAAGCAACATAACATAATCTGGTCAATGTGACGGTTAAAGAAGAGAGACGTCTGCTGACTAAGTATTTGTTGAAAAAGACGATAAACATTCTCTCTAATATGCTGCTGAGACTGTTGTAGCCTTTCGACCATACCATTGATTCTAACAGCAGCCAATTTATTAATCTGAGCAAAGAAGCAACACAAAAGATGTAAGTTTGGAACATATATAAACCAAACAATATAAGTAGCACTTCAAAGTGTCAAAAAGACAATGACATTCAATAAATTGACCACCCAAGGAAAACTCCTCCAGAGATTGCATCAAACAATAATGAAATTTATCTCCAAATACCATAAAAAAAACCCAGTACAATGTACATGAATGATTAAAATAGATTAACAAACTATATATTGAAGCTTATAGCATATGCAATGACACAAACATTGGTTCTCCAAAAATAGTGCATGCACGTAATGAGAATGCCTTCAGAAAGAACAAACATTAATACATAAGAGTTTTCTACATTGATATAAAACACCAATAAGTGCACACATCTAAATGTCAAGGCAGGTTTGGGGGGATGGGGGACAGAAATAAGCAGAGACACATCTAATTAGAGCTTGAGGTCTTGCTCCACCCAATCAACCAAGCCAATCCAGCTAAACTTGCATCTAAAATTTTATTGAACTACTTAAATACTTGGAACTCCACTAGTATGCTAACAAAGAAATAAGATACTACGACTGTCCCATTACCTTGCCAAAGAAAATATTGATCCTAGTTTCTGCACACGTTTCCCCTCCCCCTCCAGGGTTTGGACGTGTTGGACTGATTCAAATACCCAAGAACAGAAATTGTAAATAAAAAGCATAAATAACAGTGACAAACCATAAAAAAAATCCCCTAGACATCTCCTAAAATAATCATAATCACCTGACAAATGCAGAGTGCAAAGGAGGTGGTGGTAGCTTTGATTTAAGGTTACCCAGAAGGCGATCCTTCATCAGTGACGTAAAGGAGTTGCGCTCTACTAGCACACTACGGTAGTCTGTGCTTGGTCTCTTTGGAGACCTGATATCCATGTTCTGACCTAAGAAATGATGCAGAACTCTAATCAAACTGATGGCTCATAGATATAACTACGGTCAATTTGAGCTACTATCAATCTTCAAACCCTTCTCATTTAAAGCGAAAAAAGCTACCTGGACTGGCTTCATGCTTTTGCAAAGAAGGCACTGGAGGCAAGCCTCTAGAATTGAAGTTGTTGTGCAAGGCTATAGTATCCAGAGATGGCATTGGTTCTGCTAGTAACCCAAGGCGGCTTATCTCTGCCGAAAGTGCTGGTCTTGCAATGACCAAAGAATTGTACATTGAGGAGACCTTCTTCCAAACCATGCTCTCCAAAAGCCACTTTTCCAATGAATTTAAATGTCGCCTCAACTCCCTTGGAAGAGATTCTTCATGTCTAATGAAACTCTCTATCACCTTACTGAGATCAAAAGCAGTAATGCCAGTTTTCTCGAGAACGGCAGGGAACAACATTGTAGTGGTCCTATGTGTTGCCAGCACTAATTCAGCAGAGCATGCAAGCATACACCTGTGGAACCTCTCATTGGTTAATAACGAGGTCAAATTACTAGCATGTAATATCTGAGCCTCCGCCACACACTGCTTCCAGAACCCTATAATATAACTTGAGTGCCTCCAACCTTCGTTGTTCTGCCCATATGTGATCCATCAGATTTGTTTGTAAACTTCCAGGCACACAGCCATCTCCTCCCGCACCACTAGGAAATATAGCCTCTACTATTATCTGCGCTCTGTGAATCACAACAATGGTTACATCCTTATCACATGATGCCAAGAAGCGCTCCAGCTGTGCTGAGGGATTTGATGGAAGTGGAGAAATGACAGTTCGAAGCCACTTTGCAGTTGTCATTGTTAAACTAACAGGTGTAGGAAACATCTTTGAATTTGCCCCACTAAAATAGCCATTTCCATGAGATACAGGAGACCGGAGGGGAGAGAGTGGGCTTGTAATTGTCTTTGTAGGAGAGGATAAAAAACCAAATTTCCTCTGCAAAAACAATTAACTAAATCAAGTTTACACGAGATGGAAGAAATTACTCACTTTTCAACACTTTACATCCAGCCCAGCAACAAAATTTACCTTACTGTCAGGTGTATTCAAGGCACCTCCAGATAGGATACCAAAACCAAGTAAGCTGTCTTCCTCATTATTATGAATTGAATCATCATAGTCCTTCTCTAGGATATCCAAACTGGACTGCAGAGATGATTCTTCCATCAAACCTTCATAATAGATTAAGCCATCTGCACAAGAAAGAATTGAATCCTTAGGCGCACATAACATCAGAAAAACATTTGTTTTGATACCCATAATGTGTGCATAAGAACTTTACAAACCACACCTGTGTTAATGTTCAGTGTGTTTTCATTTTTTAACTCAGAAGCTGAACGGGGTTTCTTCTTCAGGATATCTGCTATTAAACTATTGGTCTTTGCCAATGTTTTCCTTAACTCATCTTCTGAGGTGTCATATTTATTGCAAAGAGATGCAAGCAAGTCAATCCCTTTGTCATTTTTCTTAACTGAAAAACAATAAATAATAAATAAAACATTAAGATCTCAAATATGAAACTCCTAGCACAAAAGAAGGAAAATTTTAACACACTGTGCCAAGAGTAAGAGCATTACCAAACCATTGAGAATCACCAAATCTGAAATTTCTAAAGTGAGCTGGAACATGGATTATTAAAATAGCCTGTTTCATAGATCATTGCAGAGAAAGAAAATGTCAAGAAAAAATGAAAACGAAAATGTAAAGCAAAAAGAAGGTAGATTGTGTAAAGCCTCTTCTGCAGAAACTTAGGAAATTCAACTAACCAGTATAGAGACTAAATTATTCGTGCAAGTTACAAGATCTTTAAGTCGGCCAAATGCATGTGCGCGGAGGGACATAAACAGCAGCCATCCAAACCGTTGATATTCAGGAACAAATGATGAGTCCCCAGAAACTGCTGACTTATCAACAGTACCATTAGTTGTCAAGAAGAGTTCCTGACATGCCTGTTTGTAGAACCTTGCACCAGTGAAAAGAAAGATGGATTGTTGTTTATTGTATACCCTCAAAAAGATTCAAAGAAACAAAATTTGGATATAAAATGCAGTTAAAGTAGGAAATTATGCAATTGGCATTTGAAACTATACTATGTCTGGTGCATGAGATAGTAGTAAAGTATAATATAAGAACAGTAAACAAGCAAAACATGTGGTGAGCAGACTGTATAGATGGTCAGGTACATGAAAAAAAAATTAAAAAATGAATATTACAAGAAACCTAAAAGTTACGCAAGGTAAAATAGAAGGTCTAACTGGAAACAAAATAAAGTCAGAGTAGGCTGAAGGGGAAAATGAGCAGATTTTGGATCACATCACAGTGACCTAATAGTGCCATTACTATGAAATTTCCTTCCATTCCACAGTCAACGAGCAATTTATCTTAAATAACACGAAGCAAAAAAAGAAAATATCAAGAATTGGCATGTTTCTTATAGTACAAACCTTGCAGAATAGATTAATAAAGATTTGCAGGGAGACACTTGGAGTAAACTTAACAATATTCAACAAACATAACCTACAGATGCCATCAAAAAGGCTATTGGTACTAAATAAGCAAAGACAGAAAACTAATCCAACCTGCTTAAAATGCCCAAGTGCACAAAGTTGGCTAGCAATTCTTTTGCCTAACAGAAGGAAAAGCAAATTGAACATCATTAGACCCTAAAAAGAAAAGGAAAAACCTAACAAATAAAAAGTATATTAAGACATCTGCATTAAGAGCAAAGACATAAATCTCCACCACACCAATACCTCAAGTCTGCTTTCCCAAACAGCACCATACATATTACTTAAAATCGGACCAGCCTTTACAAGAAACTGAGGCAACTCTTTAAAGAAGTCCACAATATTGCAAAACATAAGCAGAATAAGAGCACTGATTCAAAATTGAAAGCAAAGCTAAGTTTCAAATGAGTTATTAAAAGCAGAAACAATACTTCAGCTTGGCAAGTCTCAGTATCTGGAAAAATGTAACCCCATTATGATCAGACTTCTGCTGCAGATTATCTCTTTTCTTCTTACTCAGCCTCTTCACAGCATATGAAACAAAAGAAAACCAAAACCGTTCTGCTTCCTCTGCCTAAAACACCCCGTTTCAATCCACTTACTTCATGAAGTAATTTCAACAGGCAATTTAAAAAACGAAATGGTAAAAGTAGAAAATGAAGGGAAATTAGAATATACTGTATTCCCAATAGCTGAAATATTTGTCAAAAGCAGATGTTTTGTGTCTCTGAAAAGCTTTATAGCTTCCATGCTCGTGTTCTCATCCCAAGACAACCCATTCTGCATATGAAATCCCATTTTGGAAGTCAAATGCTAAGAAAAGTACCCGTAAACATGAAATACTAAAAAAAAACAAAATCGAATAATGAAAACTCTGGGGAAAAAAGAATTCACACCTTGCAAAATTCAGTGAATCGCACTTCAATAGCCTCGTTGTATTCCTTAAGACCAGTAAAATAAGCTTACATTGGATTAAGGAAGTACAGTGCCGATGCATTTGGATACTAAACAATGTTAATTACCAGATTTGTGTAGATCCATGCATCAATGTGCATCTTTTAAGACAAGTTTAGCAAACAGTTCTAACTGTTTGTATCACAAAATAGAGATAAGCAGTAAAGGATAGTTTCAGATGATAAAATAAAATCAGCACAGTAATAGATACCTGTAGAATGGTTGGTAACTCCAACTCCGGATAGGAAGTATGTTGAGCAGGTATGTGAACATAAAGAGACTGCCAGATAGCACTATTGTTTCAGATTTATGGACTTAGAAAATAGTGAAATGCATGAACAAAAAGACTGCATTTCTTAAAAGTCATAAATGGATTTTCTAATGGGAAAAGAAACAGAAAATTTCAATATATATAAAAGAATTGCACAGACAAACAAACACACACACACAAAAAGATACGATGATGCTGAAAGGAGTCAAGAACTGCTTACAGGCATCTCAGTGATTCTCCAATTTGATGGGAATACAACGGGTTTATGTTTCATTTTATAATTTAGTTGTAATAGCTCAGTAGCATCTGAATCATTAGGTTATGAGAGTTTTCTTCAATAGGAACTCAGGAGTTATAGCTATGGAACTACAAACAGTATACCCAAGCTTTTAGTTTATATATTTATGAATTATTAGAGGCTTTTAGCTATCTTTAGAGTTATTCGCCACAACTTTGTCATAGGTCTGATGCTTGTGGATCTTGGGTTTTACGTCTCAGAATTCTAGTAGAATCATCTATCCTTTCTCTCCATCAATACTGTTCCCATACACTGTTTGAAACCCTAGTTCAGCTTCTCATTTCATTGACTTTTTCCATCTTAATTCACTGCTAACCTTTTCCCACACCATTAATCTAACCTGAAAACCGTAAAGAATAACTGATTTTTTTCCCCATCAAATCCTTATCCTACATCAATTTAATAACAGAGCACGTCTGTACTATATCAACAACTGGCAACCAGAAAAGAATGCAGTATCAATTCATGATTGGCTTCACAAAAATCTACTGTAAAAGAAACAGAAAGCATTTGAAGTAGCACATCAAAGATGGTCATGATAAAAGAGAAAAACAAGACAGGTTACCATTCATGCTGCTAGTGTATTAATGGAGGGAGGGGGATGATGGTAATTTCTATATCTCTAACATAAGTTACCTTTGACATAGCCGGATCCATTGCCCCCCTATAAGAAGCAGCCAGGCCAAGCATTAACCCTACAGTTGTGCTTTCATGTTCCTACCGAAATACAGCAAGGAGGAAAAGAATCTAATTAAACAAATTAGATACCTTAAAGAGCAAAGGGGTACTAAGAAACAATACCAATGCCATAGAAAAAGTGAAAGCAAGATTTTCTTATTTATGTGATCGTTATGTTAATACTCATCCGCGTTTTTCTTATTTCTGCAATAAACTTATTCAGAAATATGCTTTTCTTATTTCTGCAATAAACTTATTCAGAAATATGCTTTTGCTTGCTGCCGCCGCCGCCACAACCCCGTCGCAATCGCCACCATCAGCCACGGCCAAGCACCGCCGCCACAACCCCGTCGCAATCGCCACCATCATTACGCAGCCGATCAAACGCCGCCAGAGCCAGCCGCACCTACTACCGACCCCGCCGCACCTAGCCACCTCCGCAATCACTGCCTCGACCGAACCCAGCCACGCCACCGCCCTCAACCCGCCACAACCAACGCCCGCACTCAACCCTCGCCGGCCATGAATCAAGACCAAGTACAAAGGAAAAGAAAAGGGAGAAGAGAAGGAGAAATAAAAGGAAAAGGGAAGTAGCCGTTTGACAGAAAAAAAAGAAAAAAAGGGAGAAGAGAAGAGGGCTGCATGCTGCAGCCCTTGAATTGGAAAAAGGAAATGAAATTGGGGAAGGAAAGATGAGGGCTGTGTAAAATGGCCAAAAGAAAAAGAATAAGGGAGAGTGAGGTTAGGCTCCGACGTCGTTTACTAAAAGAGAAATTCGGCTATTTCGGTTAACCGAATTTTTCGAAATCAATATCCGAAACCGAACCGAAATTTATTTCAGTTTTCCGATAACCGAAACCGAATTTTCCAAAACCGAATAGGCAAAATTCCAGTTTCGGAATTTCGGAAATCGGTTTTCCAAAAACCGATTAACAGCCCTATAGTAAATTGTGCAAAACATAACTCGTGGTCTTGAAATCATAGTGTTAAGATCAAGAAGTGCAAAAGTAGCTCTTAAACTGAACACTATGACTACGATAATTTGTGAATGCTGGAAACTGCAATTATTTGCAAACAGTTTCAATTTAATGTTTATTTGTTGAAAAATGCATAGATGTTTTGAAGTGAGAAGGACAATTGTAGTACTTGTAAAAGTTGTCATGATGAGTTGCTGGTACTGGTGATGTGAACACAAAAAAAAAGATGAAGAATGACAAGTAGCTAGAAAATTGGAATAAGGACAATCTTCTTTCCTTCAGAAAATCAGGTTACTTTGTCAAGGAAAAAGAGTGCATCATTGAATTTCACTGAGTGGTGAATTTCCAAGTCTAACACATAATAAAGTAAAAGCTAACTTATTAGAACCAAACATTTTGGTATATGGCCGATATAGGAAAGGTGAAGCACATCAGAGCTGAGTACTCCTCTAGCGTAGGAGTCAAGTCTACCTCTTTGTCGAAAGAGAAGCACCGATAATAGGGATCCCAGAATTTCAGGGCTGCCCGGATGCAACCCCAATCAGTCTTTACGTCAACTAGGGTTAGTAGCTTTCCATAACTACCCTCAAACTGTGTCTCCTCGTCTTCAGTCAGCTCATTTCTCAACATCTGAATCCTAGTTAAGTCGAAGTCCACGACTTCTACTTTGATCTTAGTGGTGATGTCAGGGGCGAACCCACGTTCCAACAGATCTCCTCGTGCGGCCTGATCGTCGAAACTTCGTCCCCTGAAAATATTAAATGAGAGTAGTGTGGGTACCGACATGTCGAATGAGCAAGATGGGTCCTATGGGACAAAAAATAAAATTTTAAATACAAAGTAACCTGCACGTGTAAGAAATTTACAGTTCGTATAAAAGATAAGATTATCATGGCAACAAGACAAATAGAGCCACGACAAAGCAGGTATAATCATGATGCACGTGCTGGGGCTATGATTCTGACATTTCTAACTGGCTTGAATGGTTCCCGGATGATACCATGAAAAGGTCCCTAAAGTGTCGTCTAGTCTCCCGATTTCTTGCGAAATCGTATAACCTTTCGACTGGCTTTAGGGGTTCATCCGAGTTGGGATTGGTGAACACTACCCAGGACATGTGTCCTAGGGCGTCACTACTACCCTCATAATTTGGTAATTGTCCCCTGGGTGTAGGGCGCTATGAAATGCATATGACAATTGATAAAGCAAATAAATGAACAGACCAGCAATTGATCAAAGCAAATAAATAAATAAACAAATAAAACACCTCTCTAAAAAGATAAAACCGGCTCCGACCTCCTTTCCCCAGTGAAGTCACCAAACTGTCACGCCCCACAAAAATTATGAATTCGCGAGTGTGCAACGAAATTTGAGACCTTACAATGCTCAGCGTAAAAGGATGCCTCGCAACATGCAATGAAGTCGCCACCCTAATTTGGTTGCTAGGTTTAGGGAACCTTAATCGTCATGGCATAAAATAAAATAAAAAAAATAAAAACTAAAGGCACAAAAAGGGTCTGAACCCCAGAGAAAGTTTCAGGGTTGTATTATGGTCTAGGGAAGGTGTTAGGCACCCGAGTCACATCCGAAAATGGTTACCGGTTGATGAGAGGTGTTAAAAGATCGATTATTAATGACCGATGGGACTGAATTTTCCGTAAGACTGAATGAGCGCCCTCTTATTTCATCATCGGGCCATGCATGATTAAATTACTTACTACGTGATTCTATCATGGATAGCTTAGCAGAGTACAGATTAAATGAAAGGTTTTTGAAATGATAAATTGATGTGGGATCGAAAGTCCCCATGTACATGCAGTCAATACAAGCGAGAATTTAAAAATCATATGAACATGGCGTTTTAAGCAAGTCTTTAAACACGTTGTTCATGTGAGTTGATTTTAGTTCTAGCAATTCTATATATCATACGTATGATTGATATTTACGGAAAGCGTTGAATAAATAAAAGGGAACGAAAGGCGTACTGTCGAGTGAAGCTTGAATTTAAAACCTGCAAAATGAGAGTGTTAGTGATAACTCAAAAAATAAATAAGCGATTTATGAATGCGAGAATTTAAATAATGACAGTTGATTGCATGCGAGAAATGATGGATTTAACACATGCGAGAATTAAATGCTGATTTTGATAAGTGCAGGAAATTAAAGGATGACAGTTGATTGCATGCGAGAAATGATGGATTTGACGCATACAAAATTTAAATGCTGAGTTGATTGGATGCGAAAAATGATTTATTTAACGCATACGAAGATTAAATATTGTTTTGATTGCAGGCGAAAAATGATTTATTTAACGCGTACGAAGATTAAATGATGTTTTGATAAGTGCAGAAAAATTAAATGCAGTTGACGATTTACAGGGAATTAAGGTTTGGCCAAGACTACTTCTGCTTCAGCTTCTTCTTCCTCATCTTCATCCACTTTTTCCGAAAGGATTTTTCTTATTTCCTCATCTGTTTTCGCTCCTTCCCTTTCTGGCAACACAACTCCACTCCTCAAACTCATGGCGCTAACATTGTTTACCGTAGTGGGAGGTAATTTCCCTTGATTAGTGATGGGTTGTCGAGTCCAATCAAAAATAAATTACAACTTATCACTTAGCAACCAAAAAGGATTGTGCACAGCGGTAAGAGGTTCGATCCACAAGGACTATCGGCCTAATGTTTATCTCCTGCAAACAACCAAACCAAACTGATCAAAACGAATGAGGAGGTATAAACAGTGCAAGAAAATAAATGACAGGAAAATAAAATAAAGCAGGAGACATGGCAGCTTCATCTCAAGGCCTTGAGATGAGTCTGCCATGCTCTAAATAAAAACAATAAATAAAATACAAAAATAGTAAAGACAAAGAGAGTGAAAGGATGAGGGAAATATTATTCCCAGTAGAGATCTCTTGAGGTAACAATTCCAAGTTGCTCATTGACACAAAAAACATTTTCAAAACAATTTCATAGGGAAGTTATAGAGATCAATCTAGGGGTGATCTCCAAGCCTCCTCCTACACAAGTCACTCAAGGAGAAGCTCCTCTTGCGACCCTAACTCCCTTAACAATCAAGGATTGCTAGTTTGTTGATATGATTAGGAAGGCCCTTCCCTAGACCTTAAGATGGTCGCACCTTTAGTCCATAGACCCCAAAGCTAATGCCTATCTCCTTCTAGTTTCAAAGAGACATCATCTTATCCACTAGTTGTCTACTCGGGTTCCCTCTAACACAGAAACGCGGCATTAGAGTGATTCTACTGTAATTAACTATGCTGAAATCTAAGTTGGCCAAACTCAAACACAACACAATTAAATTGACATTAAACCAAGCAAGAAAAGGAATATGAAAATGTTTTTAATTAAGAACAAAGAGTCTCACAACCTACTGGAATTGTAGGCCTCTCAATCCCTACCAGGAATTGGAGGAATTAATTACAACCAATCAAAACAGCAAACTACGATTAAAAGGGGAAAATACATAAAAAGTGGAAAATGATACAGATGAGAGAACTAGCTTCTCTCTTCCGCCCCCCTCTAACTCTCCTTTTTGTCTGGTGGTCTTCTGCCCAAGCTCCTTCAATTAATGGCAGCCAAGGGGAGCAACCCCATAGAATAAAACATTCCCACGTTAATAAATCCATAAAATGAGCATGCTAAACATTCTCCACTAAGTTTGTTTCCTTGAGTCATGTGAGGGAGAGTATAACATGCTGGGAACATCTTGTCTCTATTTACCAAGTCCCAAGCAGACAAGAAAAGCACTCAGGAATAATTAATTTCGGACCGCAAAAATATAGTGAGTGCTGTCCAGCTGGAATTTGTCACGGCAGGTCCATCTCAAGGCCTTGAGATGGAGAGAAATCAGCAGTTTTGCGTCAAGGCCTTGAGATGAAGGGGAAATGCGTCTGGAAAATCTGCTCAACACCAATTGATCATTTTTGCTCTAATCTTCAAGCTTTTCATTCCTATTCTTCCAAATAGATATTTCTTCGAGAAGATGTGGTCCGCCACTGGTGTAAATCCTGTATTACAAGCAACAAACTCTCCTTCCAAATGGAAATGTCCCATTTGGTCGAAGAATCTAAAATCCAGTATTTTGGGGGAGCAACATCTATGTAAATCAGAAGCAGCAGGATCTAAATTAGCAGTTTGAATAGCAAGCCAAGTAATCAAGGATCCAAAAATCAATTTGGTTTTAGACTCACGGGCATGCAACACTTGAACCAAATATAAGCCTAAGTTGACCTTTTTCTTGTGCAAAATGCACCAAAGCAAAAACAGTTCAGACTTGGCTAAATTCCCAGAAACCTTTGTCTTCCCCGAAAGGTTGATAGATAAGGTTCTATGGAGCATTCTAAGTGCAGGGTTTAAAATGGCATGTGCCTTAGAGTTCCTATCAAACCTAGAATTGGGATCACCAGTGATCTCTCTAAAAGCAACATTATTATCCCAATCTGGGGGATAATAAAAAATGGCTTCCTCATTAAACGCAAATCCTAACAAAGCATTGAAGGCATCAACAGACAAATGACTCCATTTATCACACAATCTAAAATTAATCACATCAGGAGTAGCAAAATCTGGTTTGTCTCTACCCCTAACATACAAGGTGTCCTCGTCAAACCAGAAAGTTGTGTGAAACTCAAGACACAGTTCAGTAAAAGCATCACACTCAACAGACATAAAAGGGACCCAACCAATCGCATACACATATTCCCAAATTTTATCCCCTAATGCCATCTCAATCAAAAAATCAAATTCTAATCGAGCAAAAGCAGGGATATCACAGGCATGCATATCACGCAATTTGGTCTTAAGGTCTGGCGTATCAAATTTCAACCAGCCTTTGAGTGTGTGCAGGGGAGGAAGAGAGCGTACCTTAGGAGTCTTGGCCGCAGTCTTAGCCAAGACTGACTCGTCTTCAACATCCTCATCAGAATCCTCCACGACCACCTTCTGCTTCCCTTTGCTCTTGGCAGTGGAAGGAGCGGCTGTGGGCTTGCTTTGGTTAGGGTTTGGTAGCGGTGGTGACTGAACTGGAATTGGGGTTTTTGCCGGCTTCTTAGTCAGTGTCTTTTTGTGTACCACCTGCTTGATTCGCCCGGACTTCTTAGGCGGCGCAGTGGCTGATTTCTTCTTCACCGGAGGTGGCGGTGGTGGTGTGGTAACGGTAGCGGCGACGGTAGCAGCAGGAGGAGGTTTCTTCGCAGCGGTTGTCGGAGTTGGGTTTGATGCTCCGGCAGCTGCCATTTTCTTCATTTGCCTGCTCTCTCGCCGGCTGTCTCTGTCTCCAGTCGTCGCCGGAGCAGAGGTCTTCATTCTCTTCGCGAAAGGGACCTCATCGGACACGACCACAACTCGGTTGGCTCCCTTGACACTCTCCTCCGATTCCTCAGGTAAATCGTCCTCAGAGGACATGGAATCTTCTTTCTCCAGTGCGTCGAGCAATCGTCTCGCGGCGGAGAGGGAACTGGTCGGAAGGGCAGTCGGCTGAGCTCCATGAAGATCATCGCTCTCCTCAGGAAGGTTGTTTGGCGAAGGTCGGCTGGGTCAAGTCATGGTTGCAGGAGAGAAGATTGAAAGATCGGTGGGTTGTTTGGAGTTTGTGCTGGAAGATTTTTGCGATTTGGGAAGGAGAAGGAGAAAGGACTGTTGCTTTTAGCTCAGGTGAGAGGGTGGTTTTTGTTGGTCGTGGGGAGATCGTGTCAGAGTGGGAGAAGGAATATGCAGGGGTTGTTTAATTTCCCACGCTGCCAATTAATTCTATTTAATTGGTTTTTGAAATTGTCCGTTCAAAAAGCAAATAAAGGCTTTTAATTGGCGGCACAGACACGTGTCCCACTAATCTCACAAAAGGACTCTTCACTCGTTAGACAGTCTAGCCCAAAGGCTTGGCCAAGATCGCGGCCAAGACTACCTCAATTTCCCCACACTCAATTTCCTGCACAACATCGAAAATAACCTAGCAAAATCAAATGTGATAAATAATAATAAAAAAAATAAAAACACCCTAAAACTAAAAGAAGCAAGGGTTGCCTCCCTTGTAGCGCCCTTATTTTAAGTCCTAGGCTTGACTCAGAATTTTCTTCATTTGTTTTCTGGTGGGATGTCCACCTTTTCAGAAACTTTTTCTTCCTGAAAACTTTCAAAGAACGGTTTCAATCTCTGTCCGTTCACCTTGAGCTCGGCACCTATTTTCTCATTCCTAATATCTACTGAACCATGTGGGTAAATGTTAGTAATAACAAAAGGGCCTTCCCATTTAGTTTTTAGTTTTCCAGGAAACAATTTAAAACGGGAATTATAAAGAAGAACTTTCTCCCCTGTGTGGAGAGGTTTTTCAATAATCCGCTTGTCGTGGTAAGCTTTCATTCTGACCTTGACAATCAGCTGATTGTCATAAGCTTGGTCTCTCAACTCCTCGAGCTCGTGGAGTTGCAATTTCCTCTCTTGGCCAGCCTCGTCATAGCTTAGGTTGCACTTCCGTATAACCCAAAATGCTTTGTATTGCAACCCTACTGGCAAGTGGCATGCCTTTCCATAGACTAGCTTGTAAGGCGTCATCCCGATTGGTCCTTTGTAAGCCGTTCTGTAGGCGCACAACGTGTCATCTAACCGCTGGCTCCAATCGCGTCTGTCTAGGCCTACTGTCTTGGCCAAGACAGACTTCACCTCTCTATTAGACACTTCGGCTTGTCCGTTTGTTTGAGGGTGATAGGATGTGGACACTCTATGTGTGATGCCATATTTCCTAAAAAGAGAAGATAAAATCTTGTTGCAGAAGTGTGTTCCTCGATCACTAATGATCCCTCGAGGAATTCCAAATCTGTTCAAGATGTTAGATTTAATGAAGGAAATAACAGTTCTAGCATCATCATTTTTAGTGGCTTTCGCCTCTATCCATTTTGATACATAATCCACAGCTAAGAGAATATATCTGTTGCCAAATGAGGTAGGAAAAGGTCCCATAAAATCTATGCCCCAAATATCAAATATTTCACAAGAAAGAATAAAATTCATAGGCATTTCATTTCGGGAACTAATATTTCCCACCTTTTGACAAGCCGGACAAGTTTTACAAAATAGAAAACTATCTTGAAAAATTGTCGGCCAATAAAAACCAGCGTCTAAATTTTTTAGGGCTGTCCTTCTTGCCCCGAAATGTCCTCCACATGCTTAGGAATGACAGAATTCAAGTATAGACTTTGTTTCATCTTGAGGTATACACCTCCTAAGTAATTGATCACTGCCCAACTTCCATAAATATGGATCATCCCAGACATAGTACTTACTGTCATGTTTGACCTTTACCCTCTCATAGGTAGTCATATCACCATAGTGCTTACCTATTGCTAGGTAATTCGCTATTTCAGCGTACCATGGTCGCGGGTTTGGCTGAGGTCTAGGCCTAGACTCCGGGCTAGACAGTGCGATAGAAAACAGTTTTTCATCTGGAAATTCTACTTTGATTTCATTCGTGTCTCCCTTCGCTAGGCAGCGGCTTAGGTGATCTGCCACGAGATTTTCCCTTCCACACTTATCCTTAATTTCTAGGTTGTGCTCCTGCATAAGAAGAATTCAACGGATTAATCTAGGCTTTGCATCATGCTTGACCAAGAGGTATTTTAAAGCCGCGTGATCTGAAAATACAATAATTTTAGTGCCCAATAAATAAGATCTAAATTTTTCCAAGGCAAAAACTATTGCAAAGAGTTCTTTTTCGGTTGTGGTATAATTTCGTTGGGCATCATCTAGCATTTTCGATGCATAATAGATCACATGCAGATCTTTTCCTTTCTTTTGCCCAAGAACCGCTCCAACAGCAGCGTTGCTTGTGTCGCACATTAGCTCGAATGGCAAGCTCCAATCAGGTGGTTGAATGATCGGTGCTGTGGTCAATCGTTCCTTCAGTTCGTCGAACGATTTCTTGTATTCTTCATTGAAGTCGAACTCTACCTCTTTTTGTAGTAGCTTGCACATTGGTTCAGCCACTTTTGAGAAGTCTTTAATGAACCTACGGTAGAAGCGTGAATGTCCAAGAAAGCTACGAACCTCACGCAAGCATGAGGGGTAAGGCAAGTTCTTGATAGTATCAATTTTGCCTTGATCAACTTCAATGCCTTTCTTAGAGACTACATGTCCAAGGATAATCCCTTGGTCTACCATAAAATGGCATTTTTCAAAGTTCAAGACTAAACATGTATCAACACATCGCTTTGAAAGGTGGCTGGCGTATTACACAGCCCAAATGGCATGCGTCTGTAGGCAAACGTTCCAAATGGACAAGTGAACGTTGTCTTTTGCTGGTCTTCGGGAGCTACGGGTATTTGATGAAACCCCGAATATCCGTCCAAGAAACAGTAGTGAGACTTTCCAGTAAGTCTCTCTACCATTTGGTCGATGAAAGGCAGCGGGAAATGGTCCTTCCGAGTGACTTGATTCAGCCTTCGGTAGTCAATGCATACCCTCCATCCGTTCTGAATTCTGGCTATTCTTTAAGCTCCATCTTCTCCTTCAATCACTGTTATTCTAGTCTTCTTAGGGACTACCTGCACAGGAGACACCCAATTACTATCTGAGATAGGATAAATCACACCTGAATCTAATAACTTAATTATTTCTTTCTTAACAAGTTCCATCATAGGAGGGTTTAATCTCCCCTGGGGTTGCCGAATGGGTTTCTTATCCTCGTCCACATGTATTTTGTGGGTACAAATGTTAGATGAAATCCCCTTGATGTTTGCCATGGTCCAGCCAATAGCTTCCTTGTACTTCTTCAAGACAGCAACCAATTTGTCTTCTTCATCTTTCGATAGCTTGGCCGAAATAATGACGGGTAAGGTGTCATCTAGGCCTAGATAGGCGTACTTCAGGTGGTCTGGTAGGGACTTAAATTCCAATTGTGGTGCCTGCACAACAGAAGGTAGAAATTTAGGAATCGTTGATTGCACATATTGACAACTAACTATTTTTCTTCTTTTGTTGGCAGTCTTGGCCGGCGTCTTGGCCAAGCTCAAGGCCAAGACTAAGTCTATATCTTCCTGATCGGCCAAACTGTCCACAATTTCTTTCTGATCTCCCGTGCGGTCTTTTAATCCTTCCAGTGCTTGAGTGGAAATTCCCCTGGTCAAAACATACTCAAGGGGATCGTTATTATAAATGTCAGCAATTTCTTCAGTAATTGGATCCAAAACATCCAAAAAATTAACACAATGTAAATCATTAGGGTGTTTTAGAGCATCAGTGATGCTGAATTTAATTGTTCTTCCACAAAATTCAAGAATAATACTTCCTTCGAAGCAATCTATCTTCGCTTTTGACGTCCTTAGGAAAGGTCTTCCTAATAAAATATCAGTGGTACAAGAAGGCAATTGAACATTCATCTCAACTATATAAAAGTCAACTGGATAGATAAAATCATTTACCATTACCAAGACATCAGTCACTACACCTTTAGGTCGGATGATTGTTCGATCGGCCAGCTGTATCACTAAGTCTGTTTCCTTTATTGTTCCTATCTTCAAGGTCTCGAATTCACTTAGAGACATCACATTGATGCCAGCCCCTAAGTCACAAAGGGCTTTCTCAATGATTTTGTTCCCTATTTGGCATGGAATAGTGAAGGTTCCTTGATCCTTGCACTTCTCTGGGAGTTGTTGTACTGCGGAGACATTATGGGATAAATTCACCCTCTCTATACCTGCAATTTTCTTTTTATTAGTGCACAATTCTTTAAGAAATTTAGCATAAGAGGGGACTTTTGCAATTAAGTCCAACATAGGAATATTCACGGCTATTTTTCCAAAAACAGCCATGAAGTCTCTCGCTTCATCTTGTTTCTTTTCTTTCGAAGATCTTAGTGGAAAGGGTGGAGGAATTTCTATAATCTCCTCCTTCTGATCTGACTTGACCTGCGGCTTGGCCAAGACAGGCTCCTCTTTCTCTGGTTCCGCGATAATGGTAGGCTTGGCCTGAGTCTTGGTCAAGACTACTTCCGTTTCAGCTTCTTTTTCCTCATCTTCGTCCACATCTTCCGAAAGCATTTTTTTCATTTCCTCATCTGTTTTTGCTCCTTCCCTTTCTGGCAACACAACTCCACTCCTCAAACTCATAGCACTAATGTTGTGTGCTGGATTATTTACCGTGGTTGGAGGTAATTTCCCTTGGTTGGCTATTTGAGTTATTTGCTTTTGTAGCTCTGCCAAGCTAGTCTGAGTTGACTGCATATGATTCTTCTACAGCTCCATCATCTGCTTGAGCATGTCCTCCACTGAGGGGCCAGTAAGCTGCAAAGGTAGAGGGGCAGGTGGTAGCTGGGCTAAAGGAGGTTGGCCTGGGGCTTGGCCTAGATTCTGGCCAAGATTCTGATTTGGAGGTCGCGACACGAAATGTTGGAAATTGATAGGAGGCTGTTGTTGCTGCTGAGGTACACCTTGGTTCTGATTCTGATTTAGAGGGATTGGATCTCTCCATCTGAAGTTTGGTTGTGCTCTCCATGCATATTGGTTACTTCCTTGAGGAAAGTTTTGCATGCTTCCTTGGTTTTGTGGGTACGCTGCATTGACCTGACTCACATCATCCGGATGCTGTACCATATAGCAATTATTGGTCTGGTGGTCTTGCTGTTGGCATATCCCATAAACAGATGCTACTTGCTCTTGGTTCTGACTTCCTGAAGATATTGAACCTGAAATATTAACAGAGAGAGTTTTAACCATATCAGTTAAATCATTAACCTTTTGTTCAACATTAATTGCATTTATGGAAGAAGAAGAAGAATTTCTATCCGAAATTGTGTTATTTTGGCAATTGTCTGCCAATGTTTGGAGCAACATTTTTGCTCTTGTGACCGTGAGATCTTGTAATGCTCCACTTGCGGCTGAGTCCACTTTTTCCTTGCTACTTGGGAGCATCCCATCGTAGAAATATTGTATCATGGTATTGTCTGCTACGCCATGAGTGTGGCAAAATTCTTGCAAATCTCTGAACCTCTAGTGGTACTCACTGAAGCTTTCACCGCTTCTTTGTTAAATTGCTGCCATGTCTTTCCTAGCTATCCCCACCCTCGTCGCATTCCAATACTTGTTAAGGAACATTGTGGACATCTCCACCCATGTGTTGATGGTATTATGAGGCAAACTATAAAACCAGTTCTGAGCTCCCCCTTCGAGAGAGCTTGGAAAGGCCTTTAGCTTCGCTCTCTCCATGCTTACAGTGGTTGGCTTCATAATGTCGCATTGAACGTATAGGTTCCTTAGGTGCTTGAATGGGTTTT